>JBBMKD010000115.1:57170719-57212096 GCA_037834095.1 Argya squamiceps
GGCCGCGGAGCGCCGGCGGTGGCGCCGGGTAAGAGTTGGGGTATGCGGCCGTGTGCGAGGCTCCTCTCCACCTCCCCAGCGTCCTCTCTCCGAGGGGCGTCCGACGGCGGGGGCCGTGCTGGGCCGTCCTTTCCCTCCGGGCCGTGCGCCGCGGGCGGGGGCACCGGGGTATTCTGTTCGTTCAGGGCTGACCGGGAGACGGGCCGGGGTGGGCAGGGTGGGCGGCAGCCTTGCGCCACTCGGCTCCCGGGCCGATCGCCAGCCGTGCCCCGCGGCGGTGTCTCTTCTCGTCCAGCCTCCCCTCGCCGGCGCCGGCGGAGCTGCCCGGCGGCGACGCTCGGAGCGCAACATGGCCTCGCCCGGGGCCGCCGGCTGTGAGGCCCCGGGGTGCCGAGCCCCTCGCGGGGCCGCTCCGCCGGGCCCCGTCCGCAGCCCTGCCCCCGGCGTGGCGCGGAGGGTCAGGCTGAAGGTTATCTGCACTCTCCCCCGAGCGGTGCTGGTTGGTGCCGGCCGCCCGAGTTGGCAAACGTGTCGCGATCCTCGCGGGACTCGCGTCTTTCGGCTTTTTCGGCTGTCAGATAAGCGCGGCTGTGCCAGCGACAGGCATTTCCTTGATGAGGAGATTTGCGTTTTGTTGCCGTCACCACAAGTTGTCTACTCTTGTTGCTTGTAGATGGTCGAAAACTATTGCCCTGAAAGATACGCACGCTTCGTCTTATTGCCGGTCCGAGTACTGGAGGGCATTCCCTAAGGAATTAGGGAGGAGCGGGTACAGTGGCCGTCTGGTTACTTCCCATGTGGTCCTGAGCTCCAGTCATCCCTGTGGTGGGGCTCTGCTTTCCCTAAAAAAAATCGGCATCGTTATTTTCATCTCTCAGATGATGAAACTGAGGCACAAAGGAAAGCAGTCTGCCAAGTGTGTTGGCAGGATTGAGGGGAATAATTCCCAGCCTCAGTTTTTATGCTTGTTTTAGGCTGACTAGGGTTTCCAGCTGGTGGCTGGTTGTTACTGCTGAGGCTTTCTGAAGGCTTAGTTCTACACATAGTTGTAGTTCTGCTACCAGGTAATAGAACTGTGTGGGATTATAGTTCTGTCGTTAGTGATCGGTCACAGAGGGGCCGAGGGGGAAAGGGAATCCGCAACCTGAAGAGGTTGGATACTATTGAGAGTTAAGGTCTTTGTTCTTTCACCCTCTTTTCTATAAAAATATAACATTTATGCTTCCTATATGCTGTTACTTTCAGAGGCATAATTATGTAAAATACACTGTTCGAAGCATGTGACTTCTGAACAGATCTTTTTATCTATATGTTGATGTAGCACAGTAAGAATGTAAGTGTGGATGATGAAAATTTGAGATTACTTCCTAGACGTTGAGCATTCAAAGTAATTATTTGGATGTTGTTTATATGTTTGGAAATGTGGTGTTTAAAGTAATTAGATGAATCTTTTTTGGCTGAAGAGAAAGACAGATGCACTTCTGTAAGTGAGTACACCAAATGGAGATACTGTTCCCATGCAGCTTGTCTGGAGGATTAGCACTAGCACAAATATGTGAAATTAAATTAACTTCTTGGCCATATCTTCATCAATTCTTCTTGTATTAGTAAGAACTGTGTGGATTAGAGAAGCAGCACTGCTTGTGATCAGTCTGGAAGGTTTGATTTCAAAATGAGAACACGGAGTGCTAAGACATTACTTTGTATAAACTAATTTGATTTTTGGACTAAAACTTCTTGCTAGCTGTGAAAAAATGCTGAAATATTTCAGAGAAATTGATTTACAGTTTTAAGAAGGTACCAGAAAGGACTCAATTATTGCAAGCTAATACTTGATGCCTCCAATTAGGTATTTCAGTAACTTTAAACTGTGTACCCTTTTTTGATTTTCCTTTTTTTCTTTATATTTTTTTTTTATTCTGATACTCCAGGGATAAGCCTTCTTCTAAAGGTAGAGGAATAAGTAATGTAGAAAAATTACTTGCTTAGATGGTGGAAGGAATAGAGATGTCACTTGAATGTAGATATTTTAAATACAAAAATGTATTTCAGAATATTCTGTTCATATAATGTTACATAATATTTTTAAGTGCTTCTCTTATAGGTGTCTGGTGTTTTTTGACATAAAAACATAAATATTTCCAAGAAGGAAGTAAGCTTGGAGGAAGGAAGGAAGCTTGCAGATGAAATACGCTTAATTAGAAAGCAGTTACTGTTTCAGTAATCAAAATTCCTTGAGGATAGTTACAGTTTTTAGATGGCTTTAACTACAGTCTGGCTCGTTATAAAGCCTCAAGTAGCAGCTCCTTTGTGAAGCATCTGGTTCTGTCTGCCTGAGCCATGTGGATTCCTTGTGACAGATTACCTCTTGAAGCTGGTTTTCTTATCTTTTTTGAGGAATTTCTGGAAATCCATTTTCCTGCAACCTTTGGTTTCTTGTGATTGATGTGATGATGAGGCTTAATAGGCTGGACACCTTCCTGTGGTGGTTGTGGTGTTATCTATACTTCCTGGCTTCTAAGCTGGCATTGCTGGCAAATAAATGTTATTTTAGTTATAGTTTCTTAAACTGACATTGTGATTTTTTAGGTCACTTGGACAGGAATTGCCACTTCTCTGAAATTGAGAGATTTATTATACATGTCATCATGCAATGACATATCCCTGTGTTCATTTTGGGGCAGATCTCATGATTTATAAAATAGGATTAATTTTTAAGATTTCTCTCTTCCTTAGAATAAGTTGTGATACCTGTTTTGTATGAAAGCCTGATACTTCACAAACTGTTAGTCACAGTTTGATCTTAAAACTCAACACAGTTGCTACTTTATGCATATAAGGTTTGATTTTAGGGTTGTTATTAGCTTTTCATAGACACTGCATGAAGCATCAATTTACAGATCAGGCATAAAGGCTTAGTGCTTTCTTTTCAAAATGGCTGCAGGATGTCAAAAATAATAGAAGTCCCATTTGATATGAAGATTAAATGGTGTGATCTCATGACATATGAGTTTTATAAGTCTGTCTTTATGGAAATAATCAGAGCATTTTAACAGTTTTTTCCTCTTCAAGGTAATTTATTTTCTGTGAGTTAAAAACTGTCATGAGCAGCATTCTGAATTGACCATCTGATTTTACTCAGTAGTATTTTGATGGATTTTGATCCTTTGCCACTAAGCCAGGAGAATAACCTGACAAACTTCTAAAGTTAGCTTCTTTCTCAGTCTCCCTTGCCTGTTCACTTAGTGATCCACACTAAGAACAGCTGCATAGTATAGATAAAAATGTTGGTTTGGCTCTTTGGTGTGTTTGGTTTGTGGGTTTTTTTTGTTTGTGGGGGGGTTTTTTGTGGTTTTTTGTTTGGTTGGTTAGTTTTGGGGGTTTTTTTTGCGTTTGTTTAGTTGTTGTTGTTTTTAATAAAAAGCATCTGAACTGACTAGCTGTTTCAGTGTTTGTTCGGCATCAGGTTCAGCTTTCACCTTACACTTACACTGTACCAGTCAGTAAAACATAAAACTTGGGCTGAGCTGTGCATAGTGACTGAAAGAAATTATTGAGCTAGACTAACAGCTTGCTCTGACTTAAAATCATTAATGATGAACACTTATTGTTTAGCATTACTGTTGAATGATGGTCCTATCTTTTAAGGTTTGGTGTAGCTTATATGCAGGAGCATATAAGTGCACATTTTTCTGCACTGATTTCGCCTGGGCATTTTTATACACTCAAATTAGAAAATACTAGTTTGCGTAGAAGTATTTCCTCGTTCTAATATGAAGTGTGGCTCCTTGTTTCGTTAGTTTTAAGTCCCACCATTTATTTTGTTTTTTCATTTCTTTTATGGCTTTTATGTGGGCAAGATGGGTGGAAGTGTCTAGTGTAACTCTGGATCTTTCCCCTAGAACGAGATTTCAATTAAGAATCAGTCTTGTAAAAGCCAGAGACGTTAATGTTTTTTAAAATAGCACACATTAGAAAGGATTGTAATAGCCCCTTTGTGGGTTTGGAGGTGTGTGGCTTCAGTCTTTTTCAAGCTGCACTGATCATCAGGGGGTGGGGGTGAGTACAATACATCAGAACAGCTTAAAGCAGATATATGCTAAATTGTGGCATGTTTGGTTCCCATACTGTAGGTGGGTGGGCTTTCCACTTAACTTTCCTCTGCAGGTGATGGAGCATGAAGCTCCATTCTCATGCCTTTCAGGAGCTGACTGCATTGGAGTCAAGTAGTATGATTTGTGGAGGGCTTATCTGCTCCCTCAAAAATAATTGCTAAACTTTCCAAAGTGCAAAGTAGTAGAGATTTGAACTTCAGTCTCTTCTGTGTGGATAAATCTGCTTGGAACAACTGAAGTGTTTTTCAAGTCTGGAAGAGAGTTGAATGTAGAAATGGCATTGATACAAAAAGATAGTAATTTAATTTTAATTTCCAGTGAAAAAAATCATACTTTAGGACAAAATGTGTGCTAATTATGTATTGCTGTTTACTTATTGAGTTGGCTATTACTTTTTATTTATTTATTCTTTCAGTTGCTTTGCAGTATATTTTTAATAACCTGAGCCGTACTTAAAAATTGCTGGTGTGAAAATCACGAATAGTTTTGTGGAAATACTGTTTGACTTTAATTAATGACCCAAAAGAAAACCAGTAACTTTGAAATGATGCAATAGCTTAGATGACCCTGACGTTGTTCTAAGGTGGCATGAATCATAATAGCAAATAGGAGAGAAATGAAACAACGTTTTAAAAACTTTCCTTTTTAGATCTGTTTCCTTCTTTCCCATTCGGTGTGAAAGGCACTTCTGCTGTTGTTTTGCAGATTTTGGCAATTAGCAGTGAAGCAGAGCTCCTACTTCTTTCCACTTAGCTTGTAGTTGCCTCAGGCTTCTGATGAATTTCAGATCTTCTACAACTCAAATTGTTCTGATTAAAGAATTTAAATGAATCTTGCTTATAACAGATCCTAAGGTCTATCCGTAGTAAAGCTCAGTTGGCTTTGGTTAACAAATAGTATTCTGATAAATGTTAGCATAAGTCAAGTCATTAAAAGAGATCCCTATGTGCTGGTTTTACTTAGTGATTTAAACTGAAAGAGAATACTCTTTAGAGTTAGCTTGTATTCACCATGAAAATTTATAAAAATTTGTTAAACTAGTTGGGATTTTTTTTAATGCAGAAATTCATATATAGATAGAAACCTTATTTTTCAGATCTTGGACACTTTACTTCCAAAATAAGCAAAAATACAGACTGTGCCCTTGTAATAGAGGGCATTTAGAGCATTTAGAGCAGTGTAGTGGTTCTTATATCCAACCCAGTGAGAGTACTTAAATAGAGCATAGGAAAAATTCATAGCTTTTTGGTTCTCAATACCATAAAGCTGCAGTCTAGTGACAAATGGCATGTTATTTAGTCAAACAACAAACCAACAAACTCCCAGTGACAAACAAATGCTTGTTTATATATTTCTCAAGTCTTTCAATTGGCAATGTTTCTACTATAAAGTTTCTATATAAGAAATTTTGGTGGGCTTTGGGCAATGAACTCACAAGTATAGAAGTAATAAAAATACTGCTGGGTGATTCTGATGGCTTTTATTTCAGTTCTAACTGAAAGACATCTAGGTTGGCAAATCCTACAAAGACTGCTATAAATGTTTGAGATCTGCTTTCATTTAGTTGTTCCTGTGAATAGATTTTCTTTACATTATGCTGCTTATCTTGATTTGTAAAGAAAAAAACGGCTTAGTTGTGTTGATGTGTAAGGAATGAGGTTCTTGCTTGGTAGTGATTCATGCTTAAATGTTTGTCTAGTTTTACCTATATATGTGAAATGCCTCATGTCCTTCTGTCATTATAAAGTACATTACATGCAATCAAAGCAAAGGCATGTTTACTGTCATAAACTGCAGTTTCTTCTGATAATAGTAAGTTTACCTTGTTAATTTTCCTGTCTAGGGAATACTGTGGAATTTTCTTAAAACTTTTAGTGAGTTTCCTTTTATTGGGTAAAGCTCAGTTTCCAAAGAAGGAAAATAAGACTTCAGAAACAGTATTACTGCAGGCCATCTCACCTCAAATCTTAGTAAACCTAAAGAGCCTATGTTTAGTTTCTAGTTGTAAGAATAGTATGAAGTCTGCTTCTAGAAATCAGCTTGTGAACTAAATGCCTTATTTCACTAAGCCAATCTACCTGTTCCTGTAAAGACACGTAAATGTAGCTAAAAATAATATAGCTCATATGCTTAGTAGAGAATGGTCACTTGCTTTTAGTAGTTTAGGGGTGCTTTAAAATTGTAAGTTGAGAAAACCAGAACAGAGTTAGTGGCTTCAGAATGATGGGGGTGGAAGCTACTGTGTGAATGCTTCAGTTTCTCTAATGTGTTTTCTAGAAATGTCAAAACTTGAGAATGAGTTGGCTCTGTTGCAGTACAGAAATACATACAGTGTTATAAAATATACTCCAGCTTTTGGGGAATTGCAAGCTCCCTTGTAAAGTTTTGAAGAATTAATTATTGTTTTTTCTATAGTAGACAACAGTTCTTGATATGGAAGCATTGTGCTTTGTAATTCCTGAGTGTATTTTAAGTCACTCTTGTGAGTTAGTGGTAACTTACCACTCTTGTGGTAAGTTGTTCTGAACCTTGTCTGAAGCTTTTGTATGTATCAGTGCCCTTGAAAGTTAGGTAAGTATGATAACCATAATCAAATTCATAGGGTTATATTTTAAAACCTGAACCACAATGTTACACCCTGTATTCTTACTGAACCTCCCACAGAGTTACCAGTGAAGTTTTTCATATATGGTGTACAAACCTAAAGCTGATAAATTTCTTAAACTTAGAATAAAAGCAACTTTAAACAGCCTCAGTTTTTTTAAGTAAACATTTGATTTTGTTTTAGCAGTGAGGGAAATGGAAATACAGGATGCCCATTCTAATGTGAGAAGATACAAATGCTTCCAGGAAAATAAATGTATATGTGAGAAATTATCTTAGAGCAAATACAAATCTGATTTTGACATTGATCTAAAGTAAAGAGTAGTAGCTTAAATTCAAAAATACATATCTTTCTCTTGTTACAGAAATTCTGTGCAGCATGTTTGCTAGGTGGAGCTGGGTGGCCTGTGGCTTCTGTCTGGTGTTGAATATTTGTTCTCCTCATGGTAAGAATTCTGTGTCTCAAATACAAGAGGATCTAGAGCTAGTTACATTGGATGTCTGAAGCACCTGCCTGCTTTTTGTCTAGATACTTGTTGGATGGGGACAGAAAGCAAGGTGTGTTAGGATAGACACACCTAGTCTTCTGACACTAGTTCACTACAACAGAGGTGCACACTTAACCCCAATTTTCTATGATAACTTTCTTAACAGAAAATACTTCTTTATCAAAAGAGTAATCTCAAGTATAATAACTTCCTCCTTCAAAAGATGTAATCATGCAGGCTTTGACTCTCCTCTCTCTCTTTTTAAGTGCCTCTGTTAATTAGTAGAGCTTTCCTAGCTTGGAAAAATGCTTTTGCAAAGCCTAAAGAATGCTATGCTGATTTTTGCCCTTTGATCTTTCTGGTGGTCTACAAATGCATTTCAGTTCTATAGTTGTCAAGTAACTACTTAAGTTGCTACTTAGACGTATGTAGTGTTTTTAGCATTGCAGTGGTGATGTATCAGCAGTGTAATGAGGGAATGTTGTGTAGTTTTTAATTAAATGTGAAATTTGTTTTCTTTTTAGCTTCAAGTGGACTTGTGCAGTCATGTGGTCACATCATCCCGGAGTCACCTGTGCTGTCCCTTGGTTCCAATTTCACAGCATTATGCATTCTGAATGAGAGTTGTCTTGACTTTGGCAATATCTATGCCAGTCAGATTATCTGGAAGATTAAAAATAAACTGGTACCTAAAGAACAGTATCGTGAAATAAACAGAACAGTTTCCAGTGTCACATTCAATGACACTTCTTCATTAGCTACTCCTCTGACATGCAACATTTTAGCAGATGGACAGATTGAACAGAACATTTATGGAATTACAGTTACAGTGGGCTGTGAGTGCCATTTTTTTTTTACATTTTATTCTGTTCTTAAGAAAATTGTTTCTGAGAAATGGGAAAATGCAAATAATAGAACGTGTGTATATATTGAGGCACTTGCATTTATTCCCTCAGTTCCTGGATAATTGAGTCAAAATATTGTCAAATTACATGCCACCACAGCTGCTCCATATGCACTGAATAAAGTTTTCTAAGAAGTAGAAAATACTCTGGAGTATTTCAGTGTTGAAATAGGAAAAAAATGGAACAACAAAAAGCAGCAGGTTCGAATTACAAAATAAAGATGTGTATTTAACTGAAATAGGAAAAGGTAATTTCCTACTTTCTTACTTCTTGATTCTGTATCACAGTTGGAGGAAATACTTTTAGGTGATATGTCCTGGTTTCATACTAACATTTTAAAAATAATGTTTTCTTCATTAATGGACTAAGAAACATTTAGTCCATCTGTATCCCTAAAGCTAACCTGAATTGCCTTAAGGATGGAACTTATTATTTGGATTACTTTACCTCTACACCTGACAGAATACTTCTAACTACTTATGAACTTGATTTATTCTAGAATGATAGCACTTGTATGGTTCAGACCAAGTGCTTTTAGATGAGACTGTCTTGAGAAAATCACGTGAATAACTTAATATGCCACTTCTTACAATTACTTGGTGTCCTGCTAATAGGACAAGTGTTGTAGTGTCCTAAATATTGCATTCTGTAGCTGATGAATTATGTTGTCTCCTAGTAATGGCAAAAGATACTGCAGTTGTGAATGGTCTGCATGCAAAAGGGCAGCTTGAATTCACAATTTAAAATTATGTGCTTCTAGCATGACTTACAAAATTCCTATCACAGGAAAGTAATGTTTTCCATTTCAATTTCTGAGGAGTAAATGTTGTACAAGAAAAGATAAAATAAAAATTATTTTTTAAAGGAAAAATACATGGAAAGGTGAGGGCAGTTAAATTATTCTAGTATTATAAATGAACAGATAATATTCCACATTTGTAATTCATGTTACAAGTCTTGAAATGCATTTTTATTTAAAGCTATTGTGTTTTGATACTGTCAGTTAAAGAAAAACCAAATAATGAGATTAGCAACAGGTTTGAGAAGAATACAATTATTCAGGAAGAAAGCAGAAGGTTGTTCTTTCGAAACTAGCACTGCTTGAAAGCAAATATGATTCTCTAAGTACATTATACTTAAGTAAGTAGTGATCATATAGGAGGTAGAAACAAACTCTTTGTATGTTGTAATTTGAGTTTAAGAAGGAAATAAAATAGTTTTGCTGAAATCTAAAGAAGTTCCTTGCACACTACAGTGGATTGATGAAGATCCCCAAGTTTTCTTGCATGGATTTGCAGCTCAAGCTTCTTCCATACCTCACTGGGGGAGAAGAGACCTATCAAATTGCTTTTAGAGCTCAGGTTACTGGCAAAGTCAGCATGTGCCAATTCAGTAGTGGTTATTAATTTATTTTTCTTCTGTGTGAATTAAAATATATTTAGATGAGAGATGGTTAATACAAGGCTTTCTGCCTCAGAATGAGAAGTCTTTTTTGTTTCTTACTAGCAGGGGGTTAATCCTTATACAGCATGTTTGTCAAAGCAGCTATTTAAGCTTCTTGACTTTGATTACAGGATGGTATCCAGCACTTTTTGCCATATCCCTTAGAAAAAAATGAATTAAATACTTCTGATGTTCACAGAAATCACTCGAAGGGGACACTTAAAAGGATTCTTGCTGGATTGAAATGTGTGTATAGATTAATTATTGCTAACTCTTTCTGTACAGTGGCCCCAGAGAAGCCAAAGAACTTGAGTTGCATTGTGCATCAGATGTCAAGATTCACATATGTTATGACTTGTACCTGGAACCCTGGAAGGCACACATTCCTGGATACTCAGTTCAGGTTGAGATACAGCTGGTAAGTACCACTCTGTAGAACATCTAAATAATTCTGAAGAATATTTTTATGCTAAAGCAACAGTCCTTGAAATTCCTCATTCTTTGGAGGAGTTCTTAACATAAGTCCAGTTTTCTGAAGCATTGCTGTCTGTCTGGTATGAGGGGGAAGGGAAGAGTTAAAGAAGTTTGCATTCAAGTAATTTTAAGTCAGACTTGAATTTTTGTTGCTGAACTTGTTTTGGAGTAACAGTATTCTTATATTTTTCTGTTTTTCAAATACATAATTAGTGTGGCTTGAGTGTAGTACATCTAATAATAGGGGGCTCTACCCAAACTTTTACACTTTTCTGTATTGACAGTTCTATCCCATTCTAAACAAGCAGGAGATGTCCCTGCTCACTGCAGGAGAATCTGACTACATGACTTTTAAAGGTCTGTTTCAATCCCAACCATTCTATGAATCCAAGCAGAGAAACTAACATAAAATGACTGAATTTTGTAAAGGTATTATCTATCTGCACTTCATAGGAACTGTGGACAAACACTGTTCTGAATTAATCCTAACATGAAAGCTTCAGCAAAGTATTTTTCCTGTGAAAGCAAATTAAGTTACTTTCTTAACTCTTTGGATGGTCTCTCATAGTTTAGAATGGAGTGAACAGGAGTTGCATTGCTCTGGAAACAGGAATGATTGACTACAGCTTTTCAGCTACCCCATTCTGCTGAAGTGTTTTGGTAACAGATGTAGTAGGAAGTATGCACAGAGAGAAAATGTTAATGCTTTGCAAATTTCCTGATGCCCCTAGAACTATCTATTTAGTGTTAGTGTAGTAGAAGATGGTGAACAGAAATTGTTACACCTCTAACACTGTACTCTTGAAAGGTATGCGGGTAGCACTGACTACATTTTCTAATGCATTCTAGTTACTGGCCATGTTGCTTTTAATTAATTGTATCAGTTCTTGTTCTTTACTTTTTTAAGCCCAGTCAGGGTTTTTATACAAATTTAATTACAGTGCTCTAGGTTGTGCTTTTGAAGATATGTGACTGGAAGTCAAGAGATTTTGTTTTGGTTTCAGTTCTAATGCAATCACGCATTTGTGGCTGAACAAGCCATTCCTGCTTTCTCTTCCCCTCCCTCTGCTTGCAAAGTTAAGACAGAGGAGAAACATACAAGATGATAAACTGATTGCTCGCTCTGATCTACTTTAAAATATTCTCTAAAGGAAAACAAACGTACTGCTTTGTAGCTAATTTTGTCTTTCTCTTTTTAGGCCAGAAGAGGACTTTCCTGACTGTATACCAAAAGATGTAAACAATTCTTGCACCATTGCTGATATTCAGTTCTTTGTTAACACAGAGATCTGGGTAGAAGCAACAAATGCCCTTGGGAAGGCTGAATCTGATCATCTTGTTATTGATCCCGTTGACATTGGTAACTATATGCCCCTTAAAGCTTTAATAAAACATTACTGCTGCCTTTGTGCATATTGCTGAACTGGTATGTTAATGTTTCTTCACTATAAAAATTACCACTGCATAAGTGTTGTTGACTAGCACTTGAACTGTGCTGGGCAAAGGTGTAGGGATGGTGAGAGATTTAATCACAGTTCAGACAGCAAATTTGTGTTGAGTAGTCTGATTTAGAAGATAGTGTAAAGTAGCCATTTCAGGTCCTGAAAGGCTTTAATAGTAGTGCTGAAATAGATGTGCTAGCTTCTAAAGGCATGGTAAAGTACAGCTGTGGAGTTGACTTTAACTTCTTCTCTTCTAGTTAAACCACTGTCTCCACAGAATGTATCAGTCACCTCAGGAATTCTGCCTACTGTTCTGCAGCTTTGCTGGGAGAATTGGATTTCAAATGCTGTGATGGCGCTGAAATTCAATATTCGCTACAGGATTGCTGGTGACGCAGACTGGATGGAGGTAATACCACTAATGACTAATGTCCCTTGCCATGATTCTGCTGTAACCCAGCCATCTGTCAAACTGGAGTTCCCTCTGTTGCAGTTCAGAGCATTCACTTTCATTTCATTATGTCTTACATGGCCACCCAAGGAAGTTTATCTGGCCTGTTTGTGGAGGCTGTGATCTGGGTATTTTTTGGCACAGTCTGAGTGTGGTGACCTTTTCATATCTTTGTGAATTTTTCTGCTGTCCTCCCTGTGACAATGCAGTATGTTTATTTTAAATTTTATTGTGCGCATGCAACATACAGAACATTAATGAATTTTCATCTTCCCATGCATCTGCAAAATGAGTGATCTAAATGTCATCCAAAGCTTGGATAAATACTGTATCATGCTGGGATGCTTTTTAGAGCTTACTCTACCTGCTGTTGGGCTACAGTAGTTCCAAGCAGTGCTAGAGGCTGGGGCAGAGTGGCTGGGAAGGAGGTGGCAGTGCTGGTGACAGTGACTGAACATGAGCCACGGTGTGCCCAGGTGGCCAAGAAGGCCAATGGCATCCTGGTCTGGATCAGCAATGGTGTGGCCAGCAGGACCTCTGTCCATCTACCTGTATTTGTCGCTGATGAAGCCCCACCTTGAATCCTGGTTTTGGTCCCCTCACTCCATGACAGACACTGAGAAATACTCTTCTCAAGCAGAGCATGTCCAGAGAAGGGCAGCACAGCTGAGGAAGGGTCTAGAGCACAAGTTTATGAGGAACAGCTGAGGAAGCTGAGATTGTCCAGCCTGGAGGAGTGAAGGCATAGAGGTGATACCACTGTACAACTACCTGAGAGGAGGTTGTAGTGAGGTCAGGGTCAGTCTGCTCTCCCAAGTAACAAGTGTTAGGACCAGAGGAAGTGGCCTCATGCTGTGCCAGGGGCAGTTTACACTGGATATGGGGAAAAAAATTATTCTGGAAAGAATTATCAAGGATTGGCCAAGGGAAGCTGTAGAGTTACCATCCCTGGAAGTGTTCAGAAAAGATGTAGATGTGGCACTCTGGGACATGGTTCAGGAGTGGATTTAGCAGTGATAGGTATGTGATTGGACTCAGTGGTCTCTTCCAGCCTAGATGATTGTGTAATTCTGTAAAATCTGGCTGCCCTGTGTACATGCCTCAAGTGTGAGGCAGTCAAGAAGAACAGGAGAAGTGTAAGGAGTAAGCCTTAGCTGTAATGTACTATAAGGTGTTCCTGTCATCAAGAACTGTTGGGTTTTTTTCTTTACATCAATCTATGGACATATTTTTAATATAGCTATATTTTTAAAATAGGACAGATTTAATATAGCTTCTCAGTTTTTCCTTACTTTAGGCCTTCTCTCAGAGCAGTAGTACTCCAGCAGAGGCCCACATGTATTCTGAATTCTGTGAGTTCTTGGAAGGAAGACTGCTTCTGATTTTACCAAAACACCCTCTTTGGAGCAGGTAGCTCCTTGTGACTAATGTGGCTTTAATGTGGCAGAAACTGTTAAGGTCACCTATATTGATATTTTAAAAAGCATTGGCCTGCACAAGCTAGTCTGCAACTCTAGGATCTGTGGATATGTTGTCCTGATAGGACAATAGGACAAGTTCTTCTAATTTGTCTTGCCCTTTTAACATCTGTGCAAAACAAATTAAATAGTAGCTTTCAAATCAGTCGAACTTGCTTAACTGGGGTAAAATTGGACTAATTTGATAATTCTTTGCCCTCATGATTAACCTCTTAAGTGTCCTGCATTTGTGTTTAATCTGCAGTCATGCCTTGCAGGGGTCCTCACTGTAAAAAGCCCTTAGTTGCAAGTGGAATAACATGAAGAGTCAGTGTGTGTACCTACTTGTGTCCATTATCTGCTCCACATACGTACTAAGAGCACTTCTCTGGCATTTGTTTTCTCACCTAAGATAATAAAAGAAAGAGCTGAAGAAAATAATCTATTAATAAAACTATTAATAAACTACTCTAAAACTATTTTTAATTTCACTCAAGAAATATTGTTCTTGATCAGTGACAGCAATGATCTGGAACTTTTAACTTTTAGCAAAACCAATAATTTTGCATTCAATAATGAAGCAGGTAACCTAGCAAAGTTCTGAGTTGTGAGGCAGGATACTACAGATCAATAAGCAGCAGAATTTGTGGGATGGAAGGAGAGAGATGCTAATTTAAAAACAAAAAAAGATAATGAGATTTTCCTGCAGTGGCTGCCTAACTGTTGTAGTGTATGTATGTTCTTACACCTGGTAAAGACACACTACTCTGACTAAACTTTTATCAAGCAATGTTTGAGAATTGAAGTTTTTGGAAGTGAGAGGGAAGGAAAACTCATTTGTCTTAGATGTGTGTGTGGTGGGGAGCCTTCTTGGATGACAGCTGAGCTAGCTAGCACAGAGCTCAGCCCTAGAGTATTTTGATCAGTGCCTTTGAAATCTTTGTCACATTTGCAGGTTCCTCTTGAGGATACAGCTTCCCCAAGAACTTCATTCAGTGTTCAAGGTCTCAGACCCTACACAGAGTATGTCTTTTCCATTCGTTGCATGAAGGAAGATGGACAGGGCTACTGGAGTGACTGGAGTGAAGAAAAGACTGGAATTACCATTGAAGATTGTAAGTAATATATAAAAGTAGATCACTGACTTGTGGTGTGTGAGTGGTCCGCAATTTGGCAATGGCCAGCTGAAATGGTGTATCCTTGCCTGAGCTGCTTGCTTGTATAAGCAACAAAGCTCTCCTGAGTTACTTTCAACAACCTCTGACTTGACCCATGCATTCCAGGGAGCATAATAATAGCTTCCCATTAAGCTAGTGTAGAGGTTCTCCCTGGAAACAGCTGGAACAGCAGCAGGGAAGAAGAGCCTTCTTCACAAAAAACTGTATTCTCAAAGTCTTCTGGAAAAAATATAGGCTTTATGCTTGATTTTTTTATTCTGAAGTTTATTCTCTGTAACAGAAGTTATCATGCCTAGAAGAGGTTTTCTTAGTACACCAACTGCCTTAGTTTATGAACAACTTGATGTTTAGGAGGCTGGTAAAAGTCATAGGTGAACAATCACCAACAGTTACAAAGCAGAAGACTTTAGTCATACAAGATGCATAGACTTCTTCACAAACTTAATAAAGCAATGATACAAAATAATGTGCATATGGTAAGTGTAGCCACTAAAGCATCAAAATAAGACATTCTAGTTTACTTTTAATAAAGTATTAATTTTCATTTCTTTTCCACTTTGACAGCCTGCAAGGTTGGCTTTGTTTCTAGCTTATGCTGATGCTACCCCGTGGGGAGCCAATGTTGTCTACTTAATACTCAATAGGGAATGTATTCTTACATCCAATTGCTAAATACTTTGTGATAGCTATTTAGCTTTGCTGTCAAGCTGATGGGTATTTTTCTGGTTTTTAATGCGCTTTAGCTTTTCCTGCTTGCACCTTTATGATCTTGCTCCTGTAATACCCTCTGTGTCCCATAGTATCCTCCAAGGCGTGTCTTTCCTGAGCTGTCTGCTCACTGCAGAGTGTCAGTGCACATTGAGTTAAACCAGTACAAGTCCCGTTATTAAAACAGATGGGAAATCCTTCCTTTTTTATCCTCATGAAGTTAATTTGTCATCTTAAATAAGACGGATTATTGTAGTTTTTGTTGAAAATAAGTGGAATTTGTATCCATGATGGCATTGCTTCAGTTCTGTACAAAATTTACTTTCTCTGGGAGAGATACTGTAAAACATATCAATATTCTAATCTCTGCTTTTCAACTTCTGATCACAGTATGACTTCATTTTCTGTTTTCTCTCTCAGGCTGAGCAATGATGATTTCAGGACTGCCTGCCTATTTAGGTTGCATTGCTGTTCTGGTGTGGTGACTGGCTGTGGGTTTAACTCCACATTATGGGGCTCCAGCCTTGCAGACAAATGGTTATAATAGTTAGAGAGACTGCTCCTCAAGGATGTTTTGTAAATCAAAAGGTTTAATAATGGAAAAATAACAAAGTAAAAAAGAAATAATAAAGCATGCACAGGTGTCTGAAAACCTCAGGCACCTTGCTAAGACATCTCAAAAAGTTTCTTTTTCTCTCTTTCTTAAATACTGAATGTTTTGAGAGGGATTACCTGGCTTGCAGCCAATAAGGTCACCAGGGGATTTTGAGTTACACTCCCAGAACCTAATCCATGTCCCTGTGTTGGCACTGAGCCAATCCTTGTCAGAAGGCTATGGAAGAATCTAGTTTCTTTACCTTAAGGGGGTGAGCTTCAAACTTTCCCTGTATGGAAAACTTGCTGGGTGTGTGGGGTGCATTGCTACAACTGGCTTTGCAAAAATACTGCTAATACTGATTAAGTACCCATGTCTTTCGTTAGCCTCAGAACAAAGGTTGAACATCATTGAACATGCTAGATGGTCAGGTCAGATGGGACAGGTCATGTTAAATTCATGATCTCTGTTAGGCAAGATGTACAATTGCTTCTCTTTCATGTGAATCAATTTGGGTGTCAAGTGGGTAAAAGAGCTCCCTTTCCCTCAATTTGTAGTTCTCCTCTCAAAATGTAAAGCATAAAAGATGAGATGCATGCTGTATATGTGGTACTGAGGGGTATTTGAGGTTGAAAGCCAAAACCTCATAATACCCTAAATGCTATGAAAGTACTCTGAGAAAAAAATAGTCTTACAAGATTAAAGATACAATTCATTTTGAGATCAACTTTCTCTTGGAGCTAAGACAGTCACAAAAGATTGTGACTTTTTAAAAATCACTTTTATTGCTTTGTGCAGTGTAGTATTGGTTGGTTCATTTTAATTTGAAATGGAATTTCTTGTGGAAACACCACTTTTTCATACTACAGATACCACAACCTACTGTAGCATTGTAGGTTGAACAAATACTGCAGTTCAGTTACCCTTCCAGAATCAAGGAGTCTTACTGCCAGGAGGATTTTTTTCTCCTTGTTAACTCTTATGCACTTTTCTTTTTTAGGTAACTTGAGATTGAGGGGTAGGAACAGTGTTCCTACCCCTCAGTACAGGATAAAGACTGTAGCAAGGCTTGTAGGTGTGCAGGGCTCTGGATGCAGGCTGCATGCTGTAGGTGTGATCGTGCCTCACTCAGCATTATCATCTTTGGTCCAATCATCAGATGCTCACCATTGTGACTCATACTTCTTTTGATACTGTACACTTAAAGCAGGACTGGTGTCTTGTCTTCAGGAAATTTTCCACTTAATATGCCAAGCATTATTTTCATTGGGAAAGTAAGGAAATGCTTTTTAATGTGCTTTTATTTTTTAAAATCAAGCATATAATGAGAATCAAAGGATGAATTCAAACAGATTAAATAGAATTATTTCTACTGTCAAGCACTGTTTTATTGTTTCCTCAGTACCATCTAAAGGACCACCCATATGGAGGATCATTGATACATCTCACTCACCAGCTTTCTGGACTGTGCATCTACTATGGAAGGTAAAGCAAATTGCAAAAATGGAGCATTCTTCTAAAAGCATGAGTTTTTAAGTGGATAAATCTACCCAACAGATGGCTGGGATAGTATAGGGTTTTTTGATATGAGAAGGGACTTTATTATTCTTGTAATAATTAGTTATAAAAAATTAAATGTACAGATGTAAAGGCCATCATTTAATTGACACTCATCTGTGACCTAAAATACACAGACTGCTTTCAGATTCCTCATTTGTTGTCCTGTGGATTTGGAGCTGCCACTTGAACTAGGCATAGCTTCATGTCATGCCTTCTGCTGTAACCTAAAATGTGGCAACACTGGACAGTGATACCCCAGCTGCAAAATCCTTTAAGCCTTGAGATACTGCAGAGGCCAAGGTTGTTAAAAACAGCACTGGGCATTTGTGTGCAGTAAGGCTGCTGTGTCCAGCTGGGTGATTAGTTCAGCTGAGAAGGGAAATATAACTGTGGTCACTCCCCAACCCCTGCTTTCTTCTGGTCCATAAACTGTATTATATTTGTCATATTAACACAACCAAAGGTGTGAGATTCCTTTTATGTCATTGTTGTAAAGTCACGTAAAACTGAAGTTTTATCAACAAGTTTTGCAGTCCTTACAGAATAGCTTTTAGTTAATCACTAGGTATGATCAAAGAAAAGGAGTATTTAAACCAGAAATAGGCTTTGGAAGTGACTGCTTTATAGAAATGTGCACAGGTTATTTATGCTTTTCTTAGATGTACAGGTATTTGATATATGGAACTTTCCTTGTTCTCATATTTTTTAATTGTACCATAAGGACAACAATAAGGGTTATGTCACATTTGTTCAGTATCAGCTTAATCAAAGATTTGTTTCTGACAGGCACTGAAGCCATTTGAAGCCAATGGAGTAATCTTGCAATATGAGGTGACTGTCAGAGATAAATCATCTCTTTCCTGTCCAGTGAAGAAATACAATGTTACCAGCACCAACCACACTTTAGAGCTGCCAGAAGGGACTTACGAAGTGACTCTGATTGCCCGTAACAGTGTTGGGGCATCTCCTCCCTCAGTTTTACTTATCCCAGCAAGTAATTCAAAAGGTAACTGTCTTAGTAACGTCTCTGTCAAGTAAATCTGCATGGCCCTTTTTATGAGATCTTCGGTGTTGTAAAGTAATACATTTTACATGGGCACATAATTAAATATTACTGAATTATCAACAGTCTCATGCCTTTTGTATATACTGCCATTTGGGTACCAGGGAATGTGTGGGTTTGTGTACTCGTAGCATCATTTGAAGCTGTGTATGTTGTTCTGCTGGTTTTTGATTCTTAGGGCTTCTGTGTACTGTATTCTCTGTATACTGTTTCTTTTCTTAGCATAGCAGGCATTCTTGTGTCTTTCTTAAAAAAAAAATCAAAGGGTTGGTATATACATACATATATACCATTCTGCCATTGTTCCTCCTTTGAATTCCTGTTCTCCCTCTCATTCATTTCTTTGTTTGTCCCAGTCTCAGTCTCCCACATTTTCAGTATCACAACTGGTTTTTTGTCACCTGCTTCCACTATTTCCTTATAGTTTTTGTTCTTTTTTTATGATGTTCTTTTCATTATCCACTAATAGTAAGGGCAGGCTGGTTTATCCTTATTTCCAGCCTTTTCTTAGACAATAGAAATACTGCCATGATAGGAAGCAGATAGGTATATGAATAGATGCAGGTAAACACCAAGGGAGAGCCACTGGTTCTAAAACTATTAGATGAATTAGTTAAGGGTATAATTCAAATAAAGTGGTGTTGCAGCCAGGAGGAAGTACTTAGTAAGGTATAATATATAGTATATAATATGTATTACAGAATAACCTGAGTTGGAAGGGACACACAGATAATTTAAAGTCCAACTCCTGGCCCTGCATGGATCACCCCAAGAGTCACACCTGTACCTGAGAGCTTTGTCCAAACACTTCTTAACTCTGTCAGACTTGGTGCTGTGACCACTGCCCTGGGGAGCCTGTGCCAGTGCCCAGCCACCCTCTGGGTGAAGAACCTTTTGCTGATACCCAGCCTGAACTGCCCCTGGCACAACTTCAGGCCATTGCCTTGGATCCTGTCACTGATCACTACAGAGCAGAGATCAGTGCCTGCCCCTTGTCTTCCCCTCCCAAGCAAGCTGTAACTGCAATGAGGTCTCTCCTCTCAGTCTTCTCCAGGCTGAACAGACCAAATGATCTCAGCTGCTCCTCATCTGGCTTCCCCTCAAGGCCCTCCTCTATCTTTGTTGCCCTCTTTTGGACTCTCTCTAGTAGTTTAATGTCTTATACTGTGGCACCCATATATCTATATATAGATAGTATATATACATTTTATATACTATCTACTTACATGTGTACACACTATATGTATAGTGTAAGTACTTACTAAGGTACTTGAGTGTAACTGTTTGATACATTTGTAAATTCCCATTCTAAGTCTGATTTCTGTCTTGAAATAAAATCTTTTTTTGGAAGAAAGAAACATGGTGTCTCTGAGAATAGAGAAGTTGAGACTAACTTCCTGTTTTTAAATAGCCTGATACTGCTTTTGTATCTCTGATACAAAGATCCATCTGTAAACCTCCAAATTTGAGAAAATGGCATGTACATTTATTTTGGTTCTGTCAAATTACTACTATTACCCAAAAGTATCAACATTTGCCTAAACAGTTCCTATCTTGAAAGAACTGTGAATATTGGTCACTTTTTTCTTTCATTACAGCTCCTGTGAAGAATCTTAGAACATTGCCTAAACATGACAAGTTGTGGGTAGGGTGGACTGCTCCTAACAGTTATGTTCTTAAATATGTGATTGAATGGTGTCTGGTGTCCAGCAGCTCAGACTGCATCATCGAATGGCAGATTGCACAAGGAGATGTTCAAGGAATCAACTTGAAAGGTATTTAGCTCATAAATCTACATTGTAGGACACTCTAAAAAACCTGCTTAGTATTCTGAAGATGAGAAACATTCTCACAGTGATTAGAATTTCTTGGTAGAACAGGGGTTTAATGCTGAGGGTTTCAATTTGTTTACTGTGAGTATATGGAAGTATTTGTGTTTTTGTCAAATACACAAACTGTATCTGATCTTGCATTTTGAAATTTATATGATGTAACAACAAGGGACTTATCTCCATTTTGGTTTTAGTATTGTTATTCTTAGAAACCATTAAAATAATGAAAAGGCTGAGTTTGTTTGAAATCAGGTTCTTTGATTACTCTTTTCCAACAGTGAAACTTGATCAGCTTTATTGTTCTTTTGAGATTATGATCTGCATCTGAAATCAATAACTTGGGGAGTTAATGCTACAGACAAAGACCTTCTATTTGAAATAAATCAGAAAAAAAACCCTTGGCTTCTCTGAAGTGCACTTATTAAATTTTACATTTGAGTGTGAACCATTATACTGTTCCTTCAGTTAATATTTTGGAGCAGTATTGTTCCTTTAGCTAATATTTTGGAGCAGTGTATTAGTGAACTGTAGAAAATACTCAGCTGCATTAGGTACAAGTACACCTAGTTAAACAGCAAAAACTCAGAAGCATGTATCTGAAGTAAATGAGGATGGTGGGCAATTTGACTGTCTGAAACAACACCTTTTAAATTCCTTTTGTTAGGTATAAAGCCTTTCAAGTGTTACTTGATAACTGTATACCCTCTGTATGCTGATGGTCAGGGAAGTGGACAGTCTGTGAAGGCTTATCTTAAGCAAGATCGTAAGTATAAATCATGGCCTTGAAGCACATACACTGACCCTTTTTGACAAAAAATAAACCTTTGCTTTAATGTGGACTGTGTAATGAAAAATGGTTTAGTAATTGAGGGTCAGGTGACATAGTTGATCTTTTCCCCTCTGTTATTATGCATTCTGCTTTTTTACAGTGTTTGGGAACTAGACAGATGGCTGACTATGACTGGCTTTTTGTTTCTCCAACCTTTATCAGATAATCAGACATGAATTTGTTATTTTAGTGATATATTTATAATATATGTATTTTATATTCATAATTTATAACAGTGATATTTATATGCTGATTTATTTTAAATTTCAAGTGTGAAATCAAGACTTAACTTCATTTGAAGGTTTCCTGCAATGTGCTGACTTTCTTTTCATATCCTGAATGTTACTTTTTAAAAACATCTTGTAATTTTTATGTTGTTTGAAGACAATGCTTTCCAGATAAGTTAGTCAAACTATTCTGTTGAAGTTTTTATGCCATAACAGTTCAGTCCTTGTTAATATGCTGCTTCTGTGAATGCAAGGTGGCCAAGCAGAAACTAATCTTTATCTCCCATTATAGGTCCTTCAAAAGGACCTACTGTGCAGACAAAAAAAGTAGGAAAAGCTGAAGCTGTTTTGACGTGGAACCATCTCACAGTTGAGGAGCAAAATGGATTTATCCGAAATTACACCATACTTTATAAAACTATTGATGGAAATGAAACAGGTACCAGAAAATAGAGAAGTGTTTTGTGGCATTGAAGTGTTTCATGTGTCTCCTTCCTAATATTTGTTCCTGAAAAAATACACAGAATCAGTTACAGCTGACAATCTGTTCTGAGAACATAAAGCTGGTGTCTGAGCCATAATTCTCCTCCACACAGAACAGAAAGTCCCTAGAAGAGAATTCAGAACATTCAATCTGTATATGGCAGGGTACTGAGTTTAGTTTCTGAAAGCTGGTTTGTGAGTATTGTGCTCCCATATTGCTATCTAAATACAGAATGAGATTATGGTATATCAAGATGATGGCAAACCAAGATACAAAAGGAGTTGACTGTATTTAACTCTGATAAAACCTTAAGGAAGTGGGGAGGGGTTCTTTAATCCTCCTGAACTGTAGATCAGTATAGTACTGATGTAGATCATCTTGTTTGAAGTGCATCTGAGTTTTCAGTAGTGTGTATGACCCGCAGGCAGCTGACACTATCAAAACTTCCATTTTTAGATTTACTTAAATTGGAAGGGCCAGGTACTTATGCATACCTATGTCTTAATATTCCTTAGCTTGTTTTTTTTTCTAATCAGTGCTAGCAGTTCCTTGTTAGCACTACATATTTGGCTTACTAGACAGACTTTAAGCCTCAATTATACTACTAGTTTAGTTTGTAGGTGCGTTCTAGGGTAAAACAATCTCACAGGAAATTAAATATAGAAAGACAGTAAATTCAAACACCTAAACAGAAATGAATGAATCTCAGCATTTCTTGTTCAAGTTTGTAGTCTTTGACTGTTGTATTTTCCATCTGCTACGTGTTCTGTTAAAACTACCTTTCACATCTGAAGTCTTGATGTCTTCATGTTGCTGTTTCTGTGGAGATGTTATTTGTTTGTAAAACAACTAGTATAAATTTCTTTTCTTCAGTTGTGACGGTGGATCCCTCCAAGACAGAGTATACTCTTTCCTCTCTGACCAGTGATACACTGTATACTGTGCGGATGATGGCATCCACAGATAATGGAAGCAGCACCGGTCCTGATTTCACATTTACTACTCAAAAATTTGGTAAGGCAGAGTGGCACAATTGGTAGAAGTAGGAATTAATGTTGCAACAATACAGCAGGGCTCTTTGAAAGATGTGTTGGAAGGGGAAAGTGATTTTATTTTAAAGTTTCAGTTACAGTCAACCTGTAATGTTCATAATACCTAGGTGGCTTGTCTAGTGCTCTTCTACAGAGAGGTAGTTTAGTCAGGATTTTTCTGATTATATAGAGAACAATATATCCTCTGCAAACCTCATGAATTGCACTTTTTATGTTTTGAAGCGTGCTGTTTTGGATGTGTTTTATGTATACCTCAGGTTATAATGTTACAAACTTTTGTCCTTTAATGAGTCATTAGGATTTTCCCAGTGCCCTTGTCTCTTTTGATGTCCAGTGGCACCTACCCCTAGTCAGCCTTTGTTTTAATCCTGATAAGGTGTGCTGAAGAATTATAGAAATACGTGCTTGTATCTTGATCTGCTGATGTAAGTACCAGTCAGCATGTGTCCTTCTCAGAGCCCTTCCACATTCTTTAATATCACTACAAAAGTTTTCTACTGTTCTTTACAGAGACTCCTTTTGAATAGTTAAATTTATTGTGTGTTCAGTATCAGGTGCTTCTTACGTCTAAGGGGAACAGCAACATTGCTAACTGAATTTAATTGTGGAAGACACTTAAATTCTTAACTTTAGGAGAGGCATTTTTCTGTACAGTGTTGCTCTTGCCTAAGCATTCTGCAGGGTTACTTAAGGATGTGTGTAACACTGGAAGAAATACATAACAATAATGCAAACTTCGGTGTTTGCAGGCAGAGGAAGTCTTTGTATACAGAATAAACTGATGGATGAGTAATGGCTTTGTTTACTTTACTTATTTGACCATGACTGTTATGACAGCCTGAAACACCTGGGCAGCAGATGAATTGTCAAAGATGTTACTGTCATACCTGCTCAAGCTACAAAATTATTTGTTCTGTCAGTATTATAGCTTCTAGAGCAACCCATGTTTTTTGTTGCTGCAAGGCACTAGATTGTCAGGACAGAGCTTTTAATGTTTTCACCAGGAGGTAATTTTCATATAGTGAAAAGGTTCTGAATATGAAGCTTTGAGACTGAGCATTGAGGTATTTGTTTCAGGTTCTTCCTAACCTTTTGGAAATATGTACTGCTGTTGAGGTCCTTAAATAACAAAGCGGGCTATAACTGCTTTTTTTCACCTCCTTCAGGAAAAGGAGAAATTGAAGCCATAGTGGTGCCTGTGTGTTTAGCATTCCTGTTGATTGTGCTCCTTGGAGTTCTGTTTTGCTTCAACAAACGTGACCTGTAAGTAGAAATGAACTCTTATATTTCTGAGCGTAACAGAAATGACAGTAATTTATACCAAGCCAGTTAAGTATTCTTCAGTTAGAGCAGAAAAAAACTTAAAGCTTGCATGTATTGATTGATGTTAAACCTTCTGCATTTTCCTTGAGAAACCAGGGCCTCTTCTGATACTAATTTCTTACTGTTAATTATACACATACTAAATGTTCTATGATTCAATCCTGCAAGAAAATTAATGCTTTTCTTGTTGGACATAGTTAGGATTAGCCTTGTTAGGTTTTGATCAGGATATACTGTCTATGTTTCTTAGTCATCCTGAGAGTGGAATTATGGTCCCTAGTTTGTGAAGTGCAGGAAATCTCTTTGTTGTATGTGGGCACTTTAATTACAGCATTAACAAATGTGAAGCTTTATGGCAAAAAAAGACATTAGGCAGACATCATGGTCTCAAGTAACTCAGTGCCTGTTTACTGACTGCTGGGAAGCAACCTGCCTCCTCCTGCTGCCCCACCACAAAGCTCTTGTCTGTGGCATTTACAAAGATGGCATTGCTGATTGCTGCAGTGTTTTCCCTGGCAAGGTGTAGCACCTCTCCTATGTCCCCTGTCAACTATCTTTTCTTTCTAATTAAATACAGCATTTTATGCCCTTTTCCTGTTAACATCCCTGCTGCTCCTAAAATTCCTTCTTAATGGACGTTAGTTGGAAAGCCTTTCTTGAATTGTTCTTCAGAGTTCTCCTACAGGGGATCTGTTGTGGTAGCCTGTTCATAAAGGGCATCAGTTTCAAAGCTGGTTTGGCTGGGGGTGATGTATCAGCAGAACCTTCTGGTTTTAAGTAACAGTACATTCTTAAGAGTTACAAGGCAAGTTTTTCTTCCATTTTTTAAAAATTATTTTTAATTGTGAAGTTAGCTTAGATTTTGACCTGTGGTGTTCATAGTTATATTAAAAAGAAACTGGACTATATTTTCATGCTGGCATGCATCATAAAGTACCAAAGTAGTAGCTCTGTGCATTCTAGAGTGCTATAAATTTGAAAATCTCTCACTGTTACTATTTGTTGTTTTACATTAGCTTCATCTAATGTGTGGAGGAGCAAAGTGCAGTGCTGTGTTTTGCTAAGTAGTACAGCCTCATACAAGATGAAAACCAAGGAAGCATTCTTATTTGGAATGCATAATTTCTATGTAAGGGAGTGGTGTCCTGGATTCTTCTGTAGTTGCTATGAACAGGGAATTTGGGGAGTGCGTCTTGTGACTTTATTCCATTTTTAATCCTTTACAGAATTAAAAAACATATCTGGCCTATTGTACCTGATCCATCCAAGAGTAACATTGCCCAGTGGTCTCCTCAAGTTCCAGCTAAGGTAATACCTTTCTGCATCCTGTATCTTCCTAGTCTGCAAGGTTTCAGATAAACTAACTAGTTGGAGTCTTCTGTCTTCTAGCACACATGGATTCCAAGGAAAACCCTGAATATTAAGTTTCATTGATATTGTGATACAATATGGTTAGAAGACTTCATTTCATATGTCGATTCAGCATTAGATTGACATGGCTCTTAGCACAAATTCACAGTCTAGCATGGGCTTTAAAGTTGTGAGTTAGATGCAGTTTACTAGTTGGAAGGGTCAGGTACTTGTTTCTTTGCTTATTCATGGGAAATCAGCATTAAGTAAGAAATTATTCCCATTCTTAAAACCCTGAAGTGACTTGTTTGCACAGTTCAGTCATGAATGAGAGAAGACTATAAACAGTTCCTCATGAATGAGAAGATGGCAGCAAAATTTATGCTACATGTGGGGTGAATGACCAGGCAAATTCTGTTCAACAAATTGTGGCTAATTTCTGTGAAGAAGTATTCTGATGTTGAGTACATTATTTGAAGTAATATATGGTTCTCAGTATAGAATGTTCCTGTGCTGCACAGCAAATGCTTCTATGTTTACAGCTCTTAAGAATAATTAAAATAAGAGGAAAGACTTGTTTACACATCCACTATGACTTTAGAATAGGTGCATAATTAAGACTCTCTATTGGAAACAAAACTGTGTCCTTCATTTTTTAACACATGCTTTGGAGATACTGCCAGACTTAGTAAAGAGAACTTACATGAAGAAATTCAAAGGCATTACGAATAACAATTCATGTATTTATTGAGGCTTTTGATTTTTAACCATAACCTTCCTCTTAGACAACATACATCTCTTTCTTTCAGCATAACTTTAATTCCAAAGATCAGATGTACCCAGAAGGCAGCTTTACAGATGTAAGCGTTGTAGAAATAGAAGCTGACGACAAGAAGTCATTTTCAGAACAAGATCTAAAACCCTTTGACTTGCTTAAAAAAGACAAAAGTACTTCAGAAGGGCACAGCAGTGGTATTGGAGGATCCTCGTGCATGTCCTCTCCTAGGCAGAGCGTCTCTGACAGCGATGAAGGTGAAACAACACAGAACACTTCAAGCACTGTCCAGTATTCAACTGTAGTGCTTAATGGCTACAGAGACCAGACACCTCTGCAAGTCTTTTCAAGGTCTGAGTCAACTCAGCCACTGCTAGATTCAGAAGAGAAATCAGAGGATCATTCTGGAGGAGCTGACAGTACACCACAGAGGCAGCAGTATTTCAGACAAAATGGGGGTCAGGATGAAACCAACACAGACAGGCCGTGCTTTGAAAGAGCAAAGATTACTCATGTTGATGAGGGAGATCTTGTTGGATTTGTTCAACTGCAGGTCTCAGGTCAGAGTTCACAGCCATTGGGCCTTGGGATGGAAAAAAATACCCAGGAAGCTGCTCTATCAAGTGTTTTACAGACGTGTACCGAAGGACAAACTGTGAGACCTGAAACAGTGGAAGAAAATCCACTGTCAGTTGATGAAATGCCAAAAAGTTACCTCCCACAGACTGTGAGGCAAGGGGGCTATATGCCTCAGTGAGAGAAAAGACTGGCTCTCTTTAGGCCTTCCTTAGTGCCTGTTCACATCTTCCCCTGTGTTTCTGATAAAGTAAGCTAGGTATTTTTATCTTATTGCAGATAGAAAAACTGAATTTAAGTGAAGAGTAATTTGGCAAAATACAATAAGGACTGTTTTTGTGGAAAATTTCCAGTCCAGACCTACTGGAGATTTACTTTTATGCACTACATAAAACCTTATATCTGGATAGCTGAATGAGCCTTTGTGCTACATTGGGTATTGTGTCTCTCTTCATAACAGAATTTCACGTGACTGAAAAGATCAAGTTTTAAATATCCACATCAGCCAATAGACCTCCCAGAAGAAACACTTTGATGCGTGGCAGTGTACAAGCCTAAAAAGCCAGCTCTAGTTGCAACAGTGCAGCTTTGTGCAAAAGTAAGACTGAAGTTCAGTATTCTGATGTGGAAGAATACTTGTGTGATAGACTTTTCAATAACTTCATTGACTTAGGGAATTTTGATTTGGCCCAGTGCCTCAATTTTCAGCTTACCAGGCCTGCAAATCATGTTCATCCCTGTTGAAAAAACATAAAAATTAATAGAACTTGCTATGGTGCACAGGTAGGAAAACACCAAGATTGCTTGAATCTGAACTACAGTAATTGATAGCTATTGCTACTATAGCAATTGATACTTTACCTACATTTAGATATGTGTGCACATGAACTATAGAGTAATTTGGGCTAAAAAAATGTGCCTTGCAACTTGACGCACAGCAATTCAGTCTCATATTCAAAAGTTTGGAAATCAGATGATAACATAGATCAGGAATTATTTAAAGGCTTTGTACCCCAGTCACTATTTGATTATATGAAACTTTTGTGGTCATATGTGCCTTTGTTCAATAAGTGCACATTTGCTGTGTACAGCTCAAGTAACAAGCTGTAAGTTTTTACCATTTTTGGGTGCTCAGGAGAAAGGAAATATGACCTTCTCCTGACAGACTGCAGCTGTTAGTGTGCTGTAACCTCACTGCTAATACTGCAGGACATCGTTGAAACTGAAAGCAGCCAAAGCATTGAAGTCATTGATGCTCTTGCAACTAAAACCAAAACCTGTTCTCTGAATTTGAACTTTGCTGGTAGCACACTGGTTATTAAAATTCCTTTTTTCTTAATGACTCACTTTTTCCCTGCTCATACAGTTTACTGTTTTTTTGAGGAAGCTACATTTCTTGGAAACTTCATCTACCAGTGTTTAAACAAAAATTAATTACATGACAATGAACCCCTTCTCAAGTGATAACCAGAAATTTTATGGCACTCTTAAAGATTTTTTAAAAATTAATTTTAAATCTAATATAGGCTAGTCAGCTTTCTAATCTGACACTAATAAAACTGCATTTCAAAACACTAAATGCTGTTTTGTGAGATTGAAACAAGAGTTTTATTTCTCCTTCAGCAAAATAACTATGTATTTAAGGCCACCTGAAACCTTTTGTGCTGTGACCTCTGGTACTGCTGTTCTGCAGAGCACTTGCTAAAAGCCCTTGAAAGGCCTGTGTCAGTATCGTTTCATCTTCCCTTGTCTGCCAGCTTGCATGGAAGGATGGGTAATACATGTAAATGTCCACTTGTGTCTTCTGCTTTTGTTATGAAGAAATTAAGTGCAAGAGAAAATTTGTAAGATTACCTCTTGAAATTTGGAATATTTAAAACAGATAAAGAATGCAGAATCTTTAATAACATTTCAGTATTCCACAGTTCTTTTCTCCTGACAGTATTTTTTCTATATCTAGGCACTTTTTAATTAAAAGGTTATGTTGCAGCTTACTATAATTACACCTTTCTTCAGATCATTCCTCTTCCTTTTCACCCCACTGCACACTCAGCGCCTTCAAACTCCCTCCCAGAGGGCAAAGGCATAAAGAAAACTGCTGTCATGAGACAGCAGAGACCATCTTTCATTTTTCAGAGGTTGAAGGAGCATTCCTTTTTTGGAACATGTTCCTCTTGGGAAAAACAGCAGTTACTTTACTGGGGGATGAGTTACCTTTTCTATGCAAACTTCACAGTGACTGTAGAAACCACAAGTGAAAGGGAAGGGCTCTGTTGAGCAGTGTGGATGCTTATTAGAACTGTCCAGCAGCCACATGCATTTAATCCATCTTCTCATCTCTGTAATATTGTAGGTCACAACCTGGCTATGTAGTATAAACAGTGCTGCAAAGGTCTGGGTGTTTCCAAAAACATGCTGGGGTTTTTTTAATTACGGTTTTGTGATTCAGTAATACTAACTTTTGATAGCATATGTTATTTGAGGGAGAATGTCAGGTATTCCTTAAGTTGCTACTTGTCTTTCTGTAAAGGGAGGGCATTTTCTTCTTAATTGCTGTTAATCATGGACCATTCAAGATTTACCCGATGTTAAACAGCAGCAAGGGATTCTGATTTTTGAAGTCTGTGTGAACAAGGGTTCTGGCCTGTAATTTCTGACATCTTTCATTGTTGTTTATGGGCCAGTGGTAATAAACTCAAGGAATTGAGTGGGTCCTAGAGAAAGTTCTGGCTGGCTGGCAGTGACGTGCTCTCTTTCAAGACAGTGCATTTTTCTAGGGCTAAAAGACTAAGCAGGAGCTCCTGGTGGATGAACAGCTTGTAGAAGCCACAATACGTATAAATAACAGGTTTACAGCTAGTTCATAAACCTATGTGCCAAATATATCATGCAGTGTTCACGGTTTAACAAGATTTTGTACTTTGGACTGTAAAAATCTAATTGTATCAAACAGTTGCATACAGGTTTCTAAGAGTATCTGCCATATAATTATAGCAAGCCACTGAAATTTTCTGAGCTTGGCCCTAACATAGTAATTAAAGTAAAAGTTTTCTCCCTCCTCCAACCCTTCCCCCCCCCCCCACCTTCACCAGTGCCTATTGGTTCACATAATAAAATCAAGGCATTATTAAAGTCACATTTCAGTACAGACACTTTAATGTCCATCTTGATTTCTTGGACTGGAATTTTTCAGGTACAGGTACAAGAATAGTTGTAAGGGCTGTTAATTTGGGGGTGGGGAAGGGAGGCTAGTAGAAATATATTAGTATATTTGAAAAACCTCTTAAAATGCAGGCTGGTTAATGCTCCTTTGTTTACAAGGGAAGTGAATATATTACCTTTGTAGTTCTATTGTGGTGATTCTGTTAGACAAGGAGATGATTGGTATTGTTTTCTGGAGTGTGTTGGCTCAGTTTAAGGGCAGATAGTCTAGGAATATCCTCTCCTGCTCTAGTGAAAGTCCTGCGATTATTTCACACATGCTGCTGTAGAAAAATTAAACTGCTTGTTACACCTTAACATGGCAGTGCAAGCACAGCAGAGGAAAAAAATTTTAAAACTTTGTTCTGGAGAGTTTATGACAAGTATATTCTTGTCTGGTACAGAAGCCTAGCAAAGTCTGGAAAAAACCTTGGCCCTGGGAGATGAGGGAGTTTGCATGCTCGGGCTGAGTCCCATTCCTGGGCTCTGGGGGAGCCCCATCACCTGGGTGGGAGCTTCAGCTCTGTAGTAAAGCATGAGCCTTGTCAGGTGGTTAAAACATACAGCAGTATGCCCTGTATGTGGGGATCACCATGCTGATTTAAATTAATTGTTTAAGTAGAGCTAGGTCTCAGATACCCAAGATCCACATCAGTGCATGCTGGTATGGAGTTGACTTCTCAGTGGGAGCTGAAATTCCAAAGACTGTCATATTTTTAATAGTCTGCCCCACTCTGGGATGTACACATTTTACATTGTCATTTATGTGCATTAAATGGGACTAAATATACTAGTTTATTTTCCCCATTAGACAGTGGTTGTAGTTGAGATTAACTGTTACTTGAATGCATTCCTTTAACTGTGTTAAAAAGTTCTCTTGACTGATCAACAGTAAGAGTTCATTTATCCCCATAATCTCTTGTCTGTCTGCAAGGATGGATACATGTGACCATTTTAAATTCCAGGAGTCGCTTGTAATGTTGTACAGAATAAGTTTATATAAAAATGTTGAGTCTTCTGTCATGGAACAGCTGTTAGGGAATTGCAGCCAACCCGAGTCTTCAGCTTTGCTTTTGATCCAGAAAGCTGCAGTAAAGTGGAGGTATAAGTGGAAAAGTCTGGAGGAGGTTGAAATTAAGTATCTTGCATTGGACTCATGATTTTCATTTCTCTTCCTTTAAAGTGAAAGCATTAGTAAAACAAAGAAGCTTAAAATCATGTGCATTTGCTTTCACTGTTTTTTCCTTTGTAGGACTTGTGCAATCTGAGCCATTCTGGAAAATAAAAGCAGTGCTGACTTAATGCACAAGGATGCATTTCTAAGGCTACAAGATTTGATAAAACAAACCAAAAAATAATAATGAAGGGCCAGATTTCAACAATTGTCTGCTACCCTGCCTCTTAATTGTAGAGCAGAGAGAGGGTGGGCAGCAAGTACCTCCCAGAATGCAGCCTTAGCCAGTACTTGTATTTATTTGCAAAGACAACCTGAAGGGGATATATGCAATAATGTCATTGCTACTCTGCAGAAGCACACTTCTGTAACAATAGCTGAAAAACACTTATGGCACAACTGTTGACTGATGGCTGAAAAGCTCCACATCCACATCCTCCTGCTCAGACTAAAGTGTCAGCTGTTCTTCTCTGGGGATCAGGGGCGTGGCAGATGGGCATTCTCTGCAGTGTGAAATTGGTAACACCTATCACTCTTCATCATCAAAGCACATTTGTTAACAGATCCAGTCAACTTGCCGTGTTTTTTTTAACACACCAGTTTTGTTTACAGTGTCACATATAGCCTGACACTTTGATACAGCCAGGGATTGTCTAGTAACCAATTGCTTTTATTTGGGGATAAGATGTTACTGGTCACCCAGTTTGCTGTGCCAATATATGCATCTAGGTGAGCGGAGGTGTGCGACACAGGAACAGATGTACCAACGAGGAAAGTGCCTTGATGCTGGATTGGATGGCTAGTGAATGTAAACATTAAGTTAAATTTTGCTATGTATTTTAAGTATGGCTGATTAAACTAGTGGTAATTTGAATGCCAGCTTTTAAGGGCTTGCGTACTCTGGCCAGAGGTTAAACTTGTAAATTGCTGCATAAGCTGTCTCTGTATGGGAATGTGTTTTAATACCTGTTCACTGTCTTTATTCTTTTGCAAGCTGCATGTATATTGTCATATAAAATCTGCTTTCTACAATTTATTTTTATGGTCAGTTTTGAATGTCTTCCTCTTTGTTACCTGACTGAGCCTGAATGTTGCATTTCTGTACTACATCATATGCTGAACGAAAACAAAACAAAATTCCATACTTAACTTGTGTGCTGGAGTCAGTGTTTTGCAAGGCTGACCAAGTAGTAACCACAGAAGAAGAGTCTGGGCCACTGCCTCACAGGCAAGAAACAGAGAGCCATGACCATAATGTTCCTGGATAAAAGGCTCCCTCCTCATTGCACATGTGGCCACATTCAGCAGCAGATGAATGGTCTCTAGTCCTACCTTTGTAAGTGCTCCTGGAAACAGAAACAGTGCTCTCTGCCCACACAGTCTCTCTTCCAAGAAAGGCATCCCCGACCTGGCTGTGTCGGGCACTGCTCTGTCTCACCCGGGTTTAGTTCTTTTGTTCTCATGGCTGGAGGATCCTCACAGATTTATGTCTTGGTACTGAGAAGTACTGACATATCAGTACTGAAAAGGCATTTTTTGGAAGTTGGGTCTTCAAAGGCTGGTCACCTTCACAAAAGGCTTTAAGGTGGGCAGCTGGGGAAAGACTGCTCCCCCTTCCTGGCTGAACTACTCATTTGAATAGACAGACTCAGACCCCTGTAAAGCTGAGGGGGCAGTGGGGTGGGAAAGGGGGCATTCCATTCATTATATGTCACCAGAAATTACTACTGTCAGAGAAGAGCCATCCCAGCTGTGTCAGGCAGGAGTTAATGCTTGATGGAAGATGCAAAGACTCCTTTTCCAAAATGTTGGTTTACTGCACAGTAGTTCACTGACCACTGTGTCACATAAGGCCCTTGAGAGGCGTAGCATCTTTGTGTGTCCTGCTTCTCTGTGCTCAGCTGGTGAGATTAGTGCACTTGAGCTCCACAAGTGCAGGACAAATGCCAGGAACAGCTCAGTTCCTGGAAGGAAACAGGTCTCCATCCCCATGGCAGGGGCCAGCACAGGAGCAGGAGGTGTGCCCTAACCGTGTTCTACCTTGGAAGCAGCCTAGGTGTGTCCAGCCAGGACTGGCACTGGACAGCAGCACAACACCTCTGAGAGGTGCACAGAAGCCCTGTCAGCCCTCTGATCTGACCACTGATCGTCACAATGACATTGCACCTCTCTGCAAAACTATCTTACGTGCATTTTCCAGTCATTTGTGCTATTCATGGCCGAGTGACCAGTGCCTTTCTGACTTCCCAGCAGACTCCATCCACACGAAATAACTAGCAGAGCCAAAATACTCCTCCCACTCCCTACAAAATAGCTAGGAAATTCCTGCATCAGCCAAGGAGGCTGAGCAGTAGTAACCCCACCGGGACACGCAGTATGGCTTTCCCAGTGAGTAATCTGACTCCGGGCTGGCCTGGAAAGGGAGGCGTATTGTGTGCCCTGGTGTACTGGGCGCGGCCCCGGCTGTCCTTCTGTGGTGGATGACTCCTGAGTCACGCAGCCAGCCCGGGCGCTGAGCTGGGTCAGGGGCCAGCAGCAGGTCGCAGTGGGAGGGCAGCTCTGCAGGAGGCACACTGCTCGAGCAGCTCTCAGCTGGCCCTCGGCTGCTGCTGGCACAGCCTGTACCCGAGTGCAGCGTCACCAGAATCCCAAATAAAGCTCCTCAGGGAATGCAGGGCTGTGAGTGCCTGGGACACTCATGTCCAGGACGCAGCTGAGCAGACCCGTGCTGGGACCAGCGAGGGAGCACCGTGGTGTTGGGCAGCACCCGGGGGCCCAGTGCTGCTCTCAGCAGCACAGCACAGCCCCATCCTGGCCTCTCACGGCGCTTGTAGAGCTGCTGGGAACCCCGGACCCCCACCGGGTTCAGCCCACCAGGACCGTGCCAGGAGAGGGCAGCACATGTTGCCTATACTAGCTGCTGGCTGCTCCAGCGCTGAGTCCTGAATGTTTTTAACGATTTGTTTTCTGGCAGTTTTAGCAATTACCCTCGGTTTCTCTTCTTCCTCTCCCTTTGTGAGCAAAAGCCCTGAGCTTGGTTAAGGTTTTCCAGCACCCGCAATCCTGAGTCATAAATCCAGGTCATGGGCAGGCTCAGCATCTGCCTGTTACCAAGCAGGTCAGTATCCCAGAGCCCACTTGGCACGGCATCCCCCCACATGGGGCCTCACAATAGCCGGCCCACATCAAACGGGCCCCAATTACCGGTTCCCTTTCCCCACGGGCTGATGGATGTGCTGGGGTTTGCCGACAGGAAGCCTGTTCTCATGCACTGGTGCAGCCTGAATCACTGCCCTGCTCTGCCCAGATAAGTAATCACCACTCACCCAAGTGCTTTGGGAAAAACCCGAGGCTCCCGAAGACCATTTCTGGACTAGGGCTGTGGCAGCACAAGTCTTCCTGCTTGAACAGATGCAGCTTTTTCCCCTTTTGAGGAGATGTGTCACTGGCAAAAGAACACGCCTGGCTGCATGTGCAGCACAGACCCACTGGGACCATCCCACCATGCACAGTGCCTCTCCCCACCATCATTCAGGACCTGGCTGTGGACGAGGCAAGGGTGCTATTTGGGTACTAAGGCAACTTTTGTAAATGGAGTCATCACTGTAATAAACTTTAAAACATACTCTGACTGTTCTTTATCATGTATTACACGAAGTTTGCCATGTTCAGCCAGACACCTGAAGAGTGTCCCTCCTCCCCTCCCCATCTTCTTCTCTCAGACCCAAGAGCTCGCCAAATAGCCCTGGGAAGCAGCAGATGTCTCCAGAGCCTGCTCAGGGCACAGCTCTTTTAGCACATCCCCATTATGCTCCATTTGCTGCATGTGTTTTTACTCCTCTCTCTGCTGGGTATCTTCCTTAAGTGAAACTATTAACATTCTTGCATGTGTCAGAAAGCCTCTCCATTTTACTTATTTATATAAATTAATGCCGGTTAGATAGATAATGCATAGATACACATCTGTAAATGGATGCAAATTGAATCATTTAATGAGCTCGAAGAATAAGGCATCTTGTATCAGCCTTTAGAATTAGGTTGACTGTAATGCAGGGAAAAGGTCAGATTCTGTGAGAGTGCAGCATGTGGATTAACTTAAATAAAAATGTCAGCATAGAAACTCCAAAAATAAACACAGACAGAGTATAAATTCCTTTAAAGGCAGTGAAATTCAGACTTGGCCACAAAAACTCGAGTAAACAGAGATACCTTGCACAACCATGTAACTCTAGAGAGAAACTCTAGTTAGCCCTATCATTAAAGAAAAAATCAATCCTTACAAAATTAAATCTCAGTCATGGGAGAAGAACAACCACAAGCTGGAGACAACGCATCCAAGAATTTATCTGAGGCCATGGCAACAAAAAAAACCCAAGTCACCACAAAACAATCAAAGGCACGTGAGCGATTTACCCCACACAGCTCTGTTTCTATCCTATTAGACACAGCACTGCCAGCTCACCCCCTGAGAAATGAGCTACCTTGCTCCTACCTTAGATCAGGAACTTGGTCCATACCTACCAACTAGCAGACTGCTAATAAACCCAAGGCTTAGGTAATTTCACAGCAATTTGTTTGGTGGTTTTGCATCAAGACAGTGGGGCTAGGGAAGTGGGAATGTGCACAGGAAAGGTAAAAAGGGACAGGAGCAAGGATGGGTCAACCCCTATTCGAGTTCAGGCATCTCCTCTCCCTCTCAACCATAGTGCATCAGGAGATGTAATGCACAGATTATTTCCAGGATTGTCCTTTACTTTAAAAAGACAGTACTTAAAAACAGAGAACCAGCCATGTGTGCTGGAAGAAAGGTTAAAAATAACAAAATCTAAGCTCCTGTGTGTTCCTTTTCACCCAAAATGATTCAAAACTCCCCTGATTCCTTGCAGATCAGATGTTGAGTAGCCTTATCTGGCCCAAAAGTTGTAGAAGCGTTTCATCAGAAGTGTAAAAGCAATTAAGCTCTCCAGAAAATAAAAGCAAATGCAGAAAGGAGATGCAGTCCCTAAAGACAAGCAATAGTCCAAGTCTCTTTGTTAGCCAAGGCATAAAACAAAACAAAACAAAATAGCTAGAGATGAAAACAAATGCATGGAGCATGTTTGAAGGAGGTGTAAGGTCATGGGAGAGAGAAGCAGGCAGCAAAGGCAGCAAGCCATGAGCACAGCTGGTTATGATCATTTCTAGGCAGTATGCTAGTGACAAAAAAGCTTTACATTCAAAGCAAAAACATCAGCCCCCACTGTTCAAAACGTTTTGTGTTCAGATGATTTAGAAACACATTTTGTAAATAAAATTATCTGTAGCTCATAAACTACTGATGCTGGCATAAATTCCTACACTAAAAGGGAACAAAACATAATCAAACAGGAAAAAGAAACAAAACCTAAAACCCCTCCCAGCTCAAACCCTCCCAGCTAACTGTTTAAGACAGTAACAGAGTCCATGTCCAGACTTAGCAGACACTGGTTATGAGAAGATTCACTGCAGAATCATTTGGGCTGGCTCATTTGGTATAATAAAGAAATTTCTTACATTAGGGCATAATTTGCCCTAGTAACATTTTAGAAAGTCTTTATGCCCCTTTGCTTCAGAATAAAGTGTTCAGTTTAGATCAGTGATGGTCTAAGTGCATTAAGTCTGATTATAATCTTATGCTCATTGCCTCTGACATCCCCAGATACACTTGCATAATCTTTCTGTGATTGTGAAAAGTGTTACTTCTTTGTTAAACTCCATTAGACATACTGTTGCTCATGTAGTGGTGAAAATTCTGCAGAAAATTCTGCAGAAGTTAGCCTTGGCTAGGTTACTACTGCATTCTGAGCATAGCAATGACAACCCAGGAAATACGAATAAGACTACTTTTCCAAGAAATGAGTACTCAGAAACCTCAGATCCATCAGGTCACACAATGAAACTGAAACAATACACTAGTTGGCTCGGCAGGCATGCTACTCAATCAGTGTGGGGTTGAGCAGTGCCTGGAAATCAGGGCAACCTAAGAGGCTGAGAAAGATATTGGTAGAGACATTCAAACTCAAACCTCACTGTGCAATAGGAATAGGCAATGTTAAAGCAGCACTTTTAAAATATAAAACCACCATATTACATAGCTAGCATTGTCTCTTTGACAGCTTGAATTGGGAAACAAGCCCATTGCAGCCTTATATGTTATGTTCTGTTACTGAGCACCCACTGGGCAACTCTCCCAGAAGCCTCATCCCCCAGTGAATGAGTTGTGGGTTAACCCTCCACCCTCCCCTCCTCCCTCCCAAAGCTCACTTCAATAACCTGAGTAACTGAGGACCCTGGGAAAGAACATCCTTAATCTGCAGCTGGGGCACGTCAGGACAGCCTGCACCCTGGAGTATTAACCCCCAAGTAAAGTTAGATACATGACTGTTTTGGAACTGTGCCCCTTTCTGCCTGGTGAGAGCATTTTCTACACTTGTCTCTCATAAGAGCTGAAAGAGGTACAGCACAGGAATGGTGTTACACCCCAACCTCACTCAGCAAGTATTTGAAACGGCTGCAGTATTTCAACACCCTCAGAAGACAACAAACTCCTCAGGAGGTTGAATAGCAAATTTTATTTGCAAATTCAGTGAATAAAGTACTTGGCAAATTTTAAAGCAATGTCCAATTAAAGTAAAGCACTTCACAAAGCACTCACTTAGCGAACTCCAATTTTAAGTAACCCAGGTTTTGAGAAAAGGAATTTGTGGGGCAGGGGCTTGGTACCACTTTGGGGCTGGGCCAGAGGCTCCAGTGGGTGGAGGGTGGAGCAGTGGCTACACCACCTACCCAGAACTTGCCCTCTTCTCTGCTCTGAACACTTCAGTTGTCCTGAGCCATTAATCTTTTCACCATTATTCTTTTCATCTGCTACAAACAGGCAGCACTAAATAATGACACTATTTACTTTTCAAGTATCCTGTTAGGATACTGACAGGATAACTCTACAGTATAAGTTTACACATCTGTTTCTATTCATGTTTTGATATTCTTGAAAATGGGTATATTTTAAGAATCTTGATTAACAGAAGAATGTATTAGTCAAACATCTGTTTCCATTTTTTGATTGTAAGTCTTCATATTCGTGTTCTGAGTTCAAGAGATACAGATAAAACACTAGTTCTTAATTAAATAGTGAGGCAGCAGTAAAATGACTATATACTCTTGAGAAAAAGGGCAAACAAAATAATCATTAGACAGCCCAGTAAAAGAGCAGGCAAATTAGTCCAAGTTCACTAGAAAAACTACATTTTTGTCAAATACTGAGAAAAAAAAATCTGCAAAGTAGAAGAAAGACATAACAGATGAAATTGACACTATTTTGCTTAGAGCCTTCTTAATAAATTCTCAGACTACAAAACACAACATGTACACAAGAAGGCTACAAATAATATTTTAGAATAAATATGTCTAATAAACAGTATGACTAAGAACAGGTCATGCTACAAAAACAATGCTTAATCATTTTTTTCAGCTCTGTTTACAAATGACATCCTTTGTCCACAGGACATATAAATTACTTTAGTTATGCAAGGAGGCAAGAGTAGCACATTTTCCAGCCTTTCTACAGAAACACCATAACATCACTGTATATTTTACTTCTGTTGTGCCAGGAAAGAGAAGAGGCTGCAATTAACAACTACCTGTACTTGCAATAAGCTCATATTCTTAGGGGCTCAAGACTCACCTGCAGTGAGAATATGCCTTGCTTCCTGTTATCAATATGCCAGACATTAACACAGAGCAGCAGAACAAAACTTCCACTATGTTTGCAGCAGATTGATACAAGAGCAAAGCAACTTAGACATTAGCTCAAATTAGTATCCATTTCATCTCTTTAGAAGCAGCTTTCATATAGCCTTAAATAATTAATGGTATATAAGCTCCATGTGTTATTTTCAAGTGACCTTTAGCAGGATATCTTATCTGACTGTTTCAGAATAGCTACTAGCAAAAGATAAAGCTATTGAGTAAGCATCCACAAATTACCTCTTACAGTCCTAAGGGGGGTTATTTTTTTTATTCAGAACAGTGTTTTGTGTGAGCACTGAGATTTAGAATTGCACTGCTTGCTACACAAACTACTTCCCAACCACTGTGCCATTGAATCTTTGGTATTTTGTATTTTGACATGTAGACCTAATTTTGACATCTTACAACCTAATACATGAAAACCCTGTTTTATAATAAAGGTTTCTTACTATAGTTCATCAAGGGAGCATTCAAAATTATTTTTTATTAAAATCTAATATTTCTTTGAGGTAGAACTTCATTATCTTTTCTTGTAATATTTCTAAACCCCGACAAGGTGAGGCCAAAGGATCTGATACCATTCAACTGCAAAAAAACACCAGACCAAACCTCGCTTTCATGACCACATCACATTGTGTGCACCACAGTCCATCTGAGGCTGCACAAAACATGGTCTCTGACATTTGTTCTGCCCAGCCTAATAGTGTCATTTTAATATGTATGGTACCTATATTAATACCTTAAGGTCGTTGTGTCTGCACAGATCTACTCAACTTTTCTATGAGAGTTGCCTTGCCTAGCAGTGCTGCAATCACAAGCCATCAGCTATTCTCTTGCTATTGATTTTAGCAATTACCTGTATCATGGGAGCAATGGTTGATATTCCTACCCTGTAGCTCTGGACTCAAGCCTCCATGTGCCTAAAGCTTCCTGAGCATCCAGACTGTCCAAGTGTTGGTTTGCACTGAACTGTGAATGGAGAGAGCCAGTTACCTCCTCACGCAGGAAACTCAGAAACAAGGAACACCAATCCAAAAGCAACAGATATGGCACAAACATGGCCTGGGGCTTCTGGTCAAGGGCCAGGACCTTGTGGGCTCTTGTGCTAGACTCCATGCACAACATAAAACAGAGGATCCCAGCAGTGAAGCAGTAATGCCATCTGTGCTGGTGAATGACACTGTGCAGCAATACAAATCACATGATCAACTTCATTCTCTGTGGGTAACTAGATTAATTAAGTCACTTCACTGTGTCTGGGGTCAGGCACATGCACACATGAATATGCTCAGGTGTACCCAAGCACTTCAACAGACAGTTCTCAAAGGACTCAGTGTAGCTACATAGATGCATATATGTATATGCATATTTGTGTGTATCTGAATCACTGCATCACTTCTGATGAAGCCACAACACCTTGCAGCAGTCACAGGGCCAACTCCTCTCCTTTTCACATAAGTCTACATCTGGAGGTGTTCTGCTTCTGCAAACAGTAGAGAAAGAAAGTGAGTGCATTTCAACTTTCTTTAGCTGTGCGAGTGCAACATATTTTCTTCTCACAGCAAGGATGCATAATATAGGGCAGCTGAACAGTTCCTCATGTAAGGTCTAACAACCACTAGGGAGACAATACAGATGTTGGAGGGGAGATCAAATACTAATACAAGTAATGGACAACTAGCTGAAAAAAAGTTCTGAACAAGCAAGAAATTAGTGTGTTGAATAGGTTAGAAAAGCACAGAGGTAATTCTAATGTAATCTTTGTGTTTAGAAGTGGTATGCATGGGTGCACCTACAAAAAATCTGATCAGATTTCAGATCTCGTTAAGTTCTCAGCTCCTTTCTGCCCTTGGGAAAAAACATAATATCAATAAAGTGGATTGTTTTGTGCCCTATGTAATCATGGACTTCTTTAAGTTGGAAGGTACCTGTAAGATCATAGAGTCCAACTGTTAACCCAGCACTGCCAAGCTCACCACTTAACTATGTCTCCAAGAGGCACATCTGTGCATCTTTTAAATACCCCCAGGTTGGTGATTTCAACACTTCCCTGGGCAGCCTGGCCCAGTGCTTGACAAGCCTTTTGGTGGAGAAATCTTTCCTAATATCCAATCTAAACCTTCTCCCTGTCACAACTTGGGACCTTTTCCTCTTATCCTGCTGCTTCTCACTTGGGAGAAGAGGCCAACACCCACCTGACCATGACCTCCTTCCAGGCAGTTGTAGGGAGTGATAAGGTCTCCCCTGAGCCTCCTTTTCTCCAGGATAAACACCCCCAGCTCCCTCAGCTGCTCCTCACAGGAC
>JBBMKD010000115.1:57212238-57248162 GCA_037834095.1 Argya squamiceps
GCCCTGGCCCTGCTGGCCACAGCACTGCTGATCCAGGCCAGGATGCCCTTGGCATTCTTGGCCCCCTGGGCACACCCTGGCTCATGTTCAGTCACTGTCACCAGCACCCACAGGCCCTTTTCCACAGAACAGCTTTCCTGCCACTCTGTCCCAAGGCTGTAGTGCTGCCTCAGGAATCATGCCCAGAGAAGCTGACTTTACTCATGGGGTGGATTGTGGTGGTGCATCCCACACTCCCTCATCAGCCACAACATAATCTGAGAAATGCTCATTAGTCCTTGGCCTTGACAAACAGCATCTTGGCTGACCACTGTCTGCTCCCAGGAATTAGTGCTGCCTAGTAAGTACCTGTTTCATTAAAAAACTGACTTGGAAGCTTATTTTTCTTGCCTGAATAACAACCCAAGTAGAAAAATATTTTTGTTGTTGAACATTCAAAGAAAGTTACCGACTCAAACTGTGGCCATAGAAAATTACTATGATTAATGCCCACTCTCTTGTGACGCCATAAACAGCAGTCCAAAGTGAGATCTATTCTATGTGAATATGAAAATCAAAAATGTTTAAATGGTGTATTTAGTGTAAGTCAATAAAAAAGTTTTACACATTTTCTCAGTTTTAATTTTTTAATGGTTCACAGTGTTAGTTTGAAAGACAAATTGCGAAAGGTCAGAAAGAGTACAATTCCCAACGCAAAACAAACGAAGTGCAAGAAGCTTTCATTCCAAAGCATCTGCAAAAGGCAGCCTTACTTTCTGAGATGCATTGAGACTACTTGTAGCATTTTGCTTTTTCTGAGAAAATAATGGGGAGTAGAAGCAGAAAAAAGAGGAGAGAAAAGCAGAATACCAATAGGGAAGGAAATAAAGTGGGATAAAGAAGAAGAAGGGTATACTTACCCTCCAGAACCTAAGAATTGTTACAAGGATAACCTACCCAAGCCATCCAGCAAGAACCTCCCCTTTCTAATGATCCCTTAAAGGTTGCATTATTTTCAATTTTACCTGTCTCAAACGTGCAACTCAGAACATGCAGCTTTCATATGGCTGCTAAACAATTCCTAGAAAGGCGCAAAATATTTCTGCATATGTTTATTTTTATATATTGTGATATTAAAGCAAGCACGGAGATTTAAGGGAAAAAATTGCTGTGGTAAGATCAGTGAGTTCTGAGCCTGGGGAGACAATGTAACTGTGAGTGAGAAGTCTGGAACAAACTGAAGCAGCAGAAAAAAGCACTGACCTAACGAAAGCTTTGTCCTAATTTCAGAGTATGACTTACCTAAGTAAGCAAGGGCTTATAAGAGCAAGCATACATGCATTTCATCTTGGAGCACTGTGGCTGAGAAAGTGATCCAGCAAACATGAGAGGTGGAAATCAGCATTGCTGGATAAGGAACATTTGCAGAAATTGTTTTCCCATCCTTTCTTGGCAACTAGAGGAACATTGTTCTAAGTTAAAGCAGCTTCAAAACTATAGAAAAAGATACAAAATGCAAAACTTTACACTGTTTCCCCCAAAACAATGCAAGTAATAGCCACTGCATCCAGGGAAAGGCTCAGCCTCCTCATTCATGTTGACAATGTATTTTCCATTATTCCACTCCTCTTCCTGCACAGAAAGGAAAGGCTTTCTAATCCTATTCACATTTGTCTCTCATTTTTCTATCCCCATAACTCCTGTATCTTTTTTCCCTGGAAGAAATCTGTAGTTGTGCAAACTACAATCTTGTGCAAACAAGACTGATTACATCAAGCCTCTAAGTACTGTAAAAATAGTTCAAAGTCTTAAAATTACCATATCCCCCCATATGTGATATACTGAACATCCCCTTCTAATATATTTTGTCTCTCCATCTTTTTAAAACTGTTATTTAGCAGAGTATTTCAGTAAGAGTTTTACAATAATGGCTACTTTCTTGGTTAAAATATCAGTGTGATTGAGTGTTTTACTGCTTAATTGCTGATTTGTAAAATGGAAACTACAATTTGATTTATGACTTAACAAAATCATAAAACAAATGACAAAAGTTATACTGTCCATGTAGAAATAACTAATCCTAAATCAATTACCAGAAAATATCTGGGAAGATTTTATAGACTCAGTGTTTTTTCATTACCTCCCTGAAAAACAATTTCCTAACTCAGTGCTTATTCTAACACAAGATGACATATTTAATTGATTTTTTTTTCAGTTCAAAATATCAAAATCTTAACTAGGAAATGCAGTTTTAAATTGAAACAAATTAGAAGCAAAGGAACAAGAAGATAAGAAGTTACCCTTCAGTAAGCAGTTTTTAAAAGCAGGAAACAAACAGGAGAAACAAAAGCAGCACAAAATGCTGAGGACTATTAAAAACATGAGAAAGGAAAGGAAGCAACATAGTAAGCATAACACATTTTCCAAAATGCAGATAACATAGCAAGTATACTCCCATTAAAGACAAGGAACTATAAGCCAAACTCTTAATTCAAGAGTCAGGATACAAAAAGACAGTTACTGAAGTTTAGAAAATATTTGTAAAACAAGAGAAACATGACATATAAAACCAGATAAAATATAATCAAGGGAAATAAGAACAGGAAAGTAGTTCTGTTTCATGCGGCTGAAGGAAGGATTTGGCAGATTCTGACTCTGTTCAAGTCTGCCCTTGTTTCCCCATCAGAGCTGAGCCTTGGGAGCTGGTTGTGTGGGGAGAAAAGATGAACTGTTTGTACTGCTGGATGCTCCTGCAGCAAATACAGTTTGTTTTAGCAACTGATACAGGAGAACTAAGAAGAAATGACAAAAGCTATTTCTTTTGCTTCACTATTGGCATGCCCGGTAAAAAAAACCAAACCAAAACAAAAAACCAAACCAACAGAGACCTCAAACATCCACACTGAAACTGAACTCTGATGTCTACACACACAGTGTAAAAAATCACTTCACAGCTGTTTGAAGGAAGAGGGTGTTCCCATCCAAATTAAGTGAGATCAGCCACGTTAGAATAAGAATGCCTATGAGCAGCAGTGGCAAGGGATATCTCACAGGTGGATTTTAAGATGGAGTTTTCTCATGCTACTGAGCTTTGGGCAGCCTGAACATGTCCAGTGTTATGTAGGATTGTCCTGGAACATTTGGTTGAAAAGGAGGTAAGACACTTGACTGTCTTTTGCATTCATCCATACTGTGTTCTGGCAAGCTCTCAGAAACAAGAAATTCCCTTGTTTTAACTGAATTTTTAAGGTATGGATTGAACAGTGCTTTTTCACTGAAATCTTCCAGCTTTAAAACTTCTTCATCCTCATTTTCTTCATTTTTAATTGGATTCTGTTGGGATCCACACAAATCATTTACCACCATTTCTATGGGTTGGATTTCCTTCACTGGTATCAAAGCTGAATGCATTTGACTTCTGGTAAATTGATCAGAAATCACATAGGGCATGGATGGGGAAAAACATTCAGCAACTTCATTCTCTTCATTATGCAGTATCTTTTCATCACTGTTAGTTATGCCTTCTGTATTAATATCAGTACATTCAGAAACATTGTTTTCATAATTTATTAGTAGTGATCCTTCCTGACTTTCTTCACGAAAACAATATTCCAAAACATTTATGTCTTCAAAGTCTACAGTTTTACTCTGAGATGACACTCTCTTCAGAAATGCATTATTCTGTCAGTAAAAAGAGATAAATTGGAGATTTATAAAGGGTTACATAATGCACCAGGTCATTTTTTAATAAATAAATTATTGTTATTCGAGCTCTGTTTGACTCATAATTTCAAACTTGCACTAGTAAAGAGTTCATGTGCATTTCAGATGGGATGGAGTTACATATGAATGAGTACTTTAAAAAGCAATGTTATTCTCTCCATCTGCTGAACACTTTCATATTAGGTTTTCTGTGCTTAATGAAATAACAGGTTTAAGTGAGGGCTCAGAATCAGGTTTGGATTGTTTCCCTCTTTTCTAGTCTAACCAGACATTTTTTGAGAAAAAAGTTTAAATCCCATTATCCACAAATTACACTTTCTGTTTAAACCTGATCAACTCCACTCTGTTCAAATAAACATCAAAACTTCAATAAGGAATAAATATTCAAAAAATAACAAGACAGAACTGTTCATACAACCACATACCAAATCTTACTATATTTGCAATACATTTTTTTGTGGAGAAGGGAGGAGGTATGAAGATGTGGAAACCTGATTTAATAGACTCAATATCCTGTGCAAATTTAATTTACTTGATTAAATGAACCATGTCCACCAACATCTGTGTCACTTCAAAACATTACTTCTCAATATCCTATAAGAATTAGATGAATATACTTTATGAAGATGCATCTTCTCTATTATTTTAGAATACTACAAAGAGCATTTTGCAGCAGTTAAAAAGAAGAATGGAACTCAATAAAGGGAGGGGGGGTTGATTCATAAAATTACTGAAAAGAAAAGGAATTCTTTTCTCTCCATCTGATCCCTTCTTTAATCCATAAAATTCCAACTATTACCATAGATGAAGGAGGAGGCCATTCCACTGCAAGACTCTCTTCAGGATTTGGTATATCAGGCCAGCAAACTTTTTTAAACCTATAATTGAGAATGGAATTTTAGCCAAATTATAAAAGAAATAGATTATTAAAATTACATTAACAAATCACCAGAAATTCCAAGTACTGCTAAAGTACCAAACTTTCACAAAGGAAGTATTTTCTATATTAACACAATGCTTTTCAATAAAATTGTTTTCCCATACATTAATTTTTATTACTAAAGATCTCAACAAGATCTTCTCTTGGTTTACAGACACATTGCAGAAAACCTATTAATTCACAAAAGCCATTTTTTATTATATTATAAAAAAAAAAGTTATTATGTCACTCAATTAAATAGTATATGAAATAAGAGCTTGCCAAAATAAGACAGTATAAAACACTGTTGTGAGCAGTTTTCAGGGTGTTTCTTTGAAAAGCCACCTCAGGTGACCTTTGTTCTGTGTTTATAGCACTACACCACATTAGAGCTACACTGAGTTCCTAAATTAACAACAGATGAATGATGCTCACTCATTGACACTGGGTAGAGAGGTAAGGGAATGAAAACCAGCCCTTAGCTTGACTTTTCACATAGCAATTTGATCTACACAGGAATATAAACATTGTACTGTATTTCAAAATATTTTTCAGAATCAAAAAACAGTTTTTACTATTGTAAAAATTCAGTATACTCAACAGATGAAGATGTAAAAAGGATGGAAATTACTTCTTCAGCTGTACCTGATGCTTCACGTGACAACAGTATTGGTTCCAATAGCTTAGAATGCCCCCAAATAATTCAGATTTTTAAGCTTCTCATCAGCCAAACAACCCAGTCACTTTTCTTGTGAAAGAAAAGCATATTTTATAACCTTAAAAAAAACCTCACTGTCATCTTTGGAATGTTACTGGAACCCCATGCTCAGAGAAAAAACTTTAAAATCTGTCAGGGGACAGATTGGATGAAAGGATGACAGCAGATGAAAGGATTATGAATCACGTACAGATATGGATCCATACTCTAGGATCAAGCATCCAAATGTTTTCACACAGTGTAATTTCTAGGGTTTTTTTCCTTACTCCCTTGCAGTTCAAGGGAAGCACCCCAAACTAACAAGAGTCATACTGTTATACGTAAGATAAGCAATAGGGGCTATGTGAAATATGCCCTAGTACCATCCCAGCATATTAAAAGTGTCTAGAAACCTTTACTTCGTAGCATAATTAATTTTTTGGAAACTGACTCTGAGTTTGCTCCCCTCACTTAAATGACCATGGAACTGCAAATGGCATGTATGTAGTATTTTACATAAATTGATGTAGATGATACGTAAATCTGTTTCTCTCATTTATTTTGTTTCAATTTACTAAACTTTCTAAAACTAATACTTGTTTTTGGGCTATAGCACATAAACTGCAGTCAAAGTATAACCTGTGCACTTATTTATTTGTTACTTCAATTGCTTGTTTTCTATTTTGACATTGGTTTTGAACACAACAAAGGTATTTACAAAATAAATAAAAATTCCAATTTTACAAGTTAAGTAGCATTCAGTTTTAGACAGTAGCAAATATACTCACGCATGTTTTTTCAAAACACACGTTATCCAAAGGCCTATCAGACACAACATGCTTATCCCAACAGGTATACCAATAAAAAGGAGATCTTCTTTATCTTTAGACAAAAAACAAAGAAATAAAAACACCAGTCAGTCCACATTGTCATTTCTTCAAGACAGCTAATTTTTAATATCCAAGTCACTTAATTAGCACAATTCTAAAGAGCTCTGTCAAAACTAGCCAAAGTTACTCAGAATACTGTAGGATACCCACTCTGTGATGAGTCAAAAGATGAGTATTTGGAACCCAACAAGCCACAGTAACTGAGCCAGAAAACCAGGTCATTCTGAGACTTTTCAGTATGTTTTAGGAACAGATTTATCACATTTTAAAATTTCCTTTATTTAACAGAATCATACAGAAATTTAGATTGGAGGAAATGTCTGTAGATCACTTCATGCAATTTTAGAACTAGATCAGGCTGCTTAGGGTCACACCATGCCAACCTTCAAATGCAACCAAGGATGAAGACTCTATGACCTCTTGATCACCTGTTTCTCTATGCTCACCTAAATCTGCTGGTCAGTGTCATTTCTACCAGTTACAAAAAGATAAATAGCAAATTAAGTGCAGGAGATAGATTTTAAATCACACAGAAAAAAAATAGTTACTTTGACTGAAAAACTGCTCAGATTTCTGAGCCAGTTTCCAAAGTACCAGAGACATTTAGGAGTGTACTGAGAACATTCTTCCAGCAGCTGAAATGAGGAAGTGTCTGAGCTTCTGATCTGCTGCCATTAGACCAACCTCTTTGTCAAATCTGGCTAAAACAAATAGCAGGAGATAGGAAAAAGTATTTCCCTACACACTTACTGGCCACAACCTCTGCACTCATTTATCAGTCAAGCTTACATACCAGAACAGGTGCAACTCCATGTGTGGTTATTGTAAATCTCTCAGATGGAAAAGTCTACTTTTTAATGAACTGTTAGGCATCCCATCCCACAGCTGATAGCATACACACTGCTGCTTCCACAAACAACCACAAGTATTCCACAGCTTTACTGACAAGTAAATAAAGATTTTTGGGGTTGACTTCTAATCCTGACAGTTTTTTAGTCTGTGAAATTGTCAGTGGAATTAAATTAAATTCAACTACTGTTGCCAATTTTTGTTTTGTTCAACACTACTTAAAAAACAAATAGAAGTTAACAAATACCTAAACAACAATGTCCTGTATTTCTTACTTCCAAGCCCATTTTTAAAAATAGTAATAACTAACCTGGATTATTACTTACCCATTTTCAAAGTCCTGAAGGTTTTTTGCTCTCCAATGGTTCCACCAGCTTGGTTGCTTGCCATGATCTGAACAGTATATTGTGTATTAGCCTGTAAGGACTTCAGTCTGTACTGCAGAACGTCGGAGTTCACTGTTTCATCTTTTTAGGAGAAGATTTATGTCAGTAAATACACAAAAGTAATGTTGTATCAGGGAACTGTACAGTTATTTAGCAATTTCTAAAATAACAGATCCCAAACTATTTTAAAGCTAACTTGAAATAAAAAGCAAACTTACCAGTCCTTTAAAAGACAAAACCTGTATTACTAAACAGTATTTCTCAGTACTACTTAAAAGTTTGAGGCAAAATCCTGAACCATTATGTATTTACTTTTAAAAATAAATACAAATATTATAAAGATATGTGAATTATGATCTCCTGTCATTTATCACTGAAAACAGTGTTTTGAGGACTTCATTTCCTCAAAATAGTTGGCTCAGAAATTAAGAACTTCAAATAGTTTCTGTAGCTTGTGAAATTCAACTGTATTTCTACTACATGCAGTTGGACACTGATCATCCAAAACAATGTCATCTATCAGCACTGGGACACCACCCCAATGAAGTCAAAGGAAAGCCAAAATCAACAGGATTTTTTTTCCAAGTTTCAAAATGCTTTTATGAATAGAACTCAGTGTTTCCAAGATATTCTCCAGTACTGAAACTAACGTAATGTGCTTCACCTTAAATTTTTTTAAAGCAGAGCATGTATCCTATCATCCTATGTCTACTAAGAGTACCAAATGAATCTTCATGTAAGAAATTACAGTCATTAAAACATTTTCTGGTGCATAAAGTCAAAGGCAACTCATTTCCTCAGTCAGTTCTATCAAGAAAAACACAGGAAATACTTATGCTGCAATACATCCCAAGCTAAAATAAACTGAGTTTCTTTTAAGTCAAGGGTGGGAAACTGAAGTACTAGTGTTAAAAGGCCATCAGTGAAATCACCTTGACACACACTCCCACGTTCTACTATTATCAAGAACACATGACATCAGAGAAGCCTCAAAACATCAGTACAGCACGTTTTGCCATTTAAATTCAACTCCCTTTCATTGGTATTTACAATTAGCTTTCTACATAAAATAATCTGAAATCCTTAAAAAGATACAGCCTGCTTTACATTACAAGTAATATGGAGAAATACAGCTCTGTAACACGAGGCTCCATGTCTCACACATGACACTGCACAAAGCAGTCAGCATTAAATTACTCAGAAACCAACACAGTAGGAAAAACTGTGTGCAGGTGACTATATCTGACAGAAATAATTAGCTTTCTCTTTCACATTTAAAAATTACCAGGAATACTCCTGCCCTGGATCTGAACTGGATATCCATAAGAAACATCACAAGATTTTTAAGTCTGCAAACTTTGCAAAAGAGATTGGGTTAAGTGCCTGATGTCTAAAAAAGGGCAGAAAAAAACCAGTTCTGAAGCACTGAATGATCCAGCAACTTTCTTCATAAACCATCTAGGAAGAAAAGTTTAGGTCACCCAAACACTCTTCATGACAGCTTCTGCTGAGAGTTAAAATAAAGTTTTGAACAGATACTATTATACCCCAGACTGTATGAACACTATTCCTGAGGTAGAGATTAGGAGTATGCTCAAATTTACGCTATCAGCCTCCACACCAGAAAAGCAAAGGCAAGCACAGAAAATCAAACACATCTGAAGAAACTGATCTAAAACAATGTGCAAAGAAACTATTTCTTGGCAGCTTATTTTACTTCTATTTCCAAATTTGTTTTTAATATAAAATTGATAGTAAAAATATCTTAACAGAAAATTTTCACCATACTTTTCCAGAAGCTGAAGGCATATCCTTCTAAGGACGTGTATGAAACTTATAAATTCACGGAACATTTATGATCTATGAATTTACACAGAATCTATGATTCTCCAATATATTTTAGCTCCCCTACTCCTGTCATGACTTTTTCCATTGACTTCAAAGGTGTGTCAAGACGGAAGAGAGATTGAAAATTTCATAACCCTGTTGAAAGTATTGCTGTTTAATGTATACTTACTCAATTCTTTTCCATCTTCAGGTTTATAAAATATTGTATAGTTAGTGATAAATCCATTTCTTTTAGCCTTTGAAATCTCATTCCACTTTATTGTAACTTCATTTTTCCCCAGAATGCCTGTATCAGCCACAGGTCCTTCTGATGGCCCTACAGAGAATTATTATGAAATAGCAAAAGTAGGAAAATAGTCAATGTACCACAGTGTTATCTGCCTGTGTTATTTTACACATACCAGTAACATTAGGGGAAACATACGCAAGAGAAAATGTGTAACCTTAGTACTCTGACACAGTCATTAACTTTTCTCACTCTCTTTAATGTAGGAATTCTTCTGATAAAACATCCCCTCATCTATTCTGGCATTTGCACAGTTCTAGGTGTTACTGTATTCAAATACCTTGAGATCATTAAAAGGCTCTATTGTTACAACATCAGGGAGAGATCAAGAAGAAAATTATCCTTTGTGCACTCATGGCAGAGACTCAGGTGCAAGGCCACTGCCTTTGCAGGAGGTCTCTGGCAGAGCTGGGATTCAAGTGGCACCTCCAGCACCCCCAACATCCTCAGCCTTGTCCATCCCACTAAACAAAGCCTTTCCACTTACACAATACCACCTCACACGCATTGCTCATAACTCTGAAGAAAGAGTTCTCTGTGTTGCAGTTTTAAAATAAAAAACTTCCTTCCCATTCTCTAACAACCTTGAGTGTTGTCACAGCTACCCATAAACAGGAAAGCACTCAAAACACAGTTCTGACTGTGCTAGTAATTATTACTCAAACACAAAATACTCCATTGCCTCCCCCCAGTAATTACAGTTCTTTAGTGGTGCATTGCACTATGTGTGCACACACATTTGCATAACCTATTTATGCACACAAACACTGATCAACATTTTCACATGGAATCTTAAAATTAATAGCAAGCTACATTCTTACAGCTGGTTATAAAATCACTGAATTCACAATAAACTACAATAAGGAAACTTTACCCCTTCCCCTGCAAAACATTACTTCATCCATAGTTTCTATCCAATTACAAACATCATGTCTTATCATTGATTTATGTGCAAGACTATAAATATTTTATTATGCTATAAAATTTAACAAAAAGTATGCTTTTCAAACCAGCCATTTTATTTTATTAGTAGAATTTCCTCATATATTAAGACTGACAAACGTAATCAAGCATTAAAATCAAGTATAATTATGTATCTAAATGAGCTTTAACATTAAAGAGATAGCTAGCTTAAAAAATTCTTTCATGTTTGTAGCTATACTCTTTCCAAATGCTTGGTATACAATATGCAAACGTCACAAAAAATTAGTGGGTGCAAGCAGCAATGTACCTGTATCACAAGATGAATACTTTCTTACAGACCAATTCTGTTGCTGAACAGAACAGAAATAAGAAACCCTGAATCTTGGAGGTTTTTCCACCATCTTCACCTCTTTTTCAAATAATGATAGTACCAAATCTTTCAAGGATAATATATCCTGAGAAACAGACTACAACACATCTTTCACAACATGATTACTTTAAAATACCTACTTTTTTCTTGAGCATAGATTTGTGTGTAAAATGGAGCTGCTATGTTATTTCCATAAATAGGATACACCGAGATGTTATAGCATATAAATGGTTTAAAGTTTTCTGTAAAGGAAAGAGAAAGAATATTTACATACAATCTCTGTGTGATGTTAATATAATGAATATAGACTAAATCACGAGGAAGTACTAAACATACTGTTACCAACTATTTTCTTCAACTCTCTAGCAAGTGCAATATGTAATTATTGATTTGAATGCTCACTACTGGCTTTACACATTTTTTTCATAGTAGTATTTGTAAGAGCACATGGTTTCTGACTCATTTTTCACTAGAAATAGTTTGAATGGGTAATTATACTTCAGCATCATACAACTTCTCTATATGAATCCACTTTCTCATCTCAAAACCGTCTATGGTTTTAGAGGAAGTCTCTGTTTTCAAATAACTAGTATAAAATTACACTGGAAGGTAGTATTTTAAATTTCACATATCTTTATGTTTACTGCTCTGCAGGAGACAACTTTGTCTCATGCATCAGATTAAAATGCAGTGGGTTCCCCATTCTTAACACTCAGAACCTGAGGGAATGGCAAGTAACCATGTGAGGCTGGATACTAGGAAAAGGTTCTTCACCCAGAGGGTGGTTGGGCACTGGAACAGGCTCCCCAGGGAAGTGGTCACAGTGCCTGGGAAAGTTCAAGTAGTATTTGGACAAATGCTCTCAGACATATAGTGTGATTTTTGGGCTGTCCTGTGCAGGGCCAGGAGTTGGACTTCAGTGATTCTTCTGGGCCACCTTCAACTCAGAATACTCCACTACTCTATTATTTCTGCATTGATGTTCCAGTCATGCCAACTGCAGATATGCTTCTAACAAGCCTGACTCAAGCGTATAACTGTCCCAAGTGAGATGTCTCCAGTAGAACTTCATGTTTCAAGACATAGTTGCAGCTTCTGGAAATGAAGTTTTGAACACTGAACAATCCAGAAGCCGAGTAATCAACAGGGTGCAACCACTACTCCCAACAACTCCCATCAATTCTGAGAGAACATATCTGCAGCTTTACAATCCCTGGAATGAAACAAGTGTAAAAGGTTTCCTAGATCAGTCCTCTGAAGCTCTGCAGCTTGCTCAGCAAGAATAAGGTCTATCAACAGATCCCTGCATTATATCAGCTTTCTGCTGCTCTTTCAGTCCCTTACACCTATTGCAATGGCCATTATATATATATTACTCCAGCTGTTTTTTGCTGGGGTAGAGTTAATTTTCTTGCCAGTGGGTGGCACGGGGCTGTGTTTTGGATTTGAGCTGAACTCAGAGTTGATAATATAGAGATGTTACTGCTGAGCAGAGCTCACAGAGCCAAGGCCTTTTCTGCTGCTCATAACTGCCATGGTGGTGAGGGGGCTGGGGGTGCCTGGGAGGTTGGGAGGAGACATAGCCAGGACAGGTGACCCCAACTGATCAGAGGAATATTCCAGACCATGTGACATCATGCTCAGCATATAAAGTGGGGAAAGAAGAATGAAGGGGGGACATTTGGAGAGATGGTGTTTTGTCTTCCAAAGTCACCATTAAATGTGACAGGGCCCTGGTCTCCTGGAGATGGCTGAACAACTGCCTGCCCATGGGAAGCAGTGAATTCATTCCTCATGTTGCTTTGCTTGTGTGCAGGGCTTTTGTTTTCCATATTAAACTGTCTTCATCTCAACCCATGAGCCCTCCTGCTTTTACCCTGCTGATTCTCTCTCTGATCTCACTGGCAGGGCAGAAAGTGAGCAGCTGCCGGGCCCTGGCTGCTTGATGGGGTCAAACCATGACAGTCCTTCTTGGGGCGACAGGCAGGAGTCAAACCATTGAGAAAATGACAGATTTGATTGGTCTGTACTAGGCTGAACTCATAGCTGTTAGTGCTGCTCAGCTAGTGATAAGCAGGCTCCTGCTGTTGCCACAGGGCTCACTTGCCTGACTGGGTGTTAGAGTCTAGTGATAGTGTGTGCTTTCTGCTTTAGCTGCTTGCTGTAGTGCTGCACTGTTTAACACCTTACTGCTTTGTGCCTGAGAACATTTTGCTCACAGCCACGGGGATGTGGCCTGGGCCGGCCAGGGCAGTGCTGCTCTTTCTGTGCTGATGTACTGGACAGGCTGGAACTCCAGCGTGAACTTGAGCTGAAGGGCCTGTGATGTGCGAGTTCACAATGGAGCGTCCACCTGCAGCCTGTGGAGGACTCCACAATGGAGCAGGTGGATTCCTGAAGGAGAATGTGACCTCACATACTGGAGCAGTTTGTGAGTAACTGCAGCCAGTGGGAAGGACCCATGTCAGAGAAGTTCAGTAAGGACTGTCTCCCGTAGGTGGGAAACTCATACAGGAACAGGGAATGTAAAGATTCCTTTGTAACTTGTGGTGAAGATCATGGTGAAGCAGCCGTCCTCCTGCAGCCCTTGGAGGACTATGATGTTCCTTCTCTAACACACATGAAGGAACATGACCTTTTCCCATATTCAATTTTTTTTTCATTCTGGATTTCTCTGCTAGAAGAGTCACGTCAGTGACATCAGTCACAGGCCTCCCCACGGATGTAAGATCAAACAACAGAATTGCTTTAACACCAATTCTGTAGCCTAATCTTATATGGGAGCAAACACTACCTTGGCATGTTGCATAAAAATTTGTAAGACTAAAAAATGCAATTACATTACCTGCAGAGATTTCAATAAAGCATGTAATGATACTGTTATGTTTGAAAATGGTCTAAGGAAAGCTGGATTAGTTCATCCCTGTTTGTTCTTTCCAATCTATGTATAAACACAGCTGTAACTGATAAACATACTTTTGTTATTTTTCCACTCTGTAGAATTTGAAACATATTCCCATGATCTACCAAAAGGGTCCATCTCCAATTCCTCATACCACTCAACCACATATTTGGTTGTTTCTGGTCCAGAGGTTATCCACTGCACCACCACTTCTTCATTTGTTGTAGAGGTTATCACAGTTTCAATCATCTGAGAGGCTAAAAATTTAACAGAAAATATCAACAATTCTATCTTCATAAAAGCTTGAAAAACACATACAGAATTCAAGAACCAGTCTGTCTTTCAGAATCTAAATTCCACAGTGTGTAAAACTTTATAAACCAAGATACTACCAATTTTGCAGGTAGCTCATAAGCAATTTTGATCAAGATGACAAAGGCAATGTAACAGGAAAGCAAGTCAGCAATCTCAAGAATGTCACTGAAGCAAAGATGAACCATCAGCCTGCAGAATAGAGATAATAGAAGTCTGAGTGGAAACCCAACCTGGCAAAGCAGAGGCAAAAAAGACCTGATGAAACAGAGGAAAAAAGAAGTATATCTGGTGGGGGGAAAGGACATCACAACATGGAAAAATCAAAAAAATCCTTGTGGTGGGATGCAAAAGTGGATAGGGAGTTAGTCAGCAGCCCCTAGGAAAAAATATATTAAATCTACATATCTAGTTTTCTGATTAGAAATGGAATTTGATTAAGCAGTTCCAGGGGGACACTTGCACTTACATCATGAACAATTGATGTTAGAAGTGACTCAACTGAGTCAAATACAACCTCTCTGTCAAGTAATGGCTGGCAGCAGGATGTTGCAACACAAGGCTCAAAGCAGTATCAGAATTAAACGTAAGAGCCAAAGAGCAACTCTTGTGCTAGAGCAGACCAGCTTCCTAACCCTTCCTAATCCCAGTGGGTGGGATGGATACTCTTGAAATGCATATGAAAAAAGAATAAACACAAGGTTTCTCTCCCTGCTGCCACTAACATAACCTAGAGACTTCTGTTTATCGTATCTTTGAATGATGGTGTTGAATACTCTGCAATAGTGCCCTGGAGTAACTAATCTTATGGGCTAACAAAGGGATGCAAAAGAATTGGGTAGCATTTCATAAATTTATTTTGGAGATGCATAGTTAGAAAACAACCTAAACCAACCAAAAAAACCCTCAGAAAGTAATATACTAGAAATTCAATAAGACATCACCAAGTATTAATATCTTAACAATTGTATCTCAAAACAAAACCCCCAACAATATTTGTCTATAACAGAAATATGATATGTGATGGCAAAATATGACAAGATATACATAGATACATACGACAGAAGTCCTTAGCACAGTTTTGCTTCCACTTTATCAGAACTTAAACAGAGGTTATGAAAATCACATTTCCATTAATGAGAAAAATATGACATTAAGAAATCTTACATTTTTCATCAGTAGATGGAATCCTCAAAATAGCTTCAGGAGACTCTCCAGCAGAATTATAGGCAGTGACAGATACTACATGCGCCTCCTCATTTAAAAGTAAGGTGATTTTCTTTTCAGTAGAGTTGTTTGTCCTTTTACGTGCAGTGTTGTTTTCTGGAAAATACTGTATTTTGTAGCCGAGGATTCTCCCAGAAGGCGGAAAACTTTTTAATGGCTGTTCAAAAAATGTACAGCAGTAAGTGTTTTGCACTGTTATTTGCACAAGCAAAATTATATGCTGTATTAAAGACCAAATTACAAAAGTATTATGCTGTATTTAGAAAAGCAAGGTATTTTCTTTAGGCTCATCTTCAGGACAGATAGCCACGACAATTTCCTTTATGGATTTCAAAAGTCAAATTCTGAGTTTTGAAATGCAAAGAGCCTTTGGACACTTTACAAGAAGATTAATGTGAATTTAAACACGGCTTTGGTAAACTGGATTATTTAAATGCAGTTTAAGGACTTTCAATGAGATTTTCCAGTGATTTGGACACAATTAAATGCTCGCTTTCCACACAGATTACAATACTCCATTCATCTACCATTCAGTAAACAAAAGCCTTTTCAATTCTAATTGGGGAAAAAAAAAAAGCTCAGTGAGCTTTTTTTTCTGATAATAGCAAATGCCTCTGGCAGTTTAAGTCCTACAAACTAAAATACTTATATACAACATTGACTACATGATATCAATATGATTATCAATTCACAAAAAATGTATATACCTTCCACATAAGATGTACAGATCTATTTCCAGATGAGTCTGAAGACTCAATTACTCTCCACAAATCCACTTTTCCTGAAGGAGCTATTTAAAGATAAAAAAAAATAATCAAACAATTTGCAATTTGTTGCTGTAGTAAAAAGTTAGTTTAATACAGTGAAAACAATCAAAAAATTTCAAACAGAGTCTAAGAGAAACTCACTTTTAGTAGTTTTTTCTTTTTTTCCTTTTAGTCTTTTTCTTCTTTCCCTAATTAGGTACTTCTTTCTTTCCGTAATTTCCTGCAGCTCACTTTTATTTGTTAAATTCTAGAGTCTCCTAGAAGAGATTTTCTAGTCTTGTTTTGTAACTGGCATTTTGATTTCTCTACTTAGAATTTATTTCATTGAACATACGTGCTGCACTACTTTTCTGCTACTACCTTACTTTGCATTGTTAAATCTTCATCTACACTTTTAATATTCCCTGTCTTCACTGCCTACTCATCTGTTTTCTTCCTTAGCCCTATGTTATTTGAATTACTTTTCAAATCTCCTCCAATACTTGCTGTTGTCTTTCAGTTTTTCTCTTCTACCTTTAAACAAAATACATATGTTCTCTTTAAGCAACAGGATTCTAAATTCAATAGAGGATCACATGGTGAAACACAGTTTTTCCCTACTAAATCCTAATGCCTCCAAGTACAACAGAAGAAAACTTTTACAGGTAGGCAGCTTACCTTCCTCTTCTGTGCTTTCGTTTTTCTCTTCACTCCATCCACTCCAAAATGCTGACTCATTATTGATACACCGAATGGCAACAGAATAGTCTGTGGAGTCCCACAGACCTGTGAGATTACATGATCCTATATGCTTGATAGAATTCAGTGAGACATTGACAGATTCCTGGAAATAGGCACATGAATAAAAATTATTTGATATAAAATTGCGTGCAGATATATGACTTATTTTCTTAAAAAACCACAGAAGATGCAGTTTTTGTGTTTCCCACTTCACCCTTCTGAAGCTCAAGATTACTTGTTTTATACTTCATTTTTCTGTGTAGTGCCTTTGTTCTTCCTGTAAAACTCCAGGGTTTGAAAACCTTGATCCCAAGCTAGGTCTCTACCAACTGCCCTGTGGCTTGAACAGTGTGCAGCTTACATGTGGCTTTAGAGCAGCTGTGCTCAGAAGCTGCTGGAGGAATGCAGTTCCCACTGGTGGGAAGCAAGTGGTTATTGCTAAAGCCATTACTACAATAATGTCCCACAACAGCATCCTGGGGGAAGCAGTGATTCCCCCACAGTTTGTGAGTCAGCTGGGTACTTGGTTTCCTGTCTTGTTTATCTTTTCTGAGTTACAAGGCCTGCTAGCTCTTAGACATAGAACAGTATGGCTGTGGGCCCAAAGATAATCAGCATAGGATTAAAATGAAAAGGCAAATGAAAAGACAAAAAATTCTGGTACCAAGAGGTAAAAAATAACATTAAGCCTGTAAGTGGTGAAGGAAAATGGGAGTATGGAAAATAAACTATGTGGTATCTTTTCAGAAAAGTAATGACAATGTGAGTCATTTCCTTGTCTTAAAAGGAACCTCGCTCACTTCAACACTCACAACAGGGCTAAAACACAGTGAAGAAATTCTTGGCTTCCACCACTTCAATTTTCATTGAACCTTCAATGAAAAGTGAATCAGTCTATAACAATGCAGACTATACTATAACAATCTACAACAACTACAATAAATGCAGACATGCATTCATATGAGGACAATAATGGGTAGTGCACTGCCTAATGTAACTGAAATTTTGGTCTATTCTGATCTCAAAAAACTCACAGTCAAAAAATACCTGCTTCTAGGAGAATGAATTCAGAGCTCTCCAAATCACTGTGGGTGACAGACTTTGCAACAAATCTCCAATAAAAGGGACTCCAAAACTATTATCAACATCTGGCAGAACCAGACATAGAAATGGAGACACCTCATACTAGGTTTTAGTTACTTGCCAAAAGGCCATTATCGATATTGCAATTATCAGTAACAATAATTAGAATAATTTATAATTATTCCATTATAATTAGAAACTTAGGAATTTAGTATATGCAAGCACAAAAACATGTCACATGTTTTTCACTCAGTAAAAACAGTTCACACAAACTATTTAGGTTGCTTTGGTGAGATGACTTTAAAGGGCAAGAAGCTGTCATTTGCTCAAACATTTTTTAGTTAGGTTTTTTAGAGGGTTGGTTTTGGGAGTTTTTTTCATATATGTGCTGACAGAGAAACAGCTCCTATGTCTTTACTACTCATGGACAGCTACTCTTTCTTCTGGAATGCCTGTGTGAAAATTCAGCATGAGTTGAGGAAGCAAATGGACATAGACTGTATTTGATAGCAAAAAAAACAGACAGGTGATTTCTAATGCAGGTGCTGAAAAATAGACACAGTATACAACACAGCTGTAGCCCTCCAAGGACTATGAGCATATAGGGACTCACAGCATAGAAGTGGCATAAGGACACTAGTGCCTTGGCTCCAAAGGGATAAACATCTCAAATAGGTCTTTTAAAGAATCATTAGTTCCATTTCTAATACCCCAACTGGACCTGAGCCATCATGCCCATCCAATCATCCTGAATCCAAGAACTATTATGTCATATTTACAGTAATGATGCTTGAGAATATGAGAAGGATGCTAGTTAGAAACATCTTTAATATCAGAAGCTTTTTTATAGCTCCAACTACTACCTTGATGAATTTTTCTTTCCCAAGCTTACGCATGTAGTGCATAAAATACTAAGATCAAGGCAGACATCCCAGTACAATAAACTTTAAAAAACAATCCAAGAAACTTGGCCAGTTCTTTAATTTGGAAGAAGAAACAGTAAAACTACAAGCACAATCCCTTTCATATTGAGAACCATAAGAACAGATCATCTGAAATGTGCACATACCATGGTTTTTTATGATGATTCCATTTAGGTGTCAGAAAGACAAACTAAGAAAGTAACTTCCCTTATTTTCCAAAATTGTATTTTCATTCACTTTAAAATAAATTTAACATCGTTCCATCTTAACCAGATTCAAATACTGTGGTTCTGAATGGGTGTTGTTTTCAACACCAGAATGAAAAGGAAAAAGAAAATATTGTGACTGACCGCATGTGTAATCCCTTGGCCAGGGTCATTCCTCATACTTCCACAGAATAACACTGAGAAGCTTGACATGTACCAAAACAGATAATGACCAAAAGAATAAGGACAATTAACTCTACAAAACCAAATAGTGTTCTTAAGGTCATGCACCCCTGATAACATTCCCCTAAAATAACAAGGTTATAATCACGATTTCAAACAATGTGTTGTGTTTTTTCTACTTAAATTCTTATAAGTTAGTTCTTGTTTTATTTAATTCTTATAACTCTTAGTTACAAAGAAACTAGCATGCAAAAGAAAAATTATGTAACTTACAGTAAAGTTCGAATACAAGTTTCTGTATCGAACCTGGCAAATTACAGGTTTTAAAGGGATAATCTTCTCAGGCATTTTCCAGGTTACTGTAAGTAACTGCTTTATACCAGGGATCTTTTTAACTGAAAGTATTTCAGGAGGGGCAAATTTTTCTAGAATGAACAAATAAAAACATTAAGAGAGGAAAATGGTTCTATAAAAGTTCAGAATTTCTCTGTCTGTGTTCCAAGAAGTTAAATCCTTATCCCAATAACACACATCCTATCATAGTACTCATGTGATGGTTTATTTTATAGACATAGTTCTACATATGGGAAATTATCTGTAGGAGAAATTGCACACACAACTGATTTAACTAAATGGTACTTTGAACAACTTGATCTAGTGGAAGGTGTCCCTGCCCACCCAAGCCTTTCTATGATTCTACACACAAAACTGCTCTCAAATAGACATGCAAGATGTCTTTCATTTGTATCAGCACTGAAAAATATCACCCAGAGACAACAGCAGGGAAAACAAATGAAGCAGAGCTGGGATCTGACAGGACTGAACTGCAGATGAGGAAAGAATTCAGCTGAAAAGGACCTGAGGCGGAGAAAAGTGTAAAGGAGATGATGGGAAAAGAATGGACTAGCAATGAGAAAAGACATGACTAGCACAGAGAATGTGAAGAGTCACGAGGAGACACTGTAGGTCTGAACTCAGGAATAAAGGACATGACTGATAATGAGTGTTGCAGCAAAGAGTAGTCAGTTATAAGAGTTATTGAATAACTACACCACCAAAATGAACACAGAAGTACAAGACAGAAGGAGAAGAGGTAGACAAAATATTATTATTGCTTCTGTGTGCAGTCATTACTGCACATAGAACAGGTAGGGTTTTTTAACATTCCTAACCAGAAAGTGGAATAGAAGAGCAAATGATGGATAACCCTTGAGAAATTATAATATCACTATTCATTACAGCCAGGTGTTGCATTGATATTTGGTACCACTCAGAAATATTAGAGTCTGAGTACCAATTAAGTTGACAAGAAGTTTTAATATATGGCCTTTACTTCTCAGTAATTAAAAACTTACAATGGATGTATCAGACATCAGCTTAAAGAAATACTGTTGCAGTTAAATGTTTCATAGCATGAAAACAACACCCTGTCATTTCTCACCACCTCACAGTAAGATCAAGAAACTGCTGAAAATTACTGCTGTAACACCAACCAGTTTGAAAAATTTTATGTGGAAAAGTTATAAATTAAATCTTAATTAATTCTTTTTAATTACCTATTCTTTGCAAAGGTATAGGAACACACTCTGTTAAGGATTCACCCAAAACATTTTTAGCTTCCACCTGAAAACAAAAATCATTACTATAATCATTGTGTGGGTAAACAAATGAACATGACTCTGCTGTATTCTGGCAGGATCTGACTGTATTTGGAGAACTCATCCTAAAAAAGAGAAAAATAAAAGTAGTTAGAAACTAGACATTTTTAGAATAATTCAAACAAATTGTTAAGTTATTATGTATATATCTTTGAACCTGCAAGATTTTTTTACCAGTGAACATCTTTATATGACATGTTGGTGCAAACAAATACCCTTTCCTAATTTCCCTGCCCCCTTGTACCAGCACTTTTGCAGTCACATGCTAAACTCAGCTCAGGAGATACCTGGATTAACACTAATGTTCAGATTTGGCTGGAAACAGTTCTGCAATCCAGTTCACTCTGTGGTTAATAAAACGTTTGTGCTTACACAGGAGGGAATAATACTGAAACGTGCTTTCAATGGATGTTTTAGCTTCTGGCTTTACAAAAGCAGCTAAGTTATAAAATATAGAAACACCAGAAGTAGTAACGAAGTTCCACATTAAAAAGGTGGAAGCCTAAAATGTCAAAGCTAAAATGGAGATAAAACTTAGTAGGTTTTCCTACTCCACAATTTAAATTAAAATGATAGTTGTCAATAGTATTGGCTTGTACAATATGAAAAAGTACCCTCCAGAGTCTGAATTCTTTCTCATTCTCAAGAATAACTTTAGGCATTTTAGAAATTTCTGCATGAAACAGTATTACCTGGAGCCTTGGTTAGGCAGAAAAAGAGCACTACTAGAAGCAACACTATGAAGGACAGATTGAGAAGTGCATCTCAGACAAACCTGTGCTATCACCTTCAAAATACTATCTGGAGTCTGCCTTGGAACAAGACTGATTTCACCATTTTTGTAGTCACTTATGAAAAACGAAGCTCCTAAACAACATTTAAAATCTAACAGAAATTGAAAGAATATCTGTGCTTCAACACTGAAAAGCATGAGACCACATAACTTGTATTTGTAAATAGAAATCCCCAAGCAATCCAAAGAGGTCTGGATTTTTTCCCTGAAATTTTATGACTCCAAGGGTCACTAGGTTAAATGTTACTGGAGTCAAGCAGAGTACTGCAGTAAAGCAGTGGCTTAATGAATTTTGATGGGAATTTTTTGAAGCAGACGAGGAAGCAATAGTTTTTATACACCCAAAATTAGGACATATCATTACATAGAAAATTTCTGGGAAACTCTCCCATAAAATGCTTCCATTCTCCATTTGTGAGTATGGTCACTCAACTTTCAATCTTATTAGTAATGTTACTTCAAAGAAACAAGTGAATATCAGCTCTGATATAAGTATTTCTATACTGAATACTTTTTCAGAATGCTTATTTCCTTTATACAGCACACTAAAAAGGTATCAGTCAGCAAGTATTTTCAACAATTACCAACCTGAATTAATCAATTTAAACTACTGAGAAATGCCAATCTCCATGATGATTTCAAGTTTTCTTTAAACAGAAGTCAGGATGAGAGAGTAAGAGAACTGTTTGTGCTCAATATCTCTAGTACTTACAGCTTTCGGTAAAGAGTATAGTTTGTTGCAAAACTTGTTTCTCTTCCTGCATTCCAGGTACAAGTAAGGTTAGCATCATAGAAATAAATGCAGGAAATATTTTCTGGCACGTCTGGACGAACTACAATGACAGAGGTTAAAAAAAATTCCAGTAAAAATAAGTAACTTTATGTACACCTGATTTTGTTGGTCAAAAAGCAGTTATGGCAAACTTCATTCACTTTATTCAGAGCACTTCATTTTATCATCCCTCACTGCCCTCAGAACTCCTCACAAAACCAAAATCAAAACCACTCTCTCTTACCCTGAGACAGTGAGATTTTCTTCAACTATTCCTCAGAAATACTTTATTGAGTGTGCCTAAAGGCAGTGATTCTTTAGCTATCATATATCAAACTATTGCATACACTGTATTGAACATCTAAGCATACACACACCCCATCTCCCCCCTACAACACACCTGTAGTTTAGGATGAGTCCAGAAAGTAAGAAGAAAACAAAAAAACAGCAAAAGCGCCCAAAAAAAGGCATTCTCTTACAGACAGAACTCCTTTTGGTTCTCTCCCAGAATATCTAATTGTTTAGCCTATGAAAAACCAGAACCTGAGAAACTCACACAGCCTCAAGAGTGCAGAAGACAAGTTCCTGGGAAACAGATCTATGTGACCTTGAATAAATCACTGATTCTGGACTCTATCTTATAAGCAAGATAGCACAAAGGAAACAATCTTCTGTAATCTCTATAGTCTGAAGTCATCCATAAAAACGTAACACCCTGAAAGACTTTTTTGTTACAGCTCAATTTCTTCACTGGTTAGAAGACATTGGAGCAGAAGAGAACTGTGCCCAGTGAAATAAACTGGTTGAAAAAGCCCTCTTTTCAAAACAGTATTTCTCTGTCCCATCTAATAAAATTGTCAAAATATCTTTTTTTAATCAACACGCTTACAGCACCTTAAGCTTTGCAGACAACCAAGACCTTTTGCTGGATTTTTTCTACAGATATTTTGCTTTCATTGCTTCTTTATTAGAATGGGACCCCAGACATATGTTAGTATAATCTGGATTTAATCTGTTCAATAAATTAGAGAATTCATATACATATTGTAATGTTCTCCGTAAGAGAGTGTAACTATAATTTCTTAAGAAGAGAGGATTAGAGAGGAAATCCTCTCTGGAAAAAGCTGAAGTTGGCTAGGCTAGAAAGATGAAACAACCAAAGGGACAGATCCACTAACTTTGGAACTCATCAGAAAACTTCAGCTGGGCAAAAGTCAGGGTCAGAGAGCTTATAGACCTATGTCAGTAATGAATGCTGGTAATTTCACGTTTTATTTCAGAAAAAAACCCACATATCTATGTGTCTATATACATATATATATACACACACTTGAATAAATGTGTTTTAAAATACCACAACCAAAAGTACCTGTTTTAAAAGTAAAACTATTATAGTAAGTATTAAAATGTGTTAAGATTATTTTTTCTGCCTTTCTACCTACAGCCAGATTTAACTTCTGTGTGAGCCAATGGCAATTCCTTGTCCAAGTACTTCATGAAACATTTCACATAAGCTGTGCTGTAAGTGAAATTACGGATGATTATATTAGATACAGTCTCATTCACAATGTTATAGTTTTCTGGAGCAATCAATGTATCATTCAGTTTCCAGATGATGTGGCTTGCATTTCTCTGAGGCATGTAGTTCTTTCTAAGGACACAGGATAATTCCAGAGAGGATCCTCTTTCAATTTCAGGAGATGAAGGAAAAAATTCAGCATCTCTGATAGATACTTTTTCATCTAAAAACAAAGTCAAAGACATCACATAGCCATATTCCTTTCAAAATACTATTGGAAAAATGGTATGTTGTTTTGTTTTTCATACAGAATTCAAATAAAGTACCCAGTGAGTCATTCAAATCAGACATTGCTGTCTGAAAATGCAGTTCACATTAATTACTGTATTACAATGGGTATTACATTAGAGTGATATTTCAACAACTTCACAGAAATAATGAGGAAGTTCCCACCCAGATACTTTTTTAATAGCTCTACATGAAGTAAAGAAAGTCTCGTACTTTAAGCCTGTTTTTATAAAACATTCCTATATGCAAAAGATACGCATGCAATTTACATGCATTAATCATTACTACTAAAATATCAAAAAATACATTAAATCAGTAAGGCTAAAATTTACAACTAAGCTGCAATATATTTAAGAACTCTTCATAACTTCATTTGGAAAATGTTACCTCTTGGAAAAATTCCATATGGTAAGACAGGTGCTAATAATCCAGAAACATACCTGCTACAGAGCTGCACAGCAGGACAAACATCCAAATCAAATTACTGAACATTTCCTTCTCAGTAAGTATGGGCAGAAAATGCTGTCATAAAACAAAAAAAAGGAAGTTTTTATTTTTAAAAATAAAGTGAATATGCCTTTTAATACTTTGTTAGCATTTGTGTAAGAGTTAGTAATGTTATGCAGCTTTTCTCACTTGTATTCAAGTGAAGTATTGCTTTGTCTTAAATGTTACTTTCCTGAACAATGGAGAAATTTGATGCAGTTTTACTAAGACAAGTTGCATACATTTCCTATAACAAAGAGAAAGTGTACCTAAAACACTGCTTAGGGCAATCCAATCCACACAAGTGTTCTACCTTCCAAGGATCGTGTAAATAACCGGTAAGAAATGTATCTCCATTCACTTGACATTCACCCTGCCTAGTCTTTTCTAAGCAGATGCATCTAGTGAATTCTTTTGAAAATTAAGGCTGTTGTAGAAGGAATGATCTGCCTATCTTGTTCATCACCACCTAATAAAGAAATTGTTCAAATTGGGTAACAGTCCAGGTCACCTTTCACCCAAGAGGGTGAATTCATACTGGTTTTTTCTTGGTTAAGTGTCCCTGAAAACAGACTTGAGTTCACTCTGCAAACATGAAGAAAGGCACCTCTCTTTGCCTTCCTTTTTGAAGAAAAGAACTGCTGAACTACTGTGCAGCCAAAAAAACCTCAGACTCTAGGTTAAGAAGGATGAAAGCAAAGTAGTAAACCAATTTCTTCTAAGAGGACAGATGAATCTGTGGTTCCATAAGAAAAAAATCACAAAAATCAAACCCTCTCCTTTCCTCAAGTGCTGCTGTCAGCAGTTACAGAATCACGGAAATGTTTGCTTGGAAGGGACCCCTACAGACCATCTGATCCAAACTCCCTGCTTACACAGGGCCTCCTACAGCCAGCTCCTCAGGACCACGTCCAGACAGCTTTTGAAGATCTCCTTTGACGGAGAGTCTACAAACTCTCTGGATAACCTGCTCCAGTACTCACTCACTCTCACAGCAAAAAAAAGTATTTCCTGATGTTCAGAAAGAACCTCCTGTGTTTCAGCTGGTGCCCATTGCCTCTGGTCCTATCACTGGAAAGCTTCTGGCTCTGGCCTCTTTGCACCCTCCCCTCAGGTACTGATGAGATCTCTGAGCTTTCTCTTCTCCAGGCTGAATAGTTCCAGCTCCCATATGGCAGATGCCCCAAGTACATTAATTGTCATTGTGGCTATTCCCTGAACTCTCTCTAGTATGTCCATGTCTCTCTTGCTAACAAGAGTCCAGAACTGGGCTAAACACTTCAAGCATGGGCTCAGCAGTGCTGAACAGAGGGACAGGATCATCTCCCTCGACCTGCAGGTTGCAGTCCTAACACAGCCCAGGAAACCTTGTCACAAGGGCAGATTGCTGGCTCATGTTCTACTGGGTGTCAGAGAGCACCAGAGCGTTTTCTGCAAAGCTGCCCTCCACCTGTCCAGATCCCTGTACTGCTGTCTGAGGCTATATCTCCCCAGATGAAGGATTTGGCACTTCTCCTCATTGAACTTAATGAAGTTCCTGTCAGCCCATTTCTCCAGCTCACCAAGGTCACTGTGGACAGCAGCTCCACCCTCTGGGTTATTAGTCACCCCTTCCAGTTTTGTGTCATCAGCAAACTCACCAAAGGCAGACTCTGCCAGAGTATTCTAATCCAGAACGTTAATTAAATGTTGAACAGGACTGGATCCAGTATTGCCCACTGCGGTACACCACCAGAGACTGACCTCCAGATGGACTTCACCACTGATCACCACTCTGTGGGTCTATTTATTAAGCCAGTTTTCAATACATCTCACTGCTCATCCAGCCCATGCTTCAGCAGCTTGACTGTAGGAACCCCTGTCTGCAAAGCGGCCCAACTCCAGCACAAATGGCAACACCACACTACTCCTTTGGCTAGTAAGTAGAAAATCTGCCTGCAGAAAATGTCAGATGTCATCCCCCGCCTTCATGAGGGCCTAGAGCCCAGTACTCCTACTTCCTGGACAAGCAGCTCTAGTTACTATGCTCATAAGCAACAGGTGGGCATTACTATTTTGCAGGCAGTTAGGGTCCATGTTTCACATTGGGTTTTCAGATTTGTCTGGAATTTCAGCCCTCCATCAAACCTGTGTCTCAGGAGAACTTCAGGTGGGAGGCAAGCACTATTTCTCTAAAACAGGCATACCAGTTGCTTTCAGTCCCAATAAAGTATCTTCTCCTCCCACAGGTTTAGATAATGCCAGGAAACAGGTGTGCACCAGGTCACTTGACAGAGATCTAAGTCAGATATAGGCAGTATGGTTATACCCTATGCCATGGTTCTTTCCACAAAAACTTCTTGGATTTGCTAAAAAGTTAAACTTTACAGTAATCGAAAAGAGAAAAACATGGTAAAAACAATGCTTTGAGCTCAGTTTCTGTCAGAAATCAACTTAAATATTATATTAAGTTTGTCTTGGGAAGCATTTTATAAACTTTGAGGCTATGACAGTAAAAAACAGGAGAAAAAATGAAAAGGACACGTGGGATACAAAGAAAAATTAGGGAGGAGCTTTTCCAGTGACGTACTCCTAAAATACAGGAGTAGCAAGATGTCTACCAACAAGAAACAAAGCCAGTACACAAAGAGAATATGACTACTTATTCATGTAGGGTCTATGTTCTCGTTCTCAAAGAAGTAGAGATGAGTCACACTATTGATGGCAATAAAAAAAAAGCACTTGCTCCAACTATTCTGTACCAGTACAACATCAGAAGTTTTTCTCATTGTCCTTGATGTCCCTGGCCAGATTTAATTCCATCAGGACTTCTAGCTTTCCTAACCTGATCCCTGGCTGCTCTCCCAGGCTACCTACCCCTGCTTCTATCCTGTATAGACCTCCTTTTTGTGTTTGAGCTCATCCAAGCAGCCCTCCCAGTGCTTTTGACCAACTTCCTCTTTGTTGAAACACATCAATCCTGAGCTTGAGGAAGATGATCCTTGAACATCACCCAGCTCTCTTGGGCCCCTCTTCCCTCCAGGGCTTTATCCCATGGTATTCTACCAAGCAGGTTCCTGAAGAGGCTGAACTCTGCTCCTCTGAGGCCAGGATAATGAGCCTATTGTCCTTGCTGCCCAAAGGATCTTGATCAAACTCCAGCATTTCACGGTCATGGCAGCCAAGATTGCTCCTAAGCTTCACCTTCCCACCAGCCCCTCCTTGCTGGTGACAACACAGTCCCACATATTCCAAAAACCTCTTGGATTGCCTAAGTCCAGCTGTGTTGTCCTTCCAACAGATACTGGGGAGGTTGAACACCCCCATGAATGCCAAGGTTTATGAACACAAGACTTCTCATATCTGTCTGTAGAGAGTCTCATCTGCTCAGCCTTCCTGGTCAGCTGGCCTGTAGCAGCCTCCACTATCACATCCCCTATCCCTGCCCTCCCTTTAACCCTGATCAATCACCTGAATGTCAGCTCCTCACGCACTCCCAGGCAGAGCTCTGTGCTCCCCAGCTGGTCACTGACATAGAAGGTGACACTGTCTCCTCATCTTCCCTGCCTGTCCTTCCTAAAGAACCTGTATCCTCCTGTTCTAGCACACCAGCCATAGGAACCATCCCACCACATCTCCACTATGCCAAGATGATCACAGCCCTGCAGGCACATGCATGTCTCTAACTCCTCCTTTATTCCCCATAATAAGAGATAAAGCTTCTGCTGATATCCTACACATGAGGATTTGCTGTTACTGAGGGGATATGAGACAGAAGAGGCTGCATCTCAACCAAAATAGTTCAGATGTTTCCAAGAACAAAGCAAGAAATTTTTTTATCATATTCCTTTAACTAGCTCCAGCAATCCCATATGGAAGGAATGGAATTTTTAGGAAGGAACTGGAACTCAAGAAGCATTGGCAAATCATGAAAACGTTTTTGAAGGCTTAAACCAAAAATACCACATATCCACCACAATGGAGCACAGCACTGCAAGATGACCAAGCTGGCTGCAATGTCAAGTTAGAATTCTTTGAAAAATTCTAGTTTCACATGCACACCAGAAAGCTTAAATAGTCGAAAATTCCATCCAGTCAGCGCGTGCTCCTCATCCTGCATTCATCCTGTACCTTTTCCCCCTCTTCTAGTGCTTCTGTAGTACTCAGCCACACAATAAGTCATTTCCACTTGCCAAATTAGCAGACAACTAAGAAAAGAAGTATTTGTACTACATTAACAAACGTAAGCAACTTGCTACAAGATCAGACAGGCATCTGAGTTGGTGAAACAGAGAACCGAGGAGAGAGGCCTCCATGACTTTTCCCAGATGTGAGCTGTTAATTTGGTTCAGTCTTCCTGCTTCCACTTTCTCCGGTATCAATTAGCAGCTGTTTATTTGGCATGGCAGCTGCTAGTTACTACCTGCCAGAAACCAATGTAGTGACTCAGCAGGTCACAAGGCTGCTCAAATCTTATGTGCTTGTCAGGAACTGATACATGATACGTGACAAAACTCTTTGACTGTTTACTGAAAAGGTTGTGTATGTAAAAGTGATGAAAGTATGTGTCTGAGTGAAAATTACACTGTGTGTGCCTAACTGCTTCACTTAAAAATGCCTATAAAACTAAATTCTGATGGCTTAACAAATATGAACAGAACTATCTTCTTCAAGTAATTAAAAAAAAAAGATTCATCAAAGCCAGACTATTACCCATATTGTTTTAAAGACCATTTCTTAATTGCCCTTCTTCCCCATTTCAAGACGTGAAACTCTTTTCCATTCAGATCCATTTCTAAGATCGTTTTTAACTACATGAACTACATGCCTCTGTATACAGTGTAGATGTTACACCAAGAATAAAGAACATGCCACATCTGTAAATGTAAAGACAGCGTGTCACGGAGTATCACAGAATCACAGAATGTTATGGGTTGGAATGGATCTTCAAGACCATCTAACCTTAACCCTCCCTTCCATGTTCAGGGACACCTCCCAAGTTGCTCAAGGCCTTATCCAACCTGGCCTCAAACACTTTGAGGGATGGGGCATCCACAACCTCCCTGAGCAACTTGTTCCATTATCTCACCGCCCTCACAGTAAATATTTTTTTCCTAATATCTAATCTAAATTTCCCTTCTTTCAGTGTGTACCCATTCCTCCTTGCCCTGTCACTCCAGTTCCTGTCAGACAATCCCTCTCCAGCTTCCCTGCTGGCCCCTTCAGATCCTGGAAGGTGTCTGTGAGGTCCCCACATAACCTTGTCTTCTCCAGGCTGCACAGCCCAAATTTTCTCAGCCCATCCTCCCAGGGATGGTGCTCCAGACCTCTCAGCAACCTCCTGGCCCTCCTCTGCACTTGCTCTAACTTGTCATCATGCTGGAGGCCCCAGAGCTGGGTCAGTGCTTCAGCTGGGGCCTCAGCAGAGCAGAGCAGAGGGGTAGAACCCCTCTCTCAGTCTGCTGGCCAGTGCTGCTTTGGATGCAGCCCAGGATTTCCTTGGCTTTCTGGGCTGTGAGCACTCACTGTGTGCTCATGGTGAGTTTCTCATCAGCCATCACCCCCAAGTCCTTCCCCACAGGGAATCACTTCCCTGCCCAGCCTGTGGGTGTGTCTGGGATTGCCCCAATGGAGGTGTAGGGCCTTGTACCTGGCCTTGCTGAACTCCCTGAGGTTTGCATGGTCCCACCTCTCCAGCCTGTCCAAGTCCCTGTGGATGCCATCCCTTCCCTCCCCTGTGTCGAGTGCCCCACACAGCTCAGTGTCAGCAGCAAACCTGCTGAGGGTGCCCTGATCCCACTGTCCATGTCACTGACAGAGGTGTGGAACAGTATCGGCCCCAGGACCGACCCCTGTGGGACACCACTCGTCACTGGTCTCCATATGGACAATGAGCTGGTGTGACCATCCAGCCAGTTCTTTATCCACTGAATGGTCCATCCATCAAATCCACATCTCTCCAATACAGAGACAAGGATGGCAAGTAGGACAGTGTCAAATTCTTTGCTTAGTCCAGGTAGCAATGAGACTACCCTTGCTCTGCCCTTGTTCACCAAAGCTGTAGCCCCATCACAGAAGACCACCAAATTTGCCAGGCATGGTTTGCCCTTAGTAAAGCCATGCTGGTCACCACCCATCACCTCTTTGTTTTCCACGTGCCTTAGCATAGTTTCCAGAAGAATCTGCTCCATGATCTTTCCTGGTACAGAAGAAAGACTGGTCTGTAGCTCCATAGGGCTTCTGCATTCCTCTTTTTCAAAATGGGAGTTATAGTTCCCGTTTTTCAGTCATCAGGGACTTCATTTGATGGCCACAATTTTTCAAAAATAATGTATAGTGGCTTAGCAGCTTCTTCTGCCACCTCCCTCAGGACCCACAAATGAATCTTTTGAATCCCATGGATTTGTGCACATTCAGGTTTCTTAGATGGTCTCAGACTTGATCCTCTCCTACAGTGGGTTTCGGGTCTTCATTCTCCCAGTCGCCGCATTTGCCCTTCTTGACTTGATTGATATGGCTGGAACACTTGCTGTTGAAGACTGAGGCACAGAGGTTGTTGAAAACCTCAGCCTCCTCTTTGCCCAGGGTATCCAGTCTCCCATTTCCTTTTGAAGAGGGCCCACATTACCCCTAACCTTTCTCTTCCTTGCAACGTATCTATGGACACAAGGTGCCAAGTACAGAGGGATAATCCCTGCCCTGCTCCTGCTGGCCACACCATTGCTGATCCAGGTCAGGATGCCATTGGCCTTCTTGGCCACCCTAGCTCACTTTCAGTGTCACCAGCACCCCCAGGTCCTTTCCAGCCCCTCTGTCCCAGCCTGTGGCCCTGCCTGGGGCTGCTGTGACCCAAGGGCAGGACCTGGCACTGGGCCTTGTTGAACCTCCCACCATTGGCCTCAGCCCATGATCCAGCCTGTGCAGATCCTTCTGCAGAGCCCTCCTGCCCTCCAGCAGATCAACTCCTGCCCAGATTGGTATCATCGATAAACTGACTGAGGCTGACCTTGATCCTCTTGTGAGAATCAGCAATAAGGATACTAAACAGGATGTGGCTCCACAGGGAGCCCTCGGGAACCTCATTAAGAACCAGCTGCCAACTGGATGTGGCACCACTCAGCACCATTTTTTGTTCTAGCCATCTTCAAGAATTTTTAACATCTTTGCTGGAACATGGAAATTCTTTCCTACAAAGTCTGACACTCTTCTAACAACCACAAAGGAAGAAAGAAGCTGAATAAACCTCCTTTTATTTAGTCTTTACTATTCATTGTTACAGGTCTCCCATGATGGCTGCCATATGGAGAGACAGACCTTGCCCTATCCACAGCCAGCAAATGCTGAAAGCCAGGAGCCTAAACCTCTGCAGTAGCCCAACTGGCCATCCAACCACGATGTTCTGCAAAATGCACCGGGAAAAGCAATAACCATCAATTTTCAGAACTCCAGGATTCAAATCCATCAGCACTTACAGAAATCCTAGAGGGAAAGTGGACATTTCAGGAAAATGATTCAAATACATAGTTCAGCATTCTTTTTGGTAACAGGGTGCATAAGATTCATGATCAGTCAGGATTGCACCTAAGGTGAGTACCAGTGAGCCTCCAAAGAGGAAAATGGACTGTTTTCTACATTGGTCAGAGAAGACAATGACACATAAACATAACAGAAGAAGCAGTAAATTTGAGGGACAGTTAATGGGTTTTTTCAAGTCTTAAATCCCTATGAGTTATGCACTGACAAGACCATCCGTGGGAGAAATGACAGACACTGTGATGAAAGATCCTGGACATACTTCACAATCCACAGTCTTTAATGGAGCTAAAAATAGTCAGTTGAACCTCAGAGCAGGAAGAATAGGATTTAAAACATTTGCCTTTAAATAAAACTTAATTGAAACAGGTGTTAGATGCACTTTCTTCTGTAAAATAAATATATGTATTTAAATTATGATGGCCTACTGGAAAACTTAATGGTGTCATAATCTACTAACACCACTTAAAGTAAATAAATTCAAACAATGCATATCTACTCAGGAAACTACTAAGCTTACAGACATATCTGAAGGAGCCACATGGTGAGGCCCTCAAAATGCTCTATTAACTGTTGACCACAGAAATTTGTTCTAAAAACACCATAAGGTTAAAAAAAACATCACCATTATGCAAAACAACTTGTTAATTTAAAAACTTCAAACCAACTGGAAACTGAAAAAGCAGGAAAGCCATTTTTCCTCTTTCAGTCTCTAAATAGCAAATGTAGGCACAAAAGGATAAGGTACTTTTGTTCAAAAATTCTGAAGGACATAGTGACCAGGAAAAGTCAGTTCTGCTAATAACTGCTGATAACAGCTATTTTGCTTAGTATACCCTGGAGTTAAAGACACAAAACACGTTTTGAGAAACTCTTTGTTTTCTTATATAACAGCACACTGAATATTCATACATTATAATATAAAATGCTTTAAATTTATTATTTAAATCAAAATTATTTAAATCAAATTTTTAACTACATGAGTTTGATACTAATAGGAAAAACCAGAATATAACTCATTATTCTCTGAACACGCATAACAAACAAGCATCTATATAAATCTTAAGGTATAAAATGCTCAGATAGACAAAAAGGCTGCAAAACAAGTGTTCTTTTACTAATTAACATATTGTACCTCATAAAAGAAAGAATTTTTATGTAAAAACTTAAAGCTACAAACACAAAACAAGATTTACTGTCTTTATCTTTACATATGGGCCACTAAGTAAGACATTATTAGACAATGGTTGCCTTTGTGCCCCTTTGTGTTGGTGGAGAAAAAGTCTTCTCTGGCGTGGCAACCAACTAGGTGAGCAAAATGGATGGGCAGGGTAGGAGGATCCATTCACTGAACTCTAAAGAAACGTAAGAGTTTTCACTGAAAAGAGGGTAGCCAGATCAAAATCTTCTATATTTGTCAGATTTCAGTGGCTTCAATCTGAAGTGGCTTTAGTCTGTATTGTACAGAATACACACCAGTCAGAAAATCAGAAGGAAGATTCTACTACTTCAGAGCATTAGTTCACCTTCTCCACGCTTGCCTTTCAAACTCAGTGTAGAACTAGATGCAAAACACACATCTACTTAACTAATGTTAACAAAATATGTTCTGGATTGTTATGGAACCAGCTACAACCCCAAAATGCAGAATATAGTTATAATCCCTGTGCTACTCAGTGCTTCAAGTAGAAGAAGACAGAACACAGTGCAGGTAATACCATGCTCCACAGACATAAGAAGACAAGAGAACAAAATACGGACAAAACTTCATTTTCACATTTTCTTCACACTAAAAAAAATTACCATAACACTCAAACTTACCCGAACATGTCTGAAAAAGACATTTAATCATGTATTTTAGAAAACATTATAAACTCAGACTTATTGCAGTACCACAACCCTACTGCTTCGGATCAACTCATATCCTGTTTTTCTTTACTATCTATGCTGTAAACTTGACTAACAATACTTTTGTATCTTAAAACTGCAAGGCAAAACATGGCATGGTAGTGAGAAATCAGGCTCCAAACACTACTAAACACATCTATGTTTTGATATCTCTTAGTATAGCATTTTTTAATTGAAAATGCCCCCTACAAGCACCAAATCATGCAAAAATTCCCCACGTTTAAATGATTATTATAGAAAAATCAAGATCTTTAATATTCAATACTGCAACCTCTATGATATAAGCCCAAAGCTTCTTTCTCCCTTTTTATCCCTTTTGAGACTTGTTTTGTTATGGATTAGCCTCTGACAGAAAAATCTGAACTGACCATTCCATTCTTTCACCCAATGCATAAAGTTTCCTTTAAGCACAAAAACATTCTCTTGCCCAGCAAGTTTCTTAATTCACAGATAGAGTCTAAAAGTTGGATTTCAACTATTTTAGACGATCATAGAATCATTTTGGTTCAAGAAGATCAAGTGCAACCATTAACCAGCACTGCCAAGTCCATTGCTAACCCGTGTTCCCAAGTGCCACACCTACATGCCTTTTCAATACCCCCAGGGACAATGACTCTACCACTTTCTCGGGGAGCCTGTTCCAGTGCTTGACAACTTTTTCTGACAAGGAAGTTTTCCTAGTATCCCACCTAAACTTTTTCTGGTGCAACTTGTAGCAATTTCCTTGTCCGCTGCTTTTAACTTGGGAGAAGAGACTGATCCTCATCTCACCACCTCCTTTCCGGCAATAATAGAGAGTGATAAGGTCTCCCCTGAGCCTCCTTTTCTCCAGGATAAACACCCCCAGCTCCCTCAGCGGCTCCTCACAGGACTGGTGCTCCAGACCCTCCACTCCCAAAAGACAAGTCATACAGTCCATTACAGGTGAGAAGGCAAGTGACACTTCCCCAATTTAAGCATGAGTGCATAAAGATGATACTCATGATGGATATGTATACGAACACATTACAAAAATAATTTTCCCCAGAAGACAGAAATTGCAAACATTGAAGATAACTGAGGCCAATGCATTTTAATCTGATACATTACTTCAAGAAAATCTGAGTGAATAGAAATTAAGCAGACAGCAATTTAGTAAGAGCTTTTCCTTCCTCTGATGATTGCATAAATTGCAAACATTTTGAGAACTGACTCTTAACTACTACACACACAAGGAAAACCACTGCCAAGCATCTGTATCGCATTCTTTACAAAATGAGACGAATGCAATGAGCCAAACAAAAAGCTTCAATTCTTACTATCTTATGGACTCGAAAGAAAGAAACCAAAAGGATCTGTTTGGCCCGAAATGACACAGAAGCACATCCTGCCCCAAGTCTGGGATGAATGCCTAGAGAGATACGAATGCAAGCAAAGCTTCACTGCTAGAGACCCACGCGAGTAACACTCGCGAGTTTTGCACTCTCCCACACTTCATATAAATGAAAATGAGCAGAGAGACCTCTGCTGAAAACATCTTTTTCACTTACCTCAGCTGCAGAACAGGCGTTTGGCTTAATAGGGTCTGCCTCCCCGCGACCGCGAAGGGGCGGACAAAATAAGAAGTTGCTGAGCACAAGTAACGCTTTTTCCCGTAATTCTGAAGGCCAGAACCCCCCACCCCCGCCGCTGGGACTAGCGTGGGACTCAGACAGCCCCAGCTGCCCCGCACGGCGCCGGCCGCGGGCGGATGCTCTGCCCTGCCCGGAGCCCCGACAGCCGCCCGCCCCTGGAGCCCGCCCTGCCCCGCGCCCA
>JBBMKD010000115.1:57248188-57287826 GCA_037834095.1 Argya squamiceps
ACTCGGCTGAAATTGCCCTTGAAAGATCAATTCAACTATTAGACAGTTGCACCACCATTACTGATGTTTTGGTGCAGATGAATCAAGTCTAGTGTCTTGAAATCGCTTGAACACGCGCAGCGAAAGACGCCTGCTGGGTAACAGCCACCGCCCAGGAGCACTCACGCCTAAGCACCTCATGCATCATTTAGGACACAGGCAGGGGAATAAAGCGAGTGGTGATCCCTTTTAAAACTAACAAATGTTTTCCACTTAATGGCTTGGAAGAAGGCTGCAACCATCAGCAACACAAAAAGGAATAACGGGACTGAAAGTCAAAAGGAACTTTGCAATTCAGATGCTGTGAAGTTAGTAAATGGCAATCCAAAGTCCCCAGTTAATGTACCTCCTATTAAGCACTGACAGTCCTTGCTAAGCAGATACTCTCCAAGAAGAGGTACTGAATTTTAATAATGCAATCACAGTACATCAAGATATCTTGGCCGCAATTCAGGAAGAGATCCAGTACAGACAACAAACTGTTTATCCTGCACTACTGTCACACACAACAGAAGCGTCAACTTCCATGACTTGTGCAGCTCAAGTTTTTTCAGGCTATTTTAACACACAAGCTCAACACCCACTCGAACTTCCAGATCACTCACTAGCCTTCACCCTCTTTAGCTAATCATCAGATTCAGCCAGGTAGCCCGTTTGCTTCCCTTTTTATTTTTGAATGGTCTCCCCATCATCCATAACCTTAGAGTGAGCCTGCACTGTAAACTGCTTTAATGTTTTAAAATCCCCCTCGCCATTTAGAAGTGCATTTAAATAGCATGTATAATGATATTTTGAAAACTTGCATTTGCTTTACTATGAGGTAACAGATACGTGGTTCAAAACAAGCAGATGTAAACTGTAACCTAAGTACTCTTTGGTATACCAGATTTTTTTTTCTTTAGTGAGAATATAAGAAAGGGCAGGACCAGACCCTTAATTATGTTTAGTTTTTGAACCTCTATTCTAGACTTGGTCAGATTAGTTGGCTGTTCTCACAGGCAACTAATTAATACAGTGATTTTACTGACACACTGAAAGTTGGCTGCTCAATCTTCCAAAATCATGAAAAGTTGCACCAGACCTAAGAGACTAGTTAAACATTTGTTTGATTTTTAAAAACCTTGAGTCACCCCTCCGCCTGCCTCAGGGCTATGTATGTACATGCTTATATTAAGGCCTCCAAAGCCTTAAATGTTTGGTTGTGGACTGTACAGTAGCACTTAGGAGATGCCAGGATGCAAACGGCACTTAATGATAGCATCAGTAACTGTTTCAGCCACTACCATTTGTAGCAAGTTAATAGTAAAAAGAAAAACATCTCATAAAAGTGATGTTATTTACCAAAAGTGATTTGGCACAGAAGACGGGAAACCTTTAGAGTACGATAGAAATACTGCCAAAAAATGTGTTCCATATCCACACCTACAGACACTTTAAATCCACTTTGCACATGAATGCTCTAGAAGGACTAAATCTTCCGTCCTGAGAGTGGGAGCAAAGTGCAGCTACTGTCCCTGAAACACAAGGAAGGAAGTGCCTTTCACAGAAAGACTCAACTGTTTTCATTGCTGATGCCTCTACTAGTATTTGTTTGGGCTGGTGATTCAGGGGTAAATGCTCCAGAAACTGGTTGATCCCAGATGGCACCACTTCTTAAAGAGAAGCATTTCCACTGCCTCTGTTGGCAGGGTGAGACAGGAGACTGCAGAACAACTGCTGAAAATGTGACCCTCATTGCAAATTGATTTGTTACCCATAGTAGTTCAGTTTGGAAAAACATTTAACTCCCGTATTATGTATGACCACACCCTACAGAGTTACTGACCACTGTGTAATTACAATGAGCCTGTATTAACTAACACTGGCACAGAATAGAGCATTTTGTAGTTCAGTGAAAAAATTAGGTATATTTTCATTGACCAGTCCGCAAATAGACCTTGTGGCATTTAATTGGGCAGCTTTAGCAAATGCAGGTTTGAAGGAAAATATATACCTAATTTTCTCAGGAAGTTGCAGGGTTGATTTTAACCAAGAAACCCATTAGGCTGATTTCTACCTATGCCAGTGACTTGAACCACTTCATTCCTCTAAATGTAAAGAGGAAGACGTGACAACAGACTTTCTTTGACTTATGGCATTGCAAAACACAAATAAAAAACATGAGTGTCCTTTTATTCTCTAATGATTTCACTCATGGGGAAGAAAAATCCAGTGAAACAGGTCTGATTTTGATATCAATTTCCAAATATGCATAAGCCCATTTTTCAGTAAGTAGCTTGTCATTACAAATTTACTAGCATCAACCTCCATGCAAGGCTGCATTTAACAGGTAAAAAAATCAACTATGCTATTCTTAAATTTCACTTTAGTGCGACATAAAAATTCAACAACAGCAGTAGCCTCAAAACCATGCTCTTAAATTACTGGTTTATGACTAAAGCCTTAGTTTAAATGCAATGCATTGTCCAAGCTTATGTAACATACTACTCAATAAGCAACAATAATGGGTGTGACAATAGTGTAAGGGAAACGAAGCACCTGAGATTTATAAATGCTCACTGGTCAAAAGGAATGCCAAGTCAAAGGGTCGAAAATCATTCAGAAAGTCTTATTAATAAATTACACATTTGGCATGGAAATTGGTGTTAATCCCTGACCTACTATACAAGCACACAGCAGTGGGGTTTTGATAAAGGTGTAGGGAGAGAGAGAAAGCACCACCACAATGCATTGTGTGCTTAAAGTCAGTGTCCCTACACTGGGCACGTATAACAATATGTCAAATTACAGTCAGAGGTAGACTCTACAAACTGCGCAAACCTAACAAAAGGCATAAGAAATGTACCAATTACTATGTTGTGCAGTGTGCGGCTACCAACATTTAATACACACAGCTTTTAATGCCTAAGTGCAATTATTTGTGTATCTTCTTCATCCACACCCTAGAGAAGATTTATTCCTCATGAAAAGAATCAGGTGTTTTGCTAAGAAGGCCACAAAGCTGTTATCAATTTCAGAATAGAGAACTATGCAATACTTCCTTCCTGTCACATCTTCCTTCACAGCATTGCGACATCACAACAGCTGTAATTGCAATCTGTTAAAATGCTGGCAAAGAAGGGATGCTTTATTCCCAGACTAATGCCTTTAGTGGTTTATTACAGAATTTTTTTACATGTTTTCATCCTATGGTAATTTAAGATTCCCAAGCGTTTTACGACAGTACGACTGCAAAAGCAGTGAAACAGATTTAAACCCATTTGTACAAACAGGCTAAAGGAATTACTGAAAATCCCATGAGGCTTTAATAGCAGGACTACAAAGTGCCATTTCTTGTAATTTTCCATCCCAAGACCACTGCGAGCAGACTCTTTATGACAACTTCAATCAGCATGAGTTACTGTTGGCAGAGACTCACTATGAATAGAGAGCTGCACCACCTTGTAGTAACCACCTGCAAGTTTCTCACATATACTTAACAAAGAACAAAAGAAAGGGGCTATGTAGGCAAGAACAGCTTAGCATACAGATATTCCTCTCTTACACCAACCACTGCCTACTAAATCGTATCACAAAATGCCGTGTGACTCATTTTTTGACTAATGCCAGGGATTGCAACTCCACCAACCTGGGGAGCCAGATCCAATGCTTAATGACTTGATCCTTAAGTTTCTCCTAATATCCAATATAAACCTCCCCTGACGCAACCTAAAGCCATTTCCACTTGTCACAGAACCATAGCATCATTAACACTGGAAAAGACCTCCAACACACTGAGTCCTTGTTGAAGCTCACACCATTGCCCTCAGCCCATGATCCAGCCTGTCCAGATCCCTCTGCAGAGCCTTCCTGCCCCCCAGCAGACCAACACTCCCAAAGAGTTCAGTTTCACCTACAAACTGACTGAGGGTGCACTCAACCTCCTCATCCAGATCATCAATAAAGATACTAAACAAAAGTGCTCCCTGTACTGAGCCCAGGGGAACCCCACCCATGACCAGCCACCAGCTGGATATTTACTCACCATCACTCTCAAGGGCTAGACAGCTTGAAAGTTTTTACCCAGTGAAGAGTGCACCTGTCCAAGCCATGGTCTGCCAGATTTTCCATGAGAATATTGTGGGAAATTGTGTCAAAAGCTTTATTACAGGTAGACAACACTAAGTACTTTGTGAAACTTTTCAGAGTGGAGAACAGTGAGAGGTAAAACACTTCACTAACGAATCTCTAACCTGCAAATCTGAGGTAAATCTTGGTGACTGAAGAATACAATATGGAAGTACAACTGCTTTTCATAAAATGAAATATCCACAGCTTGCAGAGGAATTACAGTACAAAGCATGACCAACGAGAATTTGACACTTTGCAGGTACTCACAAGGGCACCACATTTCTGCAATAGGAAATACAGTTTAGGAAGTATTTTAGACACATTAGTTCTAAGTAATCTAAGTAATTAATAAGTTTCTACATCTCTGAAATTCCTATAAAGGAGTCATAGAATGATTTGACCTCTCTTTCCTACCTAGCTACCCACAATTGCACCTTTCAAGGAGTCAGGCCACCAAGTCTTCACTTGGTGAGGCTGGGCTTTTTTCTTGCTGTGGTCTGAGATCAGGTTTTTCCTTATAACTTGTCAGATATCTTGTGAACCATTTAGTCAAGACTAACCAGTTAACCATGCTACCAGTTATCTACACCTTCTAATACACCACTGCTTTGTATTCCTAAATTATATATCCTGTCTTGCAGTCTGCATGCACAAAATTTCCCAAAGTCATTCAGAGAGGGTGGATTACATATTCGCCACCCTAGAGAGTAAATGTTAATGAAGTATATTAACTTCTAGAAGGGATCTCTAAATTAATTGATCAACTACTACAAAAAAAATTATATTGCAAGCTCAGAAATTAATTTCTTCTGGTGAAAATGTTCTTTTGCTTAGTATATTTGTGCATGCTGCATATGACCTTATAATTACAGAATCTCTAAAGAAAACACAGGTCTTCAAGATAATTTAATTTGAATGGCATATTTAGACCAAAAAGCCCACAAAATGCTGCTACAGGAATATCTTCACAGTTTCAATTGATACATGACGATCCTAAAGGAAGATACCCAGCATTTTTAAGGAGCAGGAGTGGAGGGGCAGAGTGGATGAACACAAAATTCTTCAGAAACAATTACTGAGAAACCGTCTAACTTTTTTCATGTCCCTGCTACTAGTGGTAAAGCAAAATGCACTAAAGAGGCCAAAGCACAGTCAACTTCTTTCAGTATAAATCTCACTCATCTTTCCAGGACACAAAGTCTTTGTCACAACCATACCATCTCCTATGACTGTGTATATTTCATTTTGAAGAGTAGAGGATGAGCAAACCACAGCATTCTTTAAAGTTGGGAGATATTTAAGGATTGGGTATTGAACACTATTTTAGCTGACTTTTTAAAGAAAGAGGGAAAAGAAACAGTGCAAGGAAATCCTGCTTGATAGTATTGCACTGCAGGAAGAATGACAAGTTCATATAACACTCAAATTAGCTGACTACAGCCATTGTCCATAATTTTCTAAGACAGTATCGGCAGGCAACACGTACATTCACAGTAAGAAAATAAAATATTATTCTTACTTATATGGATATCAGGTTCTGAAATGTAAGTCAGATTTATTTAGAAGCATAAAGAGGAAGACGTATTTTCAGCAGTTTGGCTCCTAAATTATTTGTCTAGTCAACTTTGAACAAAGACATGACTTCCCAGTCTTGAATACAAAGTAGTTCCTCTAAGTGTCCTTTCGCAACACATTATTTTTTCTGCTTAATAAAAAGAAATAAAAGCCAAACTCATTACCTTTAGAAGTGCCAAAGACAGTACCATAATTCCTTTGAAGGAAATAAACAGCATAAAATAAAAAACATTTAATGTTTACATTTCAAGCGCTACTGAACTATTGTCCAGAATTAGTTCTACTGATTTCAACATTTTCCTTAAGCTATCTATAAAAAATACAAGTATCAGATAAATCTGAAGAGAATGTGCTAAAATATAACATTCTCACATCCTTGGTCCATAATCCAGAGTCAAATGATTTTATCTACTGTTGCTTATTAGTTATTGGAGTTAAGACATGGAAAAAATTATACATACTATAAAACCCTCAGATAACTCAGGGTTTGTAAGAAATACTATTGCCAAAGACTGACATTAACCACACACAACAGAAGTCACACAAAAAAGTAAGACTTGCAACGACAGGGTAGTATTTTTACCTTTCACAATTTCTGTAGTACAGGACAATGTACAGATTTGTTCAGATTTTGGTCAAATGTTCACATTTGACCAAACCCTTCCATTTATGGTGTCACTGAAGAAGTTGCAACATATGTCAAATATCCTCCTCTTGAATCACCAGGGAATTCCTGGAACCGCTAGACAGTATATTCAAATTATTAAACTTGGCTAACAGAAAAAACTCTCCATATTATTACCTAAATTGAAGCCTTACACTTTGTTTTAAATCAAAGAGGAATACAGATTTTGTATAAAGCCAGTTGACACACTGAAAATACTCAGCAAGTTTGCTTTTGTTCCCAGCCTTTTAACTGAGGTCAATGAAGAGAGACAGGTCCGTATTTGGTATTTTTAAAGCAAATTTGTATGTGAAAGTAAATTCCTATGAGCATTACCAACAATGAAAGATGTTTTCAGAATAGGCTGTTAATTATGCCTTCAGAAGACTGTAGTCTGCTTTCCTATCTGCCAAAATATTCTAGAGGATTTTAATCAACCTGGTATTAGTTTTGCAGACATTCTATTTTCTTTCTGTTTTTCAGAACTCTTGTTTACAGTCCTTCAATTCTTATGGCCATATTTGTGCTGAGATGCAGCCCTTAATCAGCAAAGCTAAGCACATTGTGAAAACATTGCTTTATTCAGCTATTACCTGAAGACTCCTTACAACTCATCCATATAGCACGTGAACAGCTCCAGACCAAAGGCTGTAAATTACTAGTTGTTGTGGTTTGACACTGGCCAAACACCAGGCACCCAAGGAATTTGCTCATTCACCCTCCCCTGCCACAGCTGGGCAGATGAGAGGGAAAAATTAATGAAGGCCTCATGAGTTAAGGACCAGGAGAAAACATTCCAAGGGCAGAACAGGCTTGGCTAAGAGGTACACAGTGAATTTATCACTAACAAAATCAGAGGAGGATAGTGAGAAGTAAACCCTTAAAAACAATTTTCCTTCTCCCAACCCCACCCTCCCACCAAGAGTGCAGGGGACAGGGCATAGGGGTTTTGGTCAATTTATCACCAAGGATTTTCTTCTGCTTCTGTGGGAAGAGTCCTTCCCCTACTACACCATGGGGTCCCTCCCACAGGAGACAGCTCTCCATGAACTTCTCTGGTATGGGTCCACTCTCACAAGAGCAGTTCTCCCAAAACTGCTGCACTGGGAGTCCCTCCCACAGGCAAACTATCCTGCTTTGGCATGTGTCACTCTTCCACAGGTTGCAGCTCTCCCAGGACAGGCTCCTCCAGCCTGGAAGCAAGGCCCGCTCTCTCCATTGAGTCTTCCACAGGACCACAGCCTCCTTCTCCAGGCATCCACCTGCTCCAGCCTGGGCACCTCCCCCATAGGCTGTGGGTGGATCTCTGCATCCCCCGAGGATCCCCACGGGCTGTGGGTGGATCTCTGCATCCCCCATGGATCCCCACGGGCTGCAGGGGCACAGCTGCTTCACCATGGTTCTCACCAGGGCCTGCAGAGGAATCTTGGTGCCTGGAGCATCTTGTCCCCTCCTCCACTGACCTTGGTGTCTTCCATGTTGTTCCCCTCACATGTTCTCACCTCCTCCTCCTCCTCTCTGACTAGGAAAAAAACCTGTTAACTCACTTTGTTTTGATTTTCTTCTTAATTCTGCTGTCACAGAAGCATTACCATCACCTCTAACTGACCCAGCCTTGACCAGCAGCATGTCCATCCTCAGAGCCATCAGGGGTTGGCTCTGATGGACATGGTGGAAGCTTTCAGCAGCTTCTCACAGAAGGCACCTCGGTGGCTCCCCCACTACCTAAAACCAGGCCATGCAAAACCATCACACTAATTTATGTTTTCCTTTAGTGACTAGCATTGGACATAGTTTCTGCTCAAACAGCATTAAAAGAAAACACATGTTGTCAGTGTTGTTTTATACATTCTACAAAAATTGAATTTAGCTTGAAAAAAAAATCCATGTTCCTTGTTCAATGAAAGGTTTGAAGTAATTTCTTAACACTAATCTGTCAAGAATGTTCAACATAATCTTGAACTGAAGTTCCAATACAAACAGCATCTTCACATAAACCTTAGGTTAATTCAAATCAGTTCAGCAAAACCTTTTAAGAACACTTACTCTGACTTGCCATCAGGACAACAGGATTCTCTTGAATTAGTAACATATTGATGTGGAATTTTCCTAAGTTTTTCAACATGTTCTCCATGTAAGATTACTTGAGTGCAAAAATAAAATAAACAGGCAGCTGACAGTGTACTTCATTCCCCACCCCAACTTCCCTTGTCAGCATTTTCCTCCAGCTGAAAATCATACTAATTCCTGCAGATTAAATATTTATTTAAAGAATCACAAAGCTTAAACCAAAATTGAATATTGTATGTTTCTACAAATATTGCCCTATCTACAAATATTCAAGTTTTCATTTCTCCTAATTTTATTTCTCCTTCACAGTAGACTTGGTTCTTCCAACTCACGCTCTCAAAAAAAGTAGTACACATGACTTTTCATCTTTGAGTTATTTCAATACCACTCTAGGGACTGGTTTGTTAGCTCCATTTCTTTATGAGAGCTTGCAGCTCTATGCTAGAACAGTCATCATTTATTTATCAACTTTTGTGTAAATGATTATGAAGAATGGGGGCAGAACAGCTGTTTTATAGAAAATGTAACAATTGAACTCCTTCTGTTGTCTGACCAAAACTCACAAGTCATATGATGGGAGACAAAGCAAAAGACACCCAGTGGTCCTTTAAACAATGCTAAGCCAGGTTCCCTTCAAATGTTTACTCTACATTACAAGCGACTCTTTTCTTTGACATCTCTTCACAGAAGTGGGCAAGTTTTATTAGCTCACAGCTTCTTCCAACAGTTACAGTTTACTCGCACTTACTGCAGCCAGATACCAGAAGAAGCACCGTCAATTTACCTGAAATTCAGAATGGATGCAAAAATCTTCAAGGATACTTCTCAGGAAAACGAGTCATACTGCCCAGAGTATTTTACGCTGCATTATTAACATCACACTTAAATACATCCAACTACTTTTGAGCAGAAATTTAAGTATACTGTCCTTTCAGCTCACTTCAAAGTACACAATTAAGACTTTACTCCTTTTGCGTAATATATAGCAGTAAAATTACAATCTACAAAAATAACGGTATTTCTCTAAATAGATATTTAAGTAAATAGTTTTGTGAAGATATTCATACAAAGAATGACAGCCCACTTTTCCACAATGAGAGATTCCTTAGTATTGCTCAGTCAGTTCTGGTTCTCACTAACTTGGGTACTAAGATTCCAGTCCTGTAAGCACATGTAACATTTCCCTGGATTTAGTGGAAAGACTGTACAAAACATAGTGCTCAGCACTGTGTGCTAAACAGCAAACCATGAGAAGCCTGAAAGTTTGCTCAGATGTGCAAGATGTTACAGAATGTAATGACTTGCTCTTTTCCTTGGGGATCCAATGATATGCATCTGTGTAGCATATTGTACTGAAATGAAAAAAAAAAAAAATCACCGAAAAAGCAACTTCACAGAAATTTAGAATTGTTACTGACTGCTTACCTCCTATAGTTTCTACAAGCCTGGGAAAATTTTTGGATATAAGGCACCAAGATTGTTCTAAAGCAAACTTGTCCCAAGAGATAGCAAAAGTGTATTTATGTCATTCAAAGCTAAAAACATTCTACTAGATGCAACACAGGGCTCCATCCTTCTCTGAAGACAGCTGTGTAAAAAACATGTATTTTCACTAAGTTGCAGGTGTAGCCACTGACCTTTAGTTCCACATGCAGATGCAAATGTTCCATGCATGTCAAAGTAATACCAGTTCACGAAACTGCAAGGACACAGAGCCGATACACAGGCAACAATCAAAGTGTACTTCTCAAACTTTTATTAACTGCTTAAGAGGTCTTTAACAGATCCTTAAATCATTGTAACACAAGATTCAAACTTTTAAACTGACACCTTACAAAAAAAGGAACAAAGTTTAGGCAAACCCTTACATAAATCCTTCCCAAACTAGGACTTCACAAGATTCTCTTCTCATGCAACCTTCCGCTAACAGCACAACAGAGTACAAACTAGTTTGGTATAGTTTAATCCCATGACTCAATTTCTCTTGCAGAACACTCCATCTTTACTTCTCCTGCATTCATGTTGCCTCTGTAATTCTAGGAAACACAACAGGTCCTAGTTTAGAATTATTAACACTTTCAGTCATTTCATGTCAGCAAAAAACAATTTAGCCTTCTGCATGTATCTATCTCAGTGTAATCTGAACACACAAAGTTTTCATCGTTAATCTCCTATATACAAAGTTTTTTGACCCTGGGTGAACTTACCACAGTGTAATCAAACTCAGACTTTATTACTTGTGGGAGTAACACTTCCCGCAGTTCACATTCCTACTTCTTTTCTTACCCAAAACAAATCAGTTCATACAACTAATTGTAGGGAAAAAACCCCTTCCTTCTCCACTACATAGTTAAGAATTACTGCCTGCATTACCTACCTTCCCAGTAAAACCTTTTTCCTTTAGAAAAAGAATAAAGCTTAGTAACCTCTAAGACTGCCTCAAAATAATCACATAACATCCTCCAACAGATTCCTCTTTCAAATGCATCATTTGATTATCAAATGGCCTTTTCATGAAAGAATGGCCCGATTACAAATGAAGAGTTTCTGTCAGACGGACATGACAAGGTCTCACAATAATAATGAGAGCCTCACGATCCACAACTCAAAGAGCTGGTGCACTGTATGTATGTGATATTAAGGGCAGAATTCCCAATGCGTGCAGTCAGATTTCACACGAAAATCTGTTCTACTCTGGACAAAGAGTCACAGTCAGATTTGGTAACTCAGAGATAGACTTGGACCTAGAAACGATGGATTTCATGAAATCCTGGGAGACACTACACAAAGGCTGGAGACCTGCATTTGGAAGCAATCTAGTGAAATCCACCTCTGAAAGCAATCTAGTAAAAAAGCAAAAATAAAGCGTCCTTGAACTAGAACATGCAAGAAAGATCCACTGAGTCAAGAATTGCTCTGGAAGAAAAGGTTCGTGCAAACATTCACAACAGCTGCAATGTGAGGCTGCAAGTTTGAGAACTGAGATCTCTTTAAGGCCCCCGAGAAAAATTATTGAGATCTAGTAAGGGGACTAGCCAGCCACATAAAAACACCCAAATCACCCAATGCTTTCAGTAATTATGGTACAGGAAAAGATAATTAATGAAAGGAAAGTCAGACCTTAAACTGAAGCTTCAAACATTGTATAAGCATTGAGAGCAATTGTTTCTACTATCGTCACAAAGAAAGTACATTTGCAACATTTGGAAGCAACTGAAAGGTGATAAAGTTCTTAGGGAATCAAGACTTGAAGGAAAAGCTTTTACGCAGGAGTAAGTAAGCACAGAATTTAAATCCTAAAATTAGCAACAGTAGGAGACTAAAAGACTTCTCCCTGTCACAGACATTAACAATTTTGACACAGACCAGACTGGGGCATTCATCTAACTGTAATTTGCTGAAGTTTTCAGTCAAATGAGTTGCTTGACTAGCTGATTCATACCAAGCAGTAACTATAATCAGCAACTCTTTGCTTCCATCCTACATGTGCAGCAGAGAAATTTCTGAACTCCAGCTTCCATGTATATTTGCATGAATGTTTTCTTCCTGAGGAACCCTGACTTTACAGACCAAAACTATGGCAGCTAGTAAGGGGCCACACTGTAAGAGCCCAAGTCAACCAACTTGTCTGAAATTAGTTTCAGTAATACTGAAATCCTTGAAGATGCACAACTAAGAAAAGGGACACAATTACAGTCAGAACAGTTTCAGTGGCAGTACTCTGGATATATACCACTAAAGACAGTTTTAAACTGAGACAAAGATCTAGTAGACAAGACCTTCAGTTAATTTCCAGACCTACCTTTTGGGTATTAACTGGGAGCCGTCCTCCTTCAACCTCAAAAGCAACTTCTGTCAACCAAACAGGAACTTCCTGCTGAGCCTATGCAATTAGGAAAAACAATTCAGAGACTTTGACTGCTTTACCAATTCAGATTAGGAGTTCCATAACAGTACCAAAAATGTCAGTGTTGCTCAGTACATTTAAATGAAATCTTAAAGAATAGAAAAAGCCAAGCACTAAGATTTGAAACTTACATCTGAAAGCACTTTAATTAGAGGTTTTGCAAGATGAGCATCTGAACTGTTATCGAAGAAGCTAACTGCTTTCCCTGTATTTCCACAACGACCAGTCCGCCCAATTCGGTGCACATACTCCTCAATGGTGGAAGGGAGATCAAAATTAATAACGTGCTGAACACTCTCGATGTCCAGACCTCTTGCTGCCACCGAGGTTGCCACAAGAACTGGACATTTTCCAGAACGGAAATCCCGAAGAGCTAGTTCTCTCTCTCTCTGTTCTCTATCTCTATAAAGAAAGCAAGGGTTAGACTGGATGCCTCTAAAATCGACAGTATTATTTAAGATACAATTTAAATGTCACACTTCATGGAAAGAAGCTCTTGGGCAGGGGGAGGGGATGGGCAGACAATGGATGCAAAACAAAAAAAAAAAAAACCCAAACAATTCATAAACTGCCCAGTTTAGGTTTTCTGAATTTTTAACTGAGGAGCAGGAAGACAGAGCAGCTGTTAAGTCTCTAGAGAAATTGAGTTTTTTTAAAAGAACTGGAGATAATTATGCATCAAACTCATTGCCTCTCTAAGAATCCACTCGCTTAACTGATTACAAGTGCCTCTCCTACAGCTTTGTAGCCAGGAGACAGAATACCAAAGAAAAAGTCTGCACAGATTCCTACACAAGCCATTTTTCACCTATACTAAAAAAACTGGCCAGTAAGCAGTACAGAACTTGTCTTCCATGCATAATCATGACAAGAAATACATGTGCTGTGTTTCCATGTTTGAAGAATATTTACATATTATCCAGTACTGAACTACACTGGGTCAAAATTTCACTCATGTTCTTTATTGTCCAAATAAGAAAACAAATTAGAAAGCTAAACAGTTATCTTTAGGCTCTTAACATGGGATATGTAGTGAAGCCCAGTATGATCACTACTCTAGAGAAGAGTAACTATCCTAACTCGAACTCAAAAAGGCAAAATTAATCCAAAACCAGTAACATTCATGACAGCTTAACAGCTTCCACTGAACCAGTTATTCTACGTATACTTCAATTCACAGTATAATAATTCTACAGAAATGGATTAAGACCCTCCTCTCACACAAGGGGGTTTGTGGGTTAGCAATTCAGGTTTGCCAGGACTGGAAGGCCAGCCAGATCTTCTCAAAAGCTGTGTGGCTTTCACACACTTACAAATCCAAAAGCCACAGGACACACACAAACATCCTGCATCTGCATGCTAAGACCATTTTAGCCCTTCTTCAACCTCCATATTCCAGTGTCTATCAGAACACACGGCAAGCTGAACTACGCAGATATGGCCAAATGTGAGCCCTCAATAAAAGCTTCTTACAAAAAAGAAGCTTTTAAAGTGACTTTCACTTTAAAAATACTTACCCATGGATACTAGTGGCTGGTATGCTTTCTTGACAAAGAAAGCATGCAATGAAGTCTGCCTTTTTCTTTGTATCCACAAAGACCATGGTTCGTTCATCACCTATGTTGAACAGAAGTTTAAGCCACTGCAGTTTGAAACATGACATATTTTCACTATTTAAGAGTAGCACTTATCTACATTAACACCTAATACAGGCACATTTTGAATAAAGTCTTTAAAGTATGACTGTAATTTCTTGCCTATTATGAGCTAATTAAATTCAATCCACCAATTTCTATATCAATACAGAAACTGAGTAAAGACATACACTGTTTTTCTCCTCAATAAAAGGGGGAAATAAACATTGTTCCCTGTGGCAGGCATTCATTTCCTTTCTACAGCACATGGCTCAAAGCAGCACATTAGCCTAAGCATAGAAAGCAAGGTTCCACAAACCATTTTTTAAATTCCAAACTCATGTTCAGTCTTCAGCATTAAAATTTAAGACATATAGCACAAGTACAGAAAAATCTCAGACACTAATGAAATACAGGCCCAAACATTCACACAATAATTTTAATACACATGCAATCTTGAGATAATAGCCCCAGATGCTGCAGTAACTGACCATATAAAGTAGAAAGCCATCTAGGGAGATTGTCTGCTAGTACTTAATAGAGACGAATAATTGACAAATACTGGGCATTACACTAGATTAAATGACATTCACAAGTCCCTTCCAACCCAAACTAACCTATGACTCCATGAAATATCTCTACACAAATATGCCTAAAAACTCACAGCTCCCCAAGTTCTGCTTCAAGCTTCAACAATATTCTTGTAAAGCATGTAACACACAAAATCATATAGCCATGACTTTTTAAACAAGTTTAAAAGCAAGCAATTTTGACTTCCCTGGTGAACAACTGATATTAAGTAAAATTACCTATGCTGTGTAGAATTTCTATCAGTTTATCCCTCTTGAAATATTGGGAAACTTGAAGAATATTTTGCTGAACATCACTGCATGCTCCACCCACACGTCCAACAACAACAAATAAAAAATCAGTTTTCAAAAATTCACCAGCTAGCCTGAAAGAGACACATAATTGAGCAACATGAAACATTTTATGTAATTATTTTTGCTTTAAAAGCATGTATTTTCATTTATATTTAAGCAACACTCTCAACAAATGTTTTTATCCTCTCTTTTGTGAGGAATAATACAAGCAGTCTTATATACTACTTTTTTTTAAAAAAAGCCAGAGGAGTCTGCATAGTTTGGGTCCAGCATACAAACCACATCCTAAGTGTGCATGTGACCAGCAGGTCAACAGGCTCTACCTCTGCCTTTGTAAGGCCTCAGCTGGAGCCCTGCATCCAGCTGTGGCACCTCCAGCAGAAGACAGATGTGTCAGAGAAGATCCAGAGGGCCAGAATGATGATCACAGAGCTGCAGCCCCTCTCCTCTAAAAACAAGCTGAGAAAGTTGAGGAGTGGGGGTTATTAAGCCTGGAATCACCCTATTGCAGCCTTCCAGTTTCTAAAGGGAGTTTACAAAAAAGACAGAGAGAAACCCTTTACCTAGGCTGATGGGACAAGACAAGTACAGGCTGGACAGAAAATGGATCCAGATTAGACCTGAAGAGAAAGACTTGGAGTGCTGGTGGATGAGGCTGGACACGACCCAGCAAGGTGCACTTGCAGCCCAGAAAGCCAACTGTACCCTGAACTGCATCCAAAGCACTGTGGCTGGCAGGGCAAGGGAGGGGATTCTGCCCCTCAGCTCTGATATTGTGAAGACCCCACCTGTGTTCAGCTCCAGGGTCCCCAGTATAAAAAAGATGTGGACCTGCTAGAATGAGCTCATGGAGGCCACTAACGTGGTAACAGAGCTGGAGCACCCCTCCTGTGAAGACAGACTGACAATAGGTGGGGTTGTTCAGTCTGGGCAAGAGAAGGCTTCAGGGAGACCCTGAAGTAGCCTTCCACAGTGAGCAGCTGTATAGTACTTAGTTGCCAGATGGGATTAAACCACAGCCTTTTGGAAGTCCTGAAGCTTTAAACGCTAAACTGAAGTTCTCCAGTCAACTAGCAAAATGGATGCTCTCTCAACTCACATGTGTAGAAAGAGCTTCAACTATCAGATCAAAGGTCTATGTAACAGCAGAAACAAGTTCAGATATAAAACCAAACATTGTGTTAAAACTGAATTTCATTATATTCACTGGACAAAAGTGCAAGACTATTTGAAACCAACAGGTCCAAAGAAAGCACCTTTATGTCCAATACTAGCAAAACAGTATACTGTTTAAAGCTCTCCTGAACAGTATGAGGAAATCATTACTTTCCTGACTTCAGCACCAGAAAACCATTAAATTCAGGAATTAATTGACTCCAGAAAAGAAGGGTTTGCACATCCTAAAATGTGAACATTACTTTTAGGCATTTCAGTTTCCAAAGGTTACAAGAACAACAGGGGCAAAAGAAAACTGCCTCAAAGCTGCACCAGGGGAGGTGCAGCTATTGGCTGGCTATTTGGGAAAAAATCTTCACTGAAAGTCTTCAATCATGGGACCAGACTGGACTGGACAAAGCAGTGGAATCACCACCCCAGAAAGTACTTAAAAGATACGCATATGCGGCACTTGGGGCATTGGTTTAGTGGTTCACTTGCTGGTGTTGGGTTAATGGTTAGACTGAATCAGCTTAAGGGTCTTTTCTAACCCAAATGCTTCTAGGACTATAATGTTATTATGCACTTCCAAACCATGATCCAAGCACTCAGGTTTCTGAAGTCCTCCACCAGCACTCGCAAATCCTGCAGGACTGACAGTAGAAAGGTAGAACTGTTGGGTTTTTTTCATTAAACAGAAACAGAGAGTAAACATCTTCAACAATTCAAGTAATCTCCTTTCAGATGCTGGTAGTTACAGTACTCTCGATTCATCCCCCCAGCATGCTAGAGAAATACACAGCAAAAGCATGAGCAAAACCACAATGATAAAAACAGATCTAGAGATAAAGGAACTGAGATTCTTCTTTCAAACACAAAACCTGAGCAAATCAGAGCACACTGTTAAAGACTCTTCTGATTTAACAGAATGAGTATTTAGTGGCTGGTGTCTCAAAAAGGAGAAGAAATACTAAAAAAGTTTCCACCTGCCTACAGGAAATTAGTTGTTTTGTTGTTACCCAGCAACCACACTTACCATCTGTTGAAGACTGTTCCCCTAAGTGAGGGGAACTTTAAAGGTAATGAATAGTAAATATGTAAGATGTATCGTAAATCCATTTGTAGAAGCTTTAAAACTACTGAAAATAAATACCTACTATCCACATAAGTAAGACTTGCATATCATAAATGCTGGTAAGTTGAGCAATAATTGGTATGTTTCATTAGCCACAGTGTTATCAGCAACATCACTGCTCTTGAGCTTGCATAGATGTGGTGGGGGAGGAACAAGAAACCAACAGAGGGAACATGAGGACTTCTGCAGAAACGGAATTTAAAAGCCTTCAGACAACTTTCTAAATTGCTTAGGAGTCCCCATCTAAATTAAGCAGTTAATGTTTTAGAGTTCCTGCTTAAATTCAACAACAAATATGAGTATTGTAGTTTTCAGAATTTTCAAGCTCTAAAAAATAAGGAGTGTTTTTAACTCTTCAGATACTTAGTTCTATACAAGTGCATCTTCAGACATATTCCTATTTTTATTCTACTCACCTCTGAACTTCCTCAGGAAAAGTAGCACTAAACATTAGTGTTTGGCGCTTGTCTTTTGGCGGCATGTCTGGGAAAGATACCAACTTCTTCATATCTGGACCAAAACCCATGTCAAGCATGCGGTCTGCTTCATCTAGCACCACGTACTTCACATTATGCAAACCAATCTGCAAGTATTCAGTCAAAGAAAAACACCATTGGCTAACTGGCAGTATGCACTTACAAAATACCCTAACTGCCAAAATTCACCTTTTACTTATTTAAGTTAATAGAAAGTGGAAGTACTATGATTTGTTTACATCTCAACCTCTGCTTAGCCTTTTAATCTGCACAATTCACACACAACAGTGCTTCAGAACTTGGTTCAGCAATGTAAACACATAGAGCGTAGAGACCAACTATAATTCAGCCTATTTTGGAATTATGCCTTGAGTTTTAGAAAGATTCTCTCATAACCCTCAAACAGTCTCAAAACCTCTTTTTTCTTCTTAATAAACCATTATTAAGAATATTACAAGTTCACCATTGCTGACGAAGACTATCACTTTTGACTAGAAAAAAGCCTGACAACTTCGTTTGTTCAGTGAATATCACTGAGTCACCACTCTTAACATGTAAAAATTTCAATATGAACTTGTAATGACAGGGGAAAATAAAAATTCAAATATAGTACTATATAACCTGGAGTTTTTTGTATTTTCAATCAGTATGAAAGTATAGTGCCAGATAGTAAAAAACCATTGTAGCAAAACAAATATCAAGTGAAGATCTACTATGGAATATGCCACAAAAACTAAGTGAAGGTGTTCCAGGTATTTAAGCTATTAAATTTTATTGACATGACAACTGCAGCCACTTGGATTTAGACCAGTATTATCCAGCTGTCTCTGAAGGGAACTGAAGAGAGCTACACTCAGACTACTCCTTCAAAAACCTCGTGGAATTTAGACAGCCAAAGAAAACCTCACCTCTACTTCAGTACCTGCACAAAGGCAGCATACTGATGGCGGCATTGGAAACCAACCTCTGCTTCTGCTAATTTTGAAAAAATGAAAAATAATATTTTATCTTTTAGGTAGGAGTATTTAGGGAATTCAGATGAAGTGTTAAGATCTCACCTTTCCTCTTCCAATGATGTCTAGCAGCCTTCCTGGAGTGGCACACAGTATATTACAGCCTTGCTTTACTTGACGAATTGAATAGTCTATTTGTGTACCTCCATAAGCCACGACAGGCCTTATACAAGTTCTATTGTGTAGAAAAATGTCTGGATTAATTTTTTAAGTATGCAAACAGTATTGTTTCGTGGAAGTTCATAAAAAATAATCAGATCTACCGTAAATCAGTTTAAGAGTGGTTTAACTCCTTCAGCATATAGCTCAATCCAAAAACAGTGCTCAAAACCAGAAACTCACTCAAAGCAATCCTGATGTTCCCCCTCACACTACACAACAGAGGCTGCCCAAGTGGTTTGCCAGGAACAAACGATTGATTTCACCCACATTCTCCCCTCTCCTTAACTAAGACCTGCTAACAGTAACAGTCAAAATAGTGTTAAGACTTCGTTCCCTTTATACATTGTTCTCAGAAAAAGCAGAATCACCACTACACATGCCTCTAGAGCTTCAGAAGTAATCTTTGCAGACCTTAAAAGGGCAAAATAATAAATACACATATGGCATCTTTGTAAAGCAGCTAATCACACTGGCCATACAGGCCAAGGATTAGACAGCAAATCCACGTACACTCATAGGATTCACTGCATACACTCAAGGATTAGACAGCAAATCCATTCAAAGACTACTCAGTGCTCTTACCACCAAGCTTTTTGGTTATATCTGCCAAGGAGAGCTACATCAGATACTCTTCTATAGAAAACCACTTCTCTAAGCAAGAACTACCTTACACAGCTCTGAATCATGTCTACAAGCTCATCTTTATAACCTTCTGCTAAGGTTTTTACAGGCATGCAATGAGTATTTTCACATCCAAATTCAAATGGTCTTTTACTGAAGATACCTCAGCTTCATATGCAACAATAACCAGATAAACCTGGTAAATTTTTACTGAAGTTAATCAAAACTTCAGAAATCTTCAGTCAAGAATATAAATTCCCTCTGGAATCTTACAATTTCAATATTTATCTACTATTAGTATACATACATATTTCATATTCCTATTTGCAATTTAAATCAAAGCGCCTAAGATCATAAATCTCAACTGATCAACACGCATGCTCTCTTCCTTAGACACCACAGATTCACATCCTGATACTGTTTAACTCATTCACATTTTTACTACAGGCCAGCTGTAAGAGAAACTTTCTAGACTCAAATATTATTTCACGGTGAAATCACCTTTATCTAGTTTAAAACAGCATAATGAACAGAATCAGCTACAAAGTTGTAACAGTTTAAGAGATTAAGCTGTTCCCAATAACGTATTTAGTAACTAGATATGCAAACATGATCATTCTTCCTGAAGACAGACAGCTTCCAAGTGTAAGTCTGCTTTAACTTGGCAGTATGATTTATCCCACCAGATTCTGCATCAATGATGTTCTCCATTTCATCTCTGAACAGTAATAAACTTATATACAATAGATTTAGTTCTCTTCTTTACACTGGCAGAACCTATTACTTAGTAAAAAGATTTATGACAAATCTAGTACAAATGCAGTCTCACACAACACTGAAGGACTTAGTGAGAAGTTCAGATCTTGTTCGAAGAGTTTCTTTGAGCTGTAACACGTCTAAGACCAGAAACACAGGGAAGTAGCAGTAATAAGAAACCAAAACTGTAAGTTAACTAAAACTCATCCACCTCCATGTTGCCAAGATGAAAGTAAAGCAAGTATAAATTACATAAGACAAGCTAGTGAATTTCTTCATATTGAATACATCTAGCAGAGGTAGCTCAGTGTGCAGCTGCAGCGCAAGCAACTGCCTGGTCTCTGGATGGCAAGAAATAGCTGGAGCCCAAGCAAAAGACCATGAACTGATGGTGACCCTTTGCTGCATCACTAGCCAGGTCACTGACACTCAGACTCTGCAGCAGCAAGTAATTCAGTAAGAAGACCTCAAAATATTAGGTACATGAACTGTGAGCTTATAAAAAGCCAGTGATTCCTTTGTTCAGGGGTCCCTTCAGGAGACACCCTACTTGAGCTGTTGTTACATGTTGCTCCAAAACAATGAAAATACTTGAAGGAAACAGAGGTCTGAGATTCTGCTATGGGAAACCTGGGGTCGAGCCAGTGAGGAAACCTCACAACTTTCTGTGTGGTGTGTGTAGGGAGTCAAGTAGGGCAGCCAGCAGCTCACTAGAGCCACCCGCTGCAAAGGGACTTCGGTCCCAGCAGCTGAAGTCACAGGTGGTGTCAGAGCGACTGCGGGAGCGGCTCCTGGACAGTCAGACAGGAAAATTTTCTTAAAACGTTTTTTAAGATACTTCACTTTTCTCTCCAGTGGTAAGCTGAATATTTATCTCTGCTTCAAGCTGGAATAAGCCTTTCATTCACCCACTCACTGACCCCAGTATCAGACAGATCAGCCACTTAAATCCCTAGTCATACAGTAAGAAATCTGCTAACCAGTACAATAACCTGAACTCAATATAGTCAAAACTCACGTGTTTGTGATTTGATTGGCACAAAAAAAATTTGCAAATATTTATGAAAAAAAAAAAAAAAGCTGATTCAAGCAAAGTAACTATCAATAATACCAGGCAACGGTGGAAAAGCTTACCCATACACAAATTTTCTTGCTTCTAGGAAGATCTGATTTACCAGTTCTCTAGTTGGGGCAGTAATAATACATTCCGGCTCTTGCTGCTCTTTAAATCTACTGGCAGTTACACCATCCCTCATCATTTGGGCCACAATTGGTACAAGAAAGGCTGCCTGGGGAAAAAAAAACACAGCAGTATTTGGGCTGTTTAGTCTTAAAAGCTTTTATGAGCCACATGAAAATGTATGTATCAATCTTAAAGCTTGAATGATGGTGCACACAATGACCAGGGACATCAGACTGCAAAAGGGTTGACCTGAATGCACAACAGAACATTTAAGCTTATTTCTCCTTGTTAACCAGTATGCAAGTATCTCTCTGGATCTTGACAGTCTAGTAACACAGGAACACAATCATGCAGTGGCTACCTTTCCATACAGTTCCACACACTGATTACATACCCCGGTAATTAAGTAACCCAAGACCAAACCCATCCTTAATGTGTAATTAAAAGCTGTGAGTTATCATCAGTAGGTCTGAAAAGTAATCATGTACTAACATTCTCCAGATAACTAGAATGGCAGATCAGTTTGTAACACAGCTGCACCACACCAGCACACTTACTTCAACATAAGACTAGATACCCACAAACATGAATCTGTACAGCAGTCCCAAAAACATTCAGAGCATTTAGAGCACAGGCTTCTGCAAACAGAAGAGGTCTTTCAAAAGAACTAACTAGTAAGCTGCAGTAAAACAAAACTAGGATTCCACACTAAACTGAACAGCAAAAAGCTACACTTCATTACTGAACATTCACATCTACCAGCTGTCAGTGGTTAGGTTTGGGAACATCAACAGTTTAAAAAGCTGAGACAATTTTCAACTTAGTATCAACTCTCAACACTGTTCCATGACTAAAAGCAAATCAGCTAAAACCAAGACTGGTGCAGACCAGACTTCATCAAACCAAGTATGACAAACTTGCACAACGTAGTTACCCTCTGGCATAAGTCTGAAGATAAAAAAAAGGAAAAAAAACCCCACACAAAACTCATACACACACAACAGAAAAAAAAAGGAACAAAAAACAAACACAAAACAACAAAAAACAAAAAACCCCCACCAAAAATAACCACCAACAAGCAATCAAACAAACCCAAACACATGAAAAAAAAATCCCACTAAATAAGAGAAAACCCCATACAACACAGAAGCCTCTACTTTCAACTGCTGATTCCTGTCATCAACAGTCTCGAGGACTGCCTGCCCATACTTCTCAATCCACAGCTGTTTCTCTGAAGGCTGGCCTGCTGTATTAAGACACTGTTTCACTGAAATGTAGAATAAAGCCCAAAATGTGACAACCCTATCACTTGTATCCGTGCCTGACACCTGCCATTGCCGTGCAAGTGCAATTACTGGACAACCAACAGCTAAGCATGTGACACGTGGAAGAGTGAGGCATCCCCCTAAAAGCTCATACTCACACATTTTCAGTAGCATAAATACTGCACCAAATGCTTACGGTTTTTCCTGATCCTGTCTGGGCACATGCCATTAAATCCCGTCCTGCCAGTACAATAGGAATGCTGTACTTCTGCACTGGAGTAGGTTTAGAGTATCCAGCTTTAGCAACGTTCACAGTTAAAGTATGACACATGTTTGTGTCTGCAAAACTCTGTAAGAGAAAAAGTTATTAACAGTCACTACACAATCACAGAAGGTAGAAGTTTAAAACCCAAAATGCTTACTGCAGGATACAAACAGCCAAATACTGAAGAGTGTTAACTTTAGAGGTAGTCTCACCAGTCATTTAGGTTGCCAAGGCTCCTTAAGGTAAAAGCCCCAAAGGTCTCTAAAATCTGCTCATGCCACTCAACACTGTCTGTAGAACAATGAATTTGAACGCTTTCAGCTGGTCTTATTATTTTCAAGACAAATTGCTCATAAGCCATACACCTGGATTCAAGCAAGTAAATTCATGTAACATGCTATGAAAAAAACCTGAGACTCTTTTACTTTCACTTCAGATAGGAGCTACACATGGCCACTGTGCTAAAACCAGTAAGGGCAGCTAAAACAACATTCCTAGCCAAGGCCAAAAAGCAATACAGGTGGCAAGAATCAGTTTAACTTCAGTGAGAACACCTTTCACAAGATGGATGGGGAGAATACCTCTGCATCTTCGCTTTCAACACAGCTGCTACTAACCCCTCTGCACTTCTCACTCTTCTCCCCAAAAAGAACTTTTCTTTTTCAACACTGGCCACCCATTACAGATAAAAAACTTAAGTTATATGTTAAACAATGAACTGCAACCACAGAGAACAGGGCTAGAAATTACTTTAAAACACCCCTCTGTCCAAATTATTACTACCTCAACAGGTGTTCGTTTACACTTTTGAAGATCCCACAATAATTCACTTCAATAAGGTAATATACCAGCCTGCCCAGAAACTGCTGCCAAAGACCTCTTTCTTTCAATATTTAAACTGGCATTCTTCCACAACTTAGTGACTATTACTCCTATATATCTACTATTACTTTCTCTGGACCATTTATGTAGTTTGTTAGTTATTGTGAATTCAAACCTTTTTCTTTCAGCACTTCCTTCCAATGTCACACTACCTGCAAGAGTCAATATTTTTATTAATATTTTCATTAGCTGCAAATATTGACCCCACTACACATCCTTGTAAATCATGCTTCACATAAACTGTGAGAATAACCAGTTCACTAACCATTAATGCTGCTGGAGGGTCCAGTCCTGACACTTCAACAACATTTTCATCATACTTGTCAAAATTCATTCCTGTCTGGTAACGTGCAAAGATGGCTTGTTCATCATCAGGTGGTGGAGGGGGCACATAAGTCACCTTTGGACCTTAAGAACACAACCACTTAAGCTCACAAACAATACAAAGAGAAGTTAAAATAAAACTGTTTTAAGTATGAAGCTACTAAAGTTAAGTTCAATGAGATGTCATCTGGATTTCCCTTAATTTTTCAGGAAGGCACAAAATTCATTCTACCAGAGCTTAATTTTATATTACAAGACCTGAAACTTACCTCCATATGACGTCTGATTTGTAAAGCATTCATGTCTTACATTCACTCAAGAACCCCACCTTCAAGAGGTACTCACAAAAATTACATTAGTCTCTTCTTTATCATCCAGGCAGACACATGCTCTTATGACACATGGAAGGACATGCTTCCCACACAACAAATTACTCTTTCTGAAGAATTCTCTTTCCACATGAAATTCCATACAGATAGGTGCAACTGCTGCATACCAAATTCCACAACGATTTTTAATACACTAATACTTTACACTATAGTCATGAAAAAGGAATTACTATTCTGTGTTAAGGATGCAGTTATGTCCACTATAAGCACTAGCACGTTGCCTCTATAAAAACTTTAACTCCTAAAAATCCTTATTTGAACTAAAAACCTGAAAAAATTGAGTTGGACTGAGTCAAATAGAAGCAAATCAATTGTTCTTCACATATTAAGTATCACTTCTGAACATGTATACTAATCACTGGATCACAGAATGGTTTGAGCTGGAAGGAACCTTAAAGATCATCCACTTCCAATCCCTGTGCCTCAGGATGGACATCATCCACTAGACCATGCTGCTCTAAGCCCAGCTGAATGTGGCCTTGAACACTTCCAGGGATGAGGTATCCACAAGCTCTCTGGTGCTTCACTGCAACTCATCCTCTGAGTAAAGAACTACTGAGCCATCTTTTCTAGAATGAAAAGTTCTTTCATGAGTACCACACAAAATATTCTTACATGAAGAGTATCAGCCATCCACTGACCATTTTAATGTTTAACCTGTTTTAGTCCCACTCCTTATTTGAATTATGGTACTTCTGTGAATCTTACCATGCTCTAGGTAGACAACATATATGTAGCCAGGTACAGCGACAACAGTGGCAAAAGAATACAGAAGGATTATGGGGGAAAAATCCCTAGCAGACAACAAAACACTTCCAACATTAAAATAAAAGATCAGGAATAAGTGACCTCTCAGAACTACACACCTTACTTGTCAGCACTGACAATAAAATATTTCCCCTTACAGAAGATAGAATGGTACCAGTCTAGAACGACTCTTTCAAAACTTAGCAAGTTCTTTAAGGCTTACTTTCAATTTTGGGGTTACCACCTCTGCTTCACTATGCATTAACTGAAACAGCATCAGCAAGACAAAGAAAAAAGATTATGTAACACAACAGCTTTGAAAATCCAAATGAGTTACAAACATGTCTTTTACAGGCATACAGCCAAGACACCTACCATTTGCAGGTGGTTCCTCACAGAGAGAAACACTAGTGACAGCATTTGCCAGAATTAAGAAGGAACTGCCTTGTCATTAATCACCACTGAGGAAATCCATACAGTTCACCCTGCTACTAAAAAGCCTCACCTGCACCATCTGAGAGTGTTCCTCCTTCCTTAGAGCCCTGAGTTCCAGACTGAGGTATGTCCCTCTGCCCACCTTTCACACCTGTAAGGAACAGACACGGAGCAGATAGAGGGTATAAAATTCGTACCATGCAATACTACAACCAAAGCCAGCTATTTACTCCAACAAATCTACAAAGCAACAGAGCCAACAACTTCCTCTTTAACTCCAAACTATACTGTATTATACCCAGTAATACTCATCTTTTTAATAAGAGACCTTTTCATATTTCACAACACAACTGAAGAACAGAACCAGTTCTGCCATTCAGAACACAAGGAATTCTCAGTTCTCTGGAACTGGTAGTTCTCAGGGAACAAGCAAACCCACAAAGATCACCACATACATGGTGTACCCATACAAATCACTCAGTATGAACATCAAACTTACCTTGTCCAAAGCCACCACGAAATCCTTTAGACCCTCTGTTTTGTGCATTAGCACCATCTACAGCATTTTGTTCTTGAAAACCTGCAATAATACAGCACAGCACACAGAAACTCAATTTGCCCACTTCTGCATGAGCACATCAAGTGCCTTGCATCTGGCTGAAGAAGCCATTTCAAAGCTTTCACTCTTGACTGCCAGCTCTCAGGAACAGGCAAAGACAGAAAGAAGGACCAGTGTATGCTGGTATCATCCAAACTAGTCAATACAAAAAACTTAATTCTCACCTTGCCCAAATCCTTTAAACCCTCTGTTTTGTGTAATAGCACCTCCTCCATTTCCTTCTTGAAAACCTGCAGTACAGCACAGCACATAATCACTGAAGTTTGCCTAATTTTGATGTGCAGGTCAAGCACCTTACGTATGGTAACTATTCTTCTCAGTCCTTACATGATTAATATAAAAAAGGACAATGCAACAAGGTGATTTTCCTAAATATATGAAAAAATAAAGACAGGAGATACATTTTTGCCAGAAAGCATTCAGCTGTTCTGTCACACTGTAAAAACAGAGAGCATGTTCTGGTACAGGACACCAAGAGTTCTCCTAGTACAGCATCAGTGGCTTCCTCTCCATCAATGCCTGGCGTGTAAGAGCATGTCAGTCAGTTTGGTTTTCCCACATCAACAAATAGAAACTACATCTTAAAGATTGACAAGCAAGAGATTGCATGCTAAGTATCCATAAATACAACAGACCTTAAATACAGCTTTCAAGTTACTTCATAATTGCTGCTGTAGAGTCTACAGCAAAACTGCTTTGTCATCAGTGCCCTGCATCAAAGTCTTGCATAGTCAAACAAGTCTAGCATTCTCCTACCATAATGAGATTCAGTCCATAAGGTGGGAAAGTGGTCTTAATTTCTTGAAAGAATAAAAACTGTGCTGGTTTTGTAAAAAAGCAATTTGTTTTTCAACAAAAAAGAACTGCTAGCATGTATTAAGGATACTGGTTTATGTCCTCAAGCAATATTAGCATGCTGCCTCTGTAACACTAAAAATCATTATCTGAACCAAAAACAGAATCAAATCAATTGTTCTTCAGATATCAAGGAGGACTTCTGGAAATGCATAGTAATGCTAGAATGGTTTGGGTTGGAAGGGACTTGAAAGGTCACCTAGTTACAACCTCCCTGCTAGGGGAGGGTTGCCACCCACTAGATCAGGCTGCTCAAAGTTCCAAGCAAGCTGACAATTAGCTATGTTGCCACAACTGACCAGCGAGAAAATCTGTACAGCTCAGCCCCGCTACTAGAAAGTCTCACCTGCACCATCTGCGAGAATTCCTCTCTCCCTAAAGCGGAGGGTTCCAGACTGAGGTACACCTCTCTGTCCACCTTTAGTACCTGTAACAGACAGCTTACTGCATATAGGGTATAAAATTACAGAAATCACAGAATCAGCTAGGCTGGAAAAAACCTTTGAGATCATCAAGTTTACTTCATCAACTAAACCATGGCACTGAGTGCCACATCCAGGCTTTTCCTAAACATCTCCAGGGACAGTAACTCCATTATCTCCCTCGGCAGCTCATTTCAATGCCTAATCACCCTTTCTCTCAAGAACTTTCTTGGTTATTTCCAGCTGAATCCTCCCCTGGTGTGGCTTTCTTCTTCTCTAGTCACCGGATGCCTGGGAAAACAGGCTGACCCACACCTGGCCACAGATCTTCTTTCAGGCAGTTGTGCAGAGTGATAAGGTTCTCCCCTGAGCCTCCTTTTCTCCAGGCTAAACACTCCCAGTTCCCTTCACTGTTCCCTATAGGACCTGTGCCCTAGACCCTTCACCAGCCCTGCTGCCTTCTCTGGACTCACTCCAGCATCTCAAGATCCTTCCTTAACTGAGGGGCCCAGAACTGGACATACCACTCAAGGTGCAGCCTAACCAGTGTGGCGTATGGGGGACAATCCCTGCCCTGCTCCTGCTAATCCAGGCCAGGATGCCCCTGGCCTTCTTGACCACACTGGTTCATTTTAGGCTGGCTGTCAGTCAGTACCCCAGGTCTCTTTCTGCCTGTCTGCTGTCCAGCCACCTTCCCTCAGCCTGCAGCATTGCAGGGCACTGCTGTGACGCAGGGGCAGGACCCAGCACTTGGACAGGTTAGACCCCTTATCACTGGATTCAGCCTATTGATCCAGCCTGTTCGGGTCTCTCTGCAGAGCCTTCCTGCACCACAGCAGATCAACCAACACACATACCCAACCTAGTGTCATCCGCAAATTTGCTAATGGTAGACTTAATCCCCTCACCCAGATCATCAGATCACCCAGTAAAGATATTAAACAGGACTGGGTCAAACACAGATCCCTGGGGACACAAGAGACTGGTCACCAAGTGGATGCAACACCATTCACAACTCTCTGGGCCCAGCTGTCCAGCCAGTTCTTAACCCAGCATACGGTCCAAGCCGTGGGCTGCCAGCTTTTCCAGGCATATGCTATGGGAGACAGTGTCAATGCTAAAGTCCATGTAGACAACATCCACAGCATTCCCCTCATCCACCAGGTGGGTCACTTGGTCATAAAAGGAGCTCACATTGGTCAGGCATGACATGCCCTCCAAAATCCACCTGGGCGGGTCTGATCCTTTGGCCATACTATATGTGCCGTGATCACACTCAAGATGACCTGTTCCATAATCTTGCTGGGCACCAAGGGCAGGCTGACAGGTCTGCAGTTGCCCAGATGTGACAAGAAGCTGTCCTCCATACACTTCAAGAACCTCCCAGACTGCATCTTCTCCACTGTGTTGAGCCCCCAGCAGATTATTTGGTAGGTTAAAGTCTCCTACATGAACGAGGACTGGTGATCTTTAAACATCCTCCAGCTGTTTACAGAATAATTCATCTATCTCTTCATCCTGGTTAGGTGGTCCCTTCTGAAGAGCAAGCAGATATCCACTGCAGCACCTCCATGACAGCTACTACATCATAGTTCTCCTTCTGTACAACGGCTTCCAGCTCCTCTTGTTACCCATGCTGCGTGCATGTACTTCAGCTGGGCTTTCACCACTGACTCTGGCTCACCATCCTTAGCCTTCACTCCACAAAGCCTGGTTTCATCCCCTCCCCCCTTCAAAGCTACTTTAAAGCTATCTCAACCAGCCCTACCAACTCTGGCCTAGAATCCTTGTCAGACAGATGGCGCCCACTTGACTCAAATGGGCCTGATGCTATGAAAATTGTCCCATGATCAGAAAAAACCAAAATTCGCTGATGGCACCAGCTCTTAATCCAGTTATTGAAAACATGGGTTCTCCTGTTCCTTTCATTCACCTCTGCTACTGAAGGAACTGAGCAGAACATCACTGTGCTCATGTCCCATGAACCAACTGACCCAGAGCTCTGATTTCCTTTTAAACTGCACTGGTGCCCTTCTTGTCAACCTCATCACAGCAAACCTGGACAACCAGCAGTGGGTAATACCTGAAGGGCTGAATTAATTCAGGGAGTCTCCTGGTGATACTCTAGCTGGGCCCCAGGGAGGCAGCAGACTTCCCTGTGGGGTGGGTCCGGTCAATGTACAGGGCCCTCAGCCCCCTTAAAAGGGAGTCACCTGCAATCACCACCCTTCCTTTCTTTTTAATATCTAAGCTTGTGATCCATTTGACAGAGTAAGTGCAACTGGAAGACCCTCCAGCTGGATTCTTTTCTTTAGTATCATCTGCATGACCCTCTGGACCCAGAGTCTCATACCTAATCTGTAAAGGCACCTGGGGAAGGCAATGAGGTTGGGAGGGAATTTTTTTACCTCCCAAAGGAGGGAACCCTTTCATTTCTTCCCCATCTACTAGGTCTCCTCCTGCCTGATGGCAAGAGGGTCAGGGCTCTTCCAACATCTGCTGAGCTTCTCTTACAGCTGGAAGGGTGTTACCCTCCCCGTCTATTTCTCTTTTGCTTCTTCTAATGCTGCTTAGCCTTTCCACCTCTTCTTTAAGCTCTGCCCCCAGACAAAGCAAATCACTCACCTGCTTACACCACAGGCAGGTATTTTTTGCACCATCCTTGGGAACTAACACCAGGCTCAGGCACTCGCCACAGCCAGCACACCTGCTTCCCTCTTGGGGGAGTTGTGTTTGGGTTACCAAACCCTTGCTGGCAGTAGCAGCAATCACTTTTGACCATTTGTAAATCAGTACTGCATCTAATAAACTGGGGGGAGGGGGAGGAGGGGGACGACAAAAAAACAAACAACAAAAAAACCCCCACAACCCATCACCGGGAGGATGGCTGTGCCCCAACTGCTCCAGCTGGCATGCCACACCCTCACTGCCCTGCCATACCCATTCCCCAGCTCCTGTCACTTGCCATGCCACACCCTCTGAGGGGCCACTCCTGGTCACTAGTGCTCCTAGAATGTTTTAAACAGCATACAAGTGGCCCAAACACTGCCCCTCGCTCACCTGAATGGCTGGCATGGGGGTTAAGGGGGGCTGCTTGATCAGGTCTTCTAAATCACATACACATTAGCATAATTAAATACTACAACCAAAGCCAGCTTTCTACTCTAACCAATCTGCAGAGCAACAGAGCCAACAACTTCCTCTTTAACTGCAAACTACACTGTATTACACCCAGTAATACTCATCTTTTAATAAGAGACTTTTCATATTTCACAACACAACTGAAGAACAGAACCAGTTCTGCCGTTCAGAACACAAGGAATTCTCAGTTCTCTGGAACTGGTAGTTCTCAGGGAACAAGCAAACCCACAAAGATCACCACATACATGGTGTACCCATACAAATCACTCAGTATGAACATCAAACTTACCTTGTCCAAAGCCACCACGAAATCCTTTAGACCCTCTGTTTTGTGCATTAGCACCATCTACAGCATTTTGTTCTTGAAAACCTGCAATAATACAGCACAGCACACAGAAACTCAATTTGCCCACTTCTGCATGAGCACATCAAGTGCCTTGCATCTGGCTGAAGAAGCCATTTCAAAGCTTTCACTCTTGACTGCCAGCTCTCAGGAACAGGCAAAGACAGAAAGAAGGACCAGTGTATGCTGGTATCATCCAAACTAGTCAATACAAAAAACTTAATTCTCACCTTGCCCAAATCCTTTAAACCCTCTGTTTTGTGTAATAGCACCTCCTCCATTTCCTTCTTGAAAACCTGCAGTATGGCACGTCACATAATCACTGAAGTTTGCCTAATTTTGATGTGCAGGTCAAGCACCTTACGTATGGTAATTATTCTTCTCAGTATTTGTTTAGTAACTTCACAAGAAGTTCAATATATAACTGAATATTTTGCCCAAACATATGAAAAAATGAAGACAGGGAAGTGCTTTGTCCCAAGAAGTCTGATAGAAACCAGTACTGCTCTCCTGTACAGTTTCAAGAAATAAATCAAACATTGGGTCTTTAAGTAATTGACTTTACATGTGGGTATGGTAATTAAGCCACTACCTTCAACTCTTCAGTAAGGATACAGACCAGTTCAGGCTTCTGCTTCAAAGTCAACCAACAGCATTTGTCCCTCCACAGTTTTCTTAACTGGTACTAAAGAATAAGGTGGCAATGCCAGTTGAGGCCTGCTATGAAGTGAGGACATGAAAACTTGTCTTTCACATCTACCAAGTTCTATTTTTTTTTATTACTCAGAACTGCTTATTCAGTTGGCAGTGAGACATATGTAGTGTATTTTTATTTCAAATCCCTTTCCTTAATCACTCTCCTGATGGGATGGGAAAGGAAATAAACATATGCATAAACATAAGTCATATGCATAGACAAGGTATTCCTGATTTAAGACTTAAGTTTCAGGCTCTAAGGTCCAAACAATCAGCTTAGATCATAATTTACTCCTTAGTCCTTATTCTTCAGCTGAACACCTGTTCTATCATATTGTAACAACAAACAGCATCATCTGGTACAGGACACCATCAAGTTCTCCTAGTACAGTATCTGTGGCTTCTTCTTCCCCAAAGCCTGGTGTGTAGACCAGTATGTCAGTCAGTTTGGTTTTTCCACATCAGTTAAAGATACAATTTTTATATCTTAAAGGCTCATATGTAAATGACAGTGTCCTAAGTATCTATAAATACAATAAACCTTAAATACAGCTTGCAAGTTACTTCATAATTGCAGCAGGAGAGTTTACAGCAAAACTGCTTGTCATCAGTGCCCTACAACAAATAGGCCTAGCATTCACCCAACATAAAAGCATTCAACAAAAATGGTGCACAAAAGGTGTAGAATTTTTTCAAAGAATAAACTGCGCTGTGTTTTACTAGGGTAGGGTCAATTTTCTTCACAGCAGCTAGCACAGGGCTGTGCTTTGGATTTCCTGGAAACAGTATTGATGTTTTTACAGGGATGTTTTTAGTTAGTTAGTGCTGAGCACTGCTCACACTGACTTGGGGCCTCCCCTGCTCCTCACTCCACCCCACCAGCAAGGGGGCTGAGGGACCACAAGATGGGATGGGACAGAGCCACGAACGCTGACCCCATCCCATGTGGCATCAAGCTCAGCATACAAAGCCAGGGAGAGAAGGAGGAAGAGGAGGGCATTTGGAGTGATGGTGTTTGACTTCCCAAGCCATAGCCATGCATGAGAGAGCTCTACTCTCATGGAGCTGAACCTGCCTGCTGATTGAAAGTAGTACACGGCAAAATTTAATGTATGGTATACATTAGCCATCAGACACACAACCACTGCTAGAAGTTACCTTTGGCTACAAAATTCCTTCCTCTACCAAAACTATTCACTGACTGATGCTGTGTATTCACAAATTCACCAGTATCTACAATTAAAAAACAGAATTAAGTTAGAATTCAAAGCTATCTTTGACTCAGGAGTAATTATATGTTACTATATAATTGCAGTAAACAAGGAAGCATTGACAGTGAAAACTAAAGTCTACCCATTATGTTCTCTATATAATTTGACGCTGCAATTCCATAGGGGTCTCATGGAAATATCACAATAATATTGTGTTTTCCTTTCATCTTGTACAATGCTTAAGGGAACAACTCTTCCAAACACCTGTAAAGTCAAAAGTGCCTTTCACATACCAAGTGAGTCTACACTCGGACTGAACACAGATGAGGGGTCATTTGGCCTCTCAAGCAAGCTAACCTGCAGAAAGAAAAAAAGCACCAACATCATGATGACTTTAGGCCTAGCAAAGCACATAAATACAAACACAGCTACTAAGTCTTGCACTTTAAAGAAGTTGCCTCCTACATCTTCTGAAACACAAACTCTTACACTCTTCCGTTTGCTTCAGTTTATCTCAGCATTTCAGGATACTCAACAGCATACTGTTTGCATCTGAACGTTACCAAAAATCACATTACACAAGCTGACATGTCAAACCCACTTAAACACACAACAACCACGAATAGCTGAACAAAACAACAGCAAGTAAACTGCTAGTGCAGAGAAAAACTCCCCTCTTCAGTAACAGTGAGCTCCTACAGCTGTGTACCATACTTCCAAAACTCATGGGAGCAGGGGACACCCTGCAACCACCAGTCAGGTTGCAGGGACACCGGTTGGAGGAAGGAAAGGGAAAAGCAAACATACTCCATCGCCATAGCTGTCCCCCCCAACCTCAATACCTTCTCAAGGGATGGGAGCAATGCCTCATCCCCCATCTCCGCATTCCAGTCTTCTTCAATCATGCTGCGCCCTGCCAAACCTGCCTGCAGGAGACAGAACACACCCAGTACCTTTCTCCCGCCAGGCTCCGGACAGCACCGCCGAAGAGAAAATGGCGCCCCGCACCGAGCCTCGCCGACACGGCGGGCCGGCGGGCGGGGTAAGCGCGCCCGGCTCGAGCACTGCGCTGGAAGGGGTGGTGTGAATTCTGTGAATTCTGTGGAGGGGGGGCCCTCCCACGGAAAAGCACTCCCTTTCCCTCAGGACAGCGCGCAGCCCCTCTCCTACCTCCTTCCCGCAGCCCCCAAAGCTGCGCACTGAAAGAAAATGGCGGCTAACGCCGACAGCCCTTAATGCGGCAACACGTGCCTCGGCCGCCGCATCACGTGTGGCGCCGGCAGCCAATGGGCGCGCGGCGCGGCCGGCGCCCGCCGGAGGAGGGAGCTCCCGGGGCAAAAGCCGCGGCTGGGCGGGCAGCGGGCCATGGAGGAGGGACCCCACGCCCCTCCCCTCCCGCTCAGCGCCGAGGGCCGTTCTGCCCGTCCCCACCTTGTTTATGTGCGGCAGGAACTGGGATTTTCCATCTGCCTGCTCCGCTGGTCGTGACCTCCGCGCAGAGCTCGCAGGCACCGGCTCTGGGGAGTGGGCCCGGGCTGCGGGGACAGCGGGAGCCGCTGCCGCCTCCCCGCAGGAGGACGCTGATCCTCACACGGGCTCCGGTGTGAAAAGGGGACGATGGCACCGGCGTGGGGAAGGGATGGAACTGGCGGTGGGAGGCCCTGGAGACCTGCCGTTCCCGGGGAACCCTGCCAGTCCTGTCCTGCCTCTGCACGTCCAACCACATCGGCACAAGTTTGCGCTTTCCCGCCCCGGCCCCATCCCTCCTGCCAGGGACAACATAGGCCCTTAGAGGGGTTTCGGGGGAGGGAATCCTCAGTTTACACCGCAGGGAGTAGGCAACCCTGCCGTGGCTGTTGAAGAGCTGACGAGAGCAAGGCCCTCAGCTCGGCACGGGAATCCTCACGAGCAACTGCATGGGAAAGATGCTGCCCCGGTATGGGCGCCTGTTCCCAACTGCGGCTCTATGACTCTCCCAAAAGGGTTGGCGGCGGGGTGGGACGCGGACACCGGTCCTTCTTGCCCTGGCAGGGAGGGGACAGGGAGCCCTGAGCAGCCGCGCAGCCCTGGCCGTGTCCGGGTCTGGGATCCGCTGTCCCGGCCCGCTCCCGGACACGGGGCTGGAGGGCTCTGCCCCGCCGCTGGGCTCACCCCCGGAGGGGCGGGGAGGGCCTTCGGGCTCCGCATGGAGGCGGCACAGAAGCAGCGCTGCGAGGGAGCAATGGTTCTTCTCCTCCTGAGCTATAGAGCAGAGGCTGGCTCTATCTGAGCAGCCAGCAGTGATAAGAGCTGATTTACAGGTAGGGGTGAAACGTGCTCTGAAAATCTCGTGACACTTTCCTCCGGTGGATTCAAATAATATATAAAGACCGTGAGGTGGCGATCTCCCGGGTAGCTCCTAGGATGCGTGGCGTTGTTGTTAACACATGTTTCAATTTTGGATTGAGACTGTCAATTACCCGCTGAGCTGTGAGTCTTAGCCTCAGGCGGGCTGGGAAGAGGGGACGGGTATATTTATTAACCTCTCAAGCCTGGCGAAGATGCGCTTCCAGCCTCTCGCTCGGCCTTTCTCGCACCTTCCCTTCGACCCTGCAGGTGCCACTCGGGCTGCCCCGGCGGCTTCCGCTGCCCCTGGCAGCCGTATTTTGCCTCCTCCGGCCCCGCAGAGGCTCTCAGCCTCATGGGCACAGCGCCGCGATGGGCCCCATAGCTGCGGGGGGAAGAGGCGGTTCGCCCCGGCAGAGCCGAGGTGGCTGTCTTGGCCAAAACTACCCCGGACGGAGCGGGGAAATGCAACGGGCAGCGTTTCCCCTTGCTTCCCAAATAGATTTGCTTTCTCGGTGGGAAAAACAATCCAGCTTTCCTTAGCTTAGTCGACTGGGTTTAGGGTTTTTTCCCGGAGCGGAAGAAACCCCCCATCTCCCCGGGAGCATAAGCAAACAGCTCCGAGATCCCGCTCCAGAGGCTGAAGCGGAAGGGCTGACAATTAACATTTCCTCTGGCAGCAGAGATCTGCAGGCAGATCGCTCGGGAAGCGCATCGCCCCCTCCCGCGGCGTGCCCTCACCGCATCGCACGGTGCCTGCTAAGCACTACGCGCTGTTTGCAGAGGAGATTTCTTTCTGGAAGAGCCCGCCCGCTGCCCCGGACCCTGCCCCGCACAGCCCCGAGCACGCTCCGCTAGAGCAGCCCGGGGAGGCCCCCAGCACCGCGGTTTGCCCTTTTTTGCGTCTCCACCGTTCCCCTGCAATCACCTGAAGACAAGCCACCCTAACTCGCTCAGCGCAGCGCCTCTGCCGCTTGCTTTTCCCTTTCCCTTTCCCTCTCCCTCTCCCTCTTCCTCCCCGCCCTGACCTCCCAAACTTCGCTGGTCGGGGCCGAGCCGAGCCCGGCGACCCCCGCACGGCCCCGGACGCCTCTCTGTGCTGGGAGCCGCGAGTGCGTCTCTCCGCACCAAGCCTCCGTGACGAGAAAGGCATCGTAGGCAGCCTATAAATAATTTCCATTATGTTCAGCTGACAGCGCGAGGCGATTAATTTTAATAGCTGTATATTTGCCTGTTTCTCCTAATGCTCTGTAATGAGATGAGAAGCCATCCAACCCCAGATGGCTCCAGCCGCCTCGTTATTTATTTATTTTGTGTGTGCGTGTGTGCAAAAGAGGGGCGAAGGGGAGGGGGGGCGGCGGTTCCTGCGGGACCGGCAGGGCCCCCCCGGAGCTGCCCCTGTCCCCGCCGCTCCCGGTATCGCCCCCGCCACTGCCCGCGGGCCGTAGGAGCCATCATGACACTGCACATTCAGCCGCCGGGGCTCTGCCACTCGTGCGCGGGGCCGTGGCAGGCAGGACCGCGGGCCACCACCGGCTGGGTGTTTCGGGAATATTTATTTATTCACTCCGGTCGCGCGGAGAGTGACTGCGGGAGCGCCGGGGGCCGATCGGTGCGGGAGTAAATGCAGCGGATCGATGTCCTTCGGGGTGAGGGGCGGGCGAAGGGGACCACAGATCAAAGCCCATCCTATTAACCTAAATTTCGGCTCTGCGTGGCCTGCGGTCCGGGGGCCGGCGGGAGGGGAGCGCTTTGTGGGAGCCGGGAAAGCGACCACGCCGCCCGCCGCCGGCACCAGCCAGCGACGTGGTGGTGGTGGTGTGTGTGTGGCGGTGTGACAAAGCCTCGCCGCGCTGAGCAAGCTGTCCCTCAGCCCAGGCGGCGGGCGGGGGAAGGGAGGGTGAAGGGAGGTTTCGACATGTAAGAACGGCGGAGAGAGTCCCAGATTTGGGGACTCCAAAGCGGGGGAAGGGGAGACGGGGGCATTCCCTAGTAGGACGAGGCTGCTTAACTAGGTGGAACAGCACCGAGGCGAGCACCTGTGTCTTTTTTAAAAGGCGTGTACTGATAATTACGAGAGTTAATTGCATTGCTTTGAAGGTCATTTGAAGTTACGGGGCTGTGTTTTCTTTTCAGGCTAGCAGACAATGCCCGTGCACTGTTTTAAATGTAAATCAGAGGGTATCCGCATAAACCTGTATTGTAGGATCGAGGCGTAATGGATTCACTCCGGCTGTGCCTGAGCTCTCCACAATACAGCTGAGCAGCCGAGCTGCGAGCGCGCCGGGGTTTCTCTGCGGAAACGCAGTTGCCGAAGAACATGAAAAGCATTAAATCGTGACGGGAAGGGGGCGGCGGGGGCGGGGGGGATGCGTTTACGCTCGGGGCCGGGGTGGGGGGGGAATCGCGGGACCGAAAGATGCGTTGCAGAGGCGCAACCACCCGTCGCTAGCAGCCAGGAAGTTTCTCACCCCGGAGAGACACGGGGCTGGCGTGTCACGCACCGTGGCACCGGCGGGGACGGCCCTGGCATCGCTCCTCCCGCGGGCGTGGAGAGGCATCGTCCCTTGCTCCCTGCAGTGCCCTACCTCGGGCACGGCCGTTCCCAGAGGCTGCTCGCTCTTGCGGAGGGCCGGGGGAGAAGGGCTGGTCGCCCCCAGGCCCGGAGGACCTTGTTCTCGCTGCCCCCTCCCCGGTGTGGGGCAAGTTCCGTCCCGGCCAGATCCAGAGGAATGTAGCACAAGGAGGACCGGCCTTTACCCATTCCCACTGCCCCTAAGCCTTCATTAATCGCACCGCCCGGGGCCGCGGCGTACCGCCGAGCTGGCCTGCCTTGCGATTAGCCCGACGCCCCGGGGTACGGCTCTTCCCGGCGGCGCTGACAGCCAGCCCCGGCCCCCGTTGCCCCCGCTCCGGCACCTGCGAGGAGCTCCGCCGGAGGCGAGGACGTGCGGAGGAGTCCGCAGAGAGCCTTTCTTCTCTCCCCCTTTCCCCACTAATAACAGGGCACCACTTGCAAGACGGTCTCGCCGCACGGAACAAACGTTCATTGATTTCCACCGCCGGGCTGCGGAGGGACGTGGGGCGCCTGGGGAGCCCGTGCCGCGCTCCGGGCCCCGCGACAGCGGGGGCGAGAGGGGCACCGACGGGGGAGGGACCCGACAGCATCCCAGATGGGAGGGTGTGCGCGCATCCGCGGGGCCGCCTGGGAGGGGAAGACCTTCCTCTCCCCAGGGATGTGTCTGTGGTTCGGGGCTGCCTCCCTGGACGAGCAGAGGGGCCGCAAGGCGAGCGGCGGCAGCGGGAGATGCGGTCTGTCCCTTCCCGCGATGCCGGGCCACCCTCATGCAGATCGCGCCGTGTCACCTCCCTGATGGCAACCGCCACCCGCCTCTCTAGAAAAGTCGTCAGCCCGGTACCGCCGCTTCCCCCGTTGTCCACGGCAACCGGCGTATCTGATTGAACCTCGTTGTAGGCAGTGACACCCGCGTAATGGATCATCCTGTCAGTGCTTTTTTATCACAGGCATTTATTTTGGTCACGGCTGGTGATAACTTTGGTGTTTATCCCTTGTGTCGTTACGGGCCCCGCCGCGATCTCCCTTCCGCCCTTCCCTCCCCGGCGGGCGTGCTGGGCGGACCGGCTGCTCTGGGAGGGCAGCTACCCCCGCCCGTCCGGAAAGCGCTGCGAGGGGTGCCCCGATACCCCCCACTACTGCCTTGGGCTTCCGCGGCCCCGGCTGGGGACGGATCGATCTGTTTGGCTTGGTTTGGTTTGGTTAAGCGCCCTCCCCCGATCGCCCTGGCCTCCCCGGGGCCGGGTTATCTTGGGTCACGCTGGCGCGGAGCGTCGGGTGCGGTAAGAGGCTCCGGCGGAGCCCTGGTGCAGGAGGGAGCCGGGGGAAGAAAGTGCCGTTCGCGGTTCTCCATCAATCCAGACACTTCAAAAGTAAATAAAGCAGGGCAGGGAAGGGCCTCCAGGGAGGGGGGAGAAGAGGCCTCTGACAGGCGATTGTCCAGGGCGGAGCCAGGGCTATTTCCAGCCCGGGAATAACAACACTTGGGCTGCGGTGGCTCCGACCCGCGTGTCCAGGAAAGACCGGATCGGGGTGTTTGTTTTGCTTTTAATTATTATTTTGACGGCGGGCTGACGCAGCGCAGGCAAACAATAACCCCAAGCTGTCCGAGAGGGGCACCGGGAAGCAGCGCCGCCCCAGCCGGGGGGGGGGACAGAGCCCAGCGAGGGGGCGGGCGCGGGGCCAGGTTTGCTGCCTCCCGCGGAGGTCGGGGCCGGAGCCACGGGGCCGGGAGGAGCCCGCTGAGGCGGCCGGCCGGG
>JBBMKD010000115.1:57291945-57364928 GCA_037834095.1 Argya squamiceps
TCCGGGAGGTGACAGACCCAGCACCGGGCACTGCCGGGGCTCCAGGAGGTGACAGACAGGACCGGGCACTGCCGGGGCTCCGGGAGGTGACAGACAGGACCGGGCACTGCCGGGGCTCCAGGAGGTGACAGACAGGACCGGGCACTGCCGGGCTCCGGGAGGTGACACTGCAGGACCGGGCACTGCCGGGGCTCCGGGAGGTGCGGTGAGGACACAGCCCGAGGGTGGGAATCCGCTCAGCCCTCTCTGCAGCACGGCAGGGACGTGTGGAGCTGCTCCGGGAGCACACTCGGGGAGAGCAGTATTTACTTTGGAAAGGCGAGCGGCTTTTGTCAAAAATACTTATTGTTGCCGTGAGACTGAAATACCTTTTGCGAGTGGAAAACAGAGATGTCTCCATGAAGTCTCTGATGATAAAACCCAGGCAGCTGCCCCGATGGCCTGAGAGCACATCCTCAGGAAGCCTTGATGCCTTATCTCCTAAAGAGCATGAGAAATAATATTTAAAACAAAATAATCGGTTTTATTGCCAAATGCCTGCGTGGAGCCGGGCAGGGAGGCTCATCCTCCGGCAGGGCGATGCTGTGGGCGGCTGCCGGGGGAAGTCAGGGACCCCCGGGACCCCCGGAGCCCCCCGAGCCGCTCTCCCCGGCCGCCCGCAGCTCTCCTGTGCCGGGCACGGAGCTCCTTGCTCGGCCTCCTGGGCTGCGAGCCCGGCTCTGAGCACCGGCCGGGCTGTTCCCGGGGATAAATCAGCTTCCAAATCCATCCCCCGAGCCAGGTAGCTGCTCGGGGTCGGGGCCAGCAGCTGCATCTCTCCCCTGTCCCCAAAGCCAGGGATACATCCCGGAGGGCACGGGGGGCAGCTGGCTGGGTTTTTGGGGGGTAGGGATGCAGTCCAGAATGTGCCCCTAAATGGAAGAGGAAGTATTCTCCTAAAGAGGGAATAAATAGCTAAAAATATTAGCTATTAATAGCTCCTTACCTCCAAAAATAAAATCCCTTAGTGATACCAAAATAAGAAAGCAAAGGAAAGTCGGAGGATTTTGGCCTTCCTTTGAAAAAGGAAGCTAAAAATAACTATATATATATAAAAATCTCTCGTTTCTAGGGAAAGTCTCTGCCCCCGCATCCAGCCTGCACAGTTATATAAGACTTGAACTGCATCCCCCTCTCCTCCGCGGCCGCTCACAACGCGCTGGAGCCGCGGCCAGATGGAGAAAGGTTCCGTCAGGAAAGTTTAACTCAGCGGGGAAGCTGCAGCCAGCGGAGGACACGATTCTCTCGCTGAACTCTCCAAAAGCCTTGGAAATCTTACAGTTGTGTCATATGCTGGTTTGGGGAATGCTAGTCCGGAGGCAGCCGCCAGCCCTCTTTCACTCCTTTATTTATTTATTTTTTCTTTTTTTCGCGTTGCACTGAGTTTAATTTGGGTAGCAGGATTCAGCAGTTTTAAAGTTGGAAAAAACTTAGTGGAAGAAGAAGATATTTTAGGAAAAGCCTGTCATGTGAACTAGCGGGAGCCGATCAAACCGAGCTATTAAAAGCAAGGCATTGTATTTTTAAACGGTGCAGCCTAGGGCAGCCAACCTGTGTGCCCAGAACCGCGGGGCCGCGGGGGAGGAGGCCGAGCTTTCCGTCGGGGTGGCCCATTCTCCGCTCGCCCCGGGATCCCCTTGGCACGGCCAGCTGCCCTCGGCCCCACTTTGCCCCTTCCCAGCTTTATTTTGTCGCCCGGATTGTTCTCTGCTCTTCCCAGTGCGATTCCAGCGGGGGATGCTGCGGGGACTGGGCAGGAGGTGGGGTGGAGGGGGTGGAAGTTGGGTTAATTATTTATTTCTCCCGACTAGGAATTAATTAAAATCGTTTTGCTCTCCAAGCAAAGCAGCAGCTTTGGGAAACCTCGGTTTCCCTTTAACTTTGCAAAGAGGAATCCGGGGATTGTGCTGCTGCCGGTGGGGGATGCGCTCAGAGCCGGCGGGGGGCGCGGGTGTGACACCTGTGCCAGGGATGTGGGATGTGGGGATCTCAGTGTGACACCCGTGCCAGGGATGTGCTCAGGTGTGACATCTGTGCCAGGGATGTGGGATGTGGGGATCTCAGTGTGACACCCGTGCCAGGGATGTGGGGTCTCAGGTGTGACACCTGTGCCGGGGGATGCAGAGAGCTCAGGTGTGACACCCGTGCCTGGGGTGTGGGGTCTCAGGTGTGACACCCGTGCCTGGGGGGTCTCAGGTGTGACACCTGTGCCGGGAGATGCAGGGAGCTCGGGTGTGACCCCTGTGCCGGGGGTGTGGGGTCTCAGGTGTGACACCTGTGCCAGGGGATGCCAGCTCCTCCTGGGGGCGGGGCCGCTGCCGAGCAGCGCCGGGGCTTTGCGGGACCCCTCTCGTGCTTTCAAAGCTGCTGCGAAGGGAAAAACCTCCAGGTACGAGCCTGAGGGTCAGGTACAACTTTCCGGCCCTTCCCCACCATCCCAGGGCTCGGGCAGGAACATCCTGACGGGACAGCGGCTCAGCCCTGCGGGCCGGGGAGGAAAAGGCTCCCCGAGAGCCGGGGAGGGGGGCTCGGGGGGAGCTGTGGCCGGCGGGGTCCCCGGGCCGGGGCTCCCCGGGGAAAGCCGATTGCATAACGGGCCCGCGGGGCTGGGGAAGGTGTTTCCGCCCCGACGTGTCCAAAGATGACAAAGGATAGGAAAGTGAGGTGCGCTGAGTTTCCCCGGGCTGCCTGCAGTTGCTAGCCTGCAGGACAACAAACCCGAGCGGCAGCAGAAAGTTTGATTGCGATACCTCCTTTCGAGTGGATTTGGGGAGCGAGGGAGTGAAAAATGGAAATGCGGGGCGGGTGCCAGGCAGCCCTCCGCGCTCACCCGGCCAAGGCCGGCTGCCGTGACTCACCCGGCGCTCCGGCTGACCCCGAGGCTCTCCCCGAGGGGCCGCGGAGCTGCCACCCTCCCCGGAGAATCCTTTATACGTGTGACCTCTTCATCCCTGCAGGAGGGAGCTCTGTGCGAGTGCAGCCGCACGGAGAGCCCGAGCCCGGCCCCCAGGGGAGAGGCAGATGCTCCTCGCACCCCAGTGAAAACCATACATTGAGAGACAGCCGCCGTTCATGACATCCCCGGATTTATTTTCCTGTTTTCTTTTGCTTTATTTTCCTGTTTATACATAGGACATGTAAACACACGCGGGTTGTCTTGGTTTCGGAGGCTTCCTTGGCTATTTCACCCTCACTAAGCTCCACGTGTATCAGTGGAAACCCATGGGGTTGCTCCTCTCCTAAATCGATCTAAAAATAGGAACAGAGAGAGGTCTGTGAAACGCCACCAAACAAATTCTTAATTTTTCTTTTCAGCTTTGTATGAAGAATTGAGCCGGTGGTAATTAGGAGCCAAAACCTGTGCCAGTAACAAGATGGGTATTAATAGAGTGCTGCTGAATTTAAAAGACATAAATATAAGCTGGGGACTTCGCTTTTCTGAATGATTTATTCAAAGGTAAAAGCAGCAGCAGCCCGAGCTTGTCTCTGCTGGGAAGAAGGAAAACTTGTGCACAGAAGCCCCGTTGCTTTGAAAGGCTTTGCAGTTCCTGCAAGTTTTGTTTAAAAAGCACACACTGGGATTTTTAACATCATCCATATTTCTTTCTTACTCGCTCTCTAACTTTCTGCTCAACAATTAAGTGCTTGTGCTGCAGACTGAGAAAGCCGCAGAGCTGCCTTGGCCCGGAGCTGCGAGACGTCATGGATTCCTGAGTGTGAAGTTGCAGGAAAGCCCTCAGTTTGGGAGATGGAGGCGATCCAGGGGTTTCCATGGCACTGGGATAAACAGGAGGAAACAGTGAGGGAATCCCGTTATTTTACAGCATTCAAAGACTATAAACACTCGGAGCAGGGAAGGAAGTGGCCTTTCCCTCTCTAGTAACCCTCATCTCAGAGCAGAGAACTGACTTCACTTCAGGAACACGCTCAGCCCAGTTCGGATCCCTCTTTGCACCTCCAAACACTTACTGAGGAGGCGAGCAAGAGGGGTTCCCTCTGTCCGGGCGGCACTGGCTGAAGATGGTTTAAAGGAGATTTTTTTCTTTTCTTTTTTTTTTAAATTTTTCTTTTTTCTGCCATAGATTTTTTTTTTTTTTTTTTTAATTCCTGATGCAGCGAGAAACTGCCTGCAGGCTGGTACACTACCACCACATCATGAGGTCTATGGATCAAGGTAGGGTGTGCCTGCTGCCTGTCTGTGTGTGTGTGTCCCTGTGTCGCTCCCCTCTCGGGGCTCGGCAGGTCCCCCCCGGGCCGGGCTGGCAGGGGTGGGCAGGAGAGGTTCAGGGCCAGAAGAGCCCTCGGGGAAGGGATTGGGCTGGATTTAGGTTTGGTTTGGTTTCATTTGGTTTGGTTTGAAGCGATCCGCCACGGCGATACAAATCTGTCTGGAGCAGCCTCCTTTAAACTCCAGCCAGAGGGACTCTCCTCTTCCAAGCCATCATCACCCCTGGAGCCTCGCTGACTAACCGGGCCGCTTAACCCTTGCGCCGCCCGCCCGGCTCGGGGGCGCGACCTGCGGGGCGGAGGGGCCGGGCAGGAGCCGCGAGCACTGACCGGCCACGCCGTGTTCGTGGGAACACGGACAGATCGTCAGAGCGGGGGTGGAGGTACGGGAACAGCATGGAAACCTTTCGGGCAGTCCGTGAAGCAGGGAAATGTTTACATCGGTTTTCACGGGCCTGAGGGAGGCTGAGGACTCGTTAAGTTAAAAATCGTGTCTAAAATGTGAGTCAGATTAAGGAGATAGTGTTTCGTACCTGTAAGTATTTATCTGCGGTGCCTACAAATATATAAATTTACAGGCTTTATCTGTTGAAGACAAGTCTAGTTGAACATGCCATTTTTTTTTATTTTTACTTAGATTTATCGTTTGACATTGATCACGTATACCTTTTCATTCAGTTAGAGCTACACGAAACTTCAGGAGAGGTTCAGTTTGTATATTCAAAAGTGGTTTTTTCCTCAAAAAGTTGCTAACTTACGTTGCTAATACAGTTCTAATTGCCTTTAACCAATGCAGCTGTAGGAGAGTATGGACGAGGTAAGGTGTCTTTAAGGTGCCGCAAGAGGCGGCATGCCTATCCCTTTTTAAAGAGCTCTTAATATATGCTACTTTCATGACCATCCTTCAGTCCCTTCTGACAGAGAATTCACTCCACGAACTGAGGAACTCTGCTGTCCTGTGCTGAAGTTCTCGTCCTTCAGTGTAGACTGTGCTTATTGTCTCATATGTGCACAGCCTGCAATTTACTTGGGTGTTATGCCTTGAACCATATTCATCCTGCTCTGAATTTTAGGGAAGACTGGATTACTCCAAGTGGCACTTAAAAATTTCCTTGTTTGAACTAAATACTTTGATTAGCAGATTCTAGTATTTAAACCATGAGTGTGAGGTGGCTTTCAGAAGTAGTGACTTTAAAATGAAGTACAAATAGTTCTCAGTGCTCCAGCTGCTACAATATGATGGCATGGTGGAGGTTGTGGGTGTAGTGATCCTCTCAGCCTTTCTTTTCCTGCCCACTGTGGGAGGTTCTCTGATAAATGGACCGGCTAAGTGCAGTCCATGCTTATGGGATGGTTGGGATGATTGACTAACTGGACAGTTTTGTTCCTGGCATTGGGTAAACCTGTTTGCCAGCTCTCTGGTGTGGCCTGGGCTGTACCTGAATGATCTCTCGATGTGGGTGTCAATTTTAAATCTTCGTCACACATGCATAACTGAGCCATAAACTGCCATTGTTAAATTCACAGTGGAAGCCAGGTAATAGGGTTTTGCTATCCAGTGCCAACATTATTAGATCACAGGCTACAGTGAGGTTTCTAAATCTACCATATCCTTGTCTTCACTCCTTCATGCTTTTTAGACTTTGAAACCAGGTGAGAGAACATGAAGACAGTGAAATCAGTACTCTTAGGGTTGAGCCAGTGAGGATTAAAGAAGGGCCAGTCCTGTTAAGATTACCATCTGAAAATCATGTGGAATGTGGCCCAGAAAAATAACTTGCATAGACTTAGGTATTGCTTCACAGTTTATGACCAGCAACAGAAAACCTGGATTATTAAATTGTGATCCACTTGTTTCCTTTTGCTGCCCTTCTGATGTACTGCTTCAGCTGTTTGTAGGAGAATTACAAATAGGGCAACAGGTCATACTTCATCACATACTAAGCTTCATCACAGCTGTAGAAGTTTAGAAGTTAAGAGAGGAGAGATATGATGCTTGTAGTAGAGGAGGGCAGAAAGAAGGACCCTGCAACAGGAAAAAGAGAACTTGCAAAACAATAGAATGGTGACACGCAAATGGCAGAAGATCCAGACAGAAAAAGGATTTTTAGAGGGGAATATTGGGAATATGTTGAGAAAATTTCTGTTCACTACCAAATACACTACAAAGCAATCCAATACCTCTGCAAGCATAAACAGACAAACATGTTTAAAAGGACAGAGGTTGCAAAGTTGAAGTCGTCAAAGGTTGGAGCATTAAACTTAGCAAAGTTCAATGAAAATCAAAATTACTTATATAATCTTGGTTGTCTTGGTACGTATGAATTATGATATAAATTAGAAGTACTTTTTGTTTTTATCAAACCAAACAGTTCTTTCTGTCTGGCTTGAGACATAGGGAATGTTTTGTTAGAGCAGCAAAGTTATGGTGTTCAGTTGTGCCTAAGAGTGATCTGCTTTACCTGCTACTCTACAAATCATTACTGGTCCTCTTGGATGTTTTTTGCAGTGCTTACTACAAATCACTAAGTTTTGTGTAAAAGATAATTTCTCAACATGTCCATGAGCTAAGGCAAGTACTGACCTTATCCTTATTCTAAGGATAGGGATAAAGGAAAAGAAACCACAAATTTTGAAAACTCAGTTTGAGAGCAACTTGATTGTTTTCAAAATGTTTAACATTCACTGGTGTATGGCACAAATGCTCTTTTGTATTGTCCAGTGTTGCATGAAGCAGACTTTAAGCAGCAGGAGAAGAAAAGATATAACATACTCTGAGAAGTAGGTGGTCCCTCAGGCTGTGGCTCTAGTGTTGACTTCTTTCTTCTGCAGACCATACCAGAGTCTTTTCAACTGGACAGAGAAACTGCTGGTTGTACAACCCAGACAATCCCAAACCAGCACCAAAACAATTGTCTCCCCCTCCAGACTTACACTGTTAGCTAGTATACTACTTTAGATCTCTTCCCCAGTCCTGCTCATTACAAAGACAGGAAAGACAAATAGCTGTGCTAAATAGCTCCTTCCTAGGAGAAGGAAGGACTGAGAATGTACAGCACTGCTTTTAACTCTGTTAAAGACAAAGTACCATGAATTTTTATCTCCAACTCCAGCTACACTGCAGCTAAAATGACCTCTTTTCCACTTGCAGGAAAATCCAGTTTGACAACAAGTAAGTAGGGTATAACAGCCTTCATTTCTAAACAGCCATACTTTTATTTCCAGAGAACCCTAGTAATTGTCTGCGTGCAAAAATTAAGTTTGTCAAACAACTTTGGTTTTTGATGTGAATTCTTTGTCTTTGGCATCCCAGTCCTGATTATAAGCTTTACAGACAATATAGACAATATTCCATGTCCCATCACAGGTTTTTGAAAGAAACATCCTGACTGAGATGAACACATATCAGATACTCAGTATAAGAGGAATCTGTAGCTAACTAAAACACTATGAAGGTTACAGTTGGGAAGAGATTGTTGTAATGTAAACAGGCAATAAGTTCACAGAACATAACTCACTCCATTCTTTGTATTAAAAATGTTTATTGTGAATGCAGTTCAGTCAAAAGACACAGATGGTAGATAAAAGAGAGATTAACCTGGTTAATTCTTCTTCATTTTGCTTTTCTGCTTGCAGTTTCCTTTAAAGTGTACTGGCTCCAGCTCCAGCCTTTGAATATGTCATAGCTGCATCTCCTTGTAGAGTAGCCAGTTTGCTGGTCATAAACTTGCTGATCATAAACTTAATTGTTAAGAATAAGTACTTAAAAAATAAGCTGTCTTTGCAGACCCAGCTTCTAAGTGACCCTGAAGAGTCAGTGAACACCAGCTCCACAATCCTCAAATCATGCTGTCGAGCCAAACTTAGTGTGTGATATATCTTGGAAGGATTATTTTTCTTCATGGAATACTATGAAATCTGAGTTCTTTCTTTACAGTAATAGTGCAGAAAAAATCAAACTGGTGATCACTGTTGTCAGCAATTATCAGGTTGACTCGTAAAGCACAAGTATTAACGGGTTTTAAGGAAGGGATGTGCATTTAATGTCTGCTTAATGTCTCACAAACTGTGGCCTGTGGAAGGAAGAGATATCTATACTGTGATGCTGTGGAAGATTCTGGCTAAGACCACTGACTGGGATTTGAATTTATTTCGATTTTCAGTTCAGGCATTTGGAATTAAAATTTTCATCTGCATTTTTATGGCTAGATCTGAAGTGTGATTTAAATTCTTCTGAGAGATCCAAATGTAGAACAAGTGAGGGGAATCATGTTTGACACCTAGGTTTGTCTTCCTGTAAAATGAATACAGGATGTATTGGAAAATTGCAAAGTTGAGAAAGAATAGAATAAAATATTCTTTCTCAGTTGAGAAAGAATAGAATAGACTAAAAGAAAATAATAGCAGTTTTTAGTGGCAGAGGGCTGCGTGGATGTCTCTAGCAGTGTGTGAAATCTCTGGGGCCTGTGTTTCTGTTTCAGAAGTATTTAGCTCTTGCAGGGAGCTGGTGTGCGCCAGGATAAATTTTAACTGGAAGAGCATTAGTAGGGAGAAAGCAGAACCTAGAGCTGTAGAGAAATAAGAGGAGGCAGTAGAAAAGAAGTGTGCAAAAGGGAATCTGTAAACAGAGTTTGGAGAGGAGCAGTGTGTCACATGAAACGAAGTAAAAATATTGGTGTGAGCTAAGATACCTCTTTGTAAGTAGTGTTTAGTAAAGGTGCACTGGGAAAGCAATTTTGGCAGTGTACAGGAGAGACACAAAATTGAAAGAAAATGAGGAGGAAAATCCATTTGCTAAGTATCACCAGAGGAGCTGAGAAGGATAAGAGTATGTTTAGCTGGGGCCAAAGAACCAGAAGCAATATTGTGGAGAAGAAGGACTTCAGGGTAAAGAATCAAAACTGATGTTTTATAGAAGGCTAGAGTGGCAAAAGAGAGAAAACAGTAAGTTAAAGGTGGTAAGGGGATCTCTTGGAAAAGGTCTGAAAAAGGTAGGGGAATGAAGGTTTAGGGAGTGTAACAGCAAAAATTAAGTGTAGGAGAAAGTATGTTATCAGTGAGTGCAATTAAGTCTCTTAAGATTGCCTTGATCATTACCGCTTGCATATTGTATCCACTCAAAAAGCTAAAGTCACCAAGATGCAATTGTGCCTTTAAACTCAAAATCATGCCTTTAAACTTAGTAACTGTTCAAATCTTGTTAGGGATATTGAAACTGGGAGGAATCTGTCAGCACTGCAAGATGAAATGGCTTCGGTGGCACTATCCCCTCCCTTGCACAGGCATGAAACCAATATGGATAGCAAGCACCAAACTCAACACTGATCTGGGTTTAAAGCAAGAGAAAGAATTAATTTTCATCTGTGTCAGTCATCCTTGTCCAGTTCATTATGGGATCACATAAATGCCACTGAGCTATCAAAGCAGGACTTGAACTTGCACTACGATTTCCACAAACTGGGTCCTTGACTGATCGCCCTCCCCTTGAGAGCAGAGAGCCATTACCTGTGTCTGTCTTCTAAAATGCACTTCCTTGGCAGGTTGAGCCAGTCTTAATGCTTCTGAAGTTCCTGCCACATTGTCCATCAGTGTTTTCCCATGCCTCCTTCAGCAGTTTTTTCAACCTGGGAGTGTAGATGTGGTTGAAAACGGATAACTTAATTTTTCATCCTCTCCTTCAGATTCTTTGTTTTGTTTTGTTTTGTTTTTTGCCAGAGGTATTAGCAGGATAAGCTAATGGAAGAGGATTGACAATATGCATCTAGGAAGGGATAGAACTGCGTCAGTGCTTAATTTGGGCTAGTGTGATTTCTGAGATTGGGCTTTTGTGGTGTATTTCTGTGAGCATGCAGAAGGATTATACACACCTTATTCTTTCTATCTTACACTCTTCCGTTGCCATTCCAGGTTTCAAACATCTAGCACTACCCTTCCTTGTCTTGTGCCAGCTCTGGTTGTCATCTGTCTTTCAATCAGCCTTGTAACATTTTAAAGCATTCTGAAGTGGTGAAGGAACAGATACTTCCACCATTGTTGTTTGAAAGTGTCCTGGCTTCTGACATTTTTTGTTTGAAGTAGTCCTGCCTGAGGAATTCTTCAGGAGACAGCAGGTGTCCTGGTTATGGCAAATTTGGGAGGAAACTTCCAAAAAGGTCCCTCTAGAAAGCAAATTCAAGCGGCCTCTCCCCCTACTGGTTTGGGAAAAGATTTCCTTGGAGAGAAGTGGAAAAAACCTGTTTATTTAATAAGCAAAGCATAAAACACTCTCAAGCATAAAAAAAGAATAATACTAAAAAATAAAACCTCTTGCTGTTCTCAAGAGACAGCAAATTCAGACAGTCCTTGTCATGGGGTGTAGCTCAGCTCACTCAGTCTCTCATCAGTCCCTCCTGCTCTGGAAAATGCCGCATCCTGGCCCTGGTGGGCCACAGGTGTGAGCTCTGGTGTTTTTCTGGATCTTCAGTCCAGAGCAGGACTGAACAGCTCCAAGGAAAAGAAAAGCCACAGTTTGGGGAACTTCTCTGTCTCAGCTAGCTGGAAGCTAACTAAAAGCCAGGGAGAGCTCTGTCCCGCTGTCCTGCTGCAGACAGCACAATCCGTGAGAGAGAGCACGGGGGAGTGAGTGCAGGGTCTGTAAACAAACCCCGCACTGCTTTTTCCCCCTTCACCCTCTGAACCTGTCTGAAAGATGCAGAATTAATATCCAGCATAAACAGAACAGACAACTGGGGATACAAGCATCATAAGGATAGCAGGGGTGAGAGCTGTTAAGCCATTGTTTGTTCAGCTGCGCAAGACCACAGCAAGTCCCATGTGACGCCTGTAATTCAATCTGAGAAGAAATCCATTAGTTTAAAAGCTATCTGCTCCCCACTCTTCAGCCAGGAGCAGTCTAAATGTGTATAATAGTTATTATTAATGCATTATTAAACCATTTATTTCCTTTTATTCAAAAGACCTGGACACAGTCGACTGCAATAATCTGATTCTTGTTACGGGAAATATACTGGAACTGGAATAAACTGCATGTGTGTCTGCTGCAAAGTTTGAAATAATTTAGTGAAACAGTAGGCTCTTATAACTGATAGATTGTTCTCAGCAGTACCATTACACATTAGAAATAAAGCTTCTTTAGAAATTTATATTTAATTGATACTGCCTTGTTGTGGTACTAAAAGAGATTAAGGATTGGATAGTGTGTTTTAAAAAAATACTGTCCCCACCATGCATGCCTCATGATGTTTGCATTATGGAATGAGAATTCTCTAGTGGCACGTTGAAGTTATTTACTGGTGCTTTTCACCCCAGGAACTTCTGAAACCGTGGGACTCTACCAGTATTAAATTTATAGCAGGGACATAGTTTTGCTTAACTGCAGTGGATTCATTATTTTTTTTCTTTTTTTTCAGGCAAGAGTAACTGACAATCTAAAAGGAGACATATTCACCAAATATGGAAGAGGATACCAAACCTATCTTGGTTCCTGTGGGAGGTGATGAAAGCAATTATGGAATCATGAATATACAGTTTAATCCGGAAGACTACAGATGCAAAAGGTACGAGGAAAGATGAACCTGCAGAATTACTGTGAGGCAAAGAGTTGGTTAATCTTTGCTTTTGACAACAGAATCCTACAAAGACAGAAGATTAAAATTTGGAAGCCAGGATCTCTAGAAGCAGTTCCTACTCTGTCACTACATGATGTATTTTATTTCCAAGCACTGGGTAAACAGATGTTCTTACTGTATTTTGTTTATAAGGATAAAGTTTTTCTATTGCCATCATTTCAGAGAGAGTTCTCCATTAAGAACTCATAATGAAGCTTTTAAAGTGCTCTTCAAACTTGGAACATGATGTGTGTGTATAGTGGAGCATATCTTTTTTATTTAAAACAACTAACTGAAATGTTGAGACTATGCATGACAGTTTGCCCAATGTTGTAGATAAATGGCTGTCAGTATGTGTAGATGGTGCTGTATGCATTCTGCAGGTGATGCTGGAAAAATACATTATTTGCTAGTACTAAGTAAGCTGGGTGACCTTTACTGCCATTTAATAAAAACAGTGTAGTGCTTTCTGAGGGTGAGCAAATGTGAAAAATTCATCAGTCCAGCCTTATTACTGTGCCGTCAAAAACAATACCTCTAGCTAAGTTGTTACTTTTCATGTTTTCTGAAGAGTTTATCATCTCCTCAAAGGGGTTTGGAATGGGACACTTTTCTGCTGCAATTAAGATTTTTGTCGGCTGGCCGTGGAACCAAACCAGATCAGAGTGGGACCTGACCTTTTAATACTACCTGAAGGCATCAGCTTTGCATTTTTAGATGAAGGAATAACACCGTAACTATTGGTCCTCTTGGACCAATTTATAGTTCATTTTTTCCTCTTTACTTCCATTTCAGTAAAGCAGTTTACCTGAAGGAACTGAAGATGGCACTGTTGCATACAAAATCCTATTGTCAGAGGCCGCTTCAGCCAAAAAAAGAGTTCCTGAGGGTAGTGCTTTGATGCTATGAAGCCTCCAACTTTGGAAAACTATGAGAGCCTATGTACATGCTCTTCTCTGCAAGTAAAGGAAGGAGGATAAGGGTCTGAGTGAATCCAGGGAAATAAAGGAAGCACAGGTGTGGAAGCATACAGAATTGCATTTATGAAGGCTAGGAAATGGTAGAGCACTTTCAGGTGAAATAGGCAACTGTGAATGAAAGTAAATGAAATCTTTCTATTTTTGTGGAGTGTCTGATCCTTTTCTGTCATAAGAAGACTGCTAATTTGTATGTATGACTTTCAGGAGCTGCTTCGTTTGGAGGAAGTATGTGTTCTGTTTGAGCAGTGGGTCTGTTTCAGGTGTGTGGTGATGCAGTAGCAATAAGAGAGGTTTTTTGAAACATCTCAATGCTAAGACTCATTTCTCTAAGTGAGGTTAGGTTGGGCTTTTTTCCCTGTGATTTCTCAAGTCTGGAGACTCAGTTTTATGAAAGGTCATCGCCTGTGGCATTTGGTTCCCTTCCTAAAAGCAGAAGTGTGTACTTGGATTGTGTGCCCACATTCACGGCCTCCAGTTTTGCAAATCTGCCTAAATGTCCTTACTGCTCCTCTCTTGAGTTCATTCTCCCATTTTCCGCGATCTAGCCTTTTTGCCTTCCAGGTATGCAGAGGTACAAGGATGAAGAGCATGAGCCCTGGGATATCAGAAAGGATAACAGTAGAAATAATAGAGGGATCAAACAAGTTTGAACTCCACTTCTGTACTAGAACAGGAAATCCTCACACTTTAAAAGAGGAAATAAGGAAGAAGAGGCCGTTGGGGTCTGTGTCAGTCGTGGTCAGAGCACTGGACAGTTTGAAGGGGCTTCTTCATTAAACCTTTAGGGAACAGCGGCTCCTGGGAAGGATTGTTATGCAAAGAAGTATCAAACGGTGAAAATGCAGCAGTGCAGTGCAGTGTGGTTTTGCTCTTACTTTGTTCATGTTTTTTAACTTGGTATTCAGAAACTGGACCCCGAGTGAGTGCTTGGTAGCTTTGCTTTGATTGAGATAGCTCTTCAAGGGTTGTGTGTGATTTGTAGTAATTGCTGTTTGTCTGTCTTTAGTGCTATTCTGTACTTCTGTTTGGGTTGTTTGAGATTTGGGGCATTTGCCTAGTTATTTGGTTTTCTTAACAGCTTGGAGGATTTGGGGTTTTTGAAAGGAATGCTTTTCTGTGTTTACATAAGAACAATAAGCTAATTGTTTTTTAGAGTTGTAAATAACTTTGTCTAGTATTGTTTTGCAAATTTGGGGGAAATATAAAGCCACTTTTAATCCTTTTAAAGAGGATGTTATTGTTCTTCTCTCTTCACCTATTTTGTGTGTTTTTCCCATTTTGTAGCTCCCTTCAGAAACTAGAATATCGTTGCTGCAGTGGTTATTCGTGGTCATTGTATGGAAAAGAGGCTGTTTCTTGTTTTCTTCAAATTGCTCTTTAAATCCGTTCATTGTCAACATTTAAATCTGCTCATTGCTGTTGTTGGTCAGGAATACTTGAACCTTCAAAGAATCAATTGATGTTTTGTGCTGGTTCTTTTGCATATGAAAAAACTTGAAAATGCCTCCTGCTAAAGGGAGATCAAACCTTCTGCTTTTTTTCCTATTCTTTTTGAAGTCCCACAGGTTCCCAGAATGTAGGAGGCATCATTAAGTGAAATTAAACAGCTGTAAATTAAACAGTGTCTGTAGATGGCAGTCAGTGAAGCCTATTTCATCCAAAAGTGTTTGATTCCCTTTATTTTCAAAGTTCTTTTAACTTAGGAGGAGGTAGGCAACCTGTGCAAATCTAACCTTTCTGTATTCATTATGCCTTTACTACTCCATACCACTGTGATCATTTTACACCATTGCTTGCTTTCCCTGTTTTTCTCTGTTGCCAGCATTTTTGTGAATTCTTAATATTGCTTCTTACTAATTGGAAAAAATTGTGACCTTAATTAAGAACCTTCGTATTTCTTGGTGAGTGACAAGTAAAATAGTTTCTGTCTTTGACAGAAAAGAGGAATAGTGATTGAAGTGTGGTGTGGTTAAGTTTGTGATTTCTAATTTGTTAACATGTGCAAGCAATGACATTACCCTTCAAAAAATTATTTTAGTTCTGCATCCAACATTTTAAGAAACTTGTGTGATCATGCTGTAATTACTATAATGGTGATGCAGAAAAATTTAGGTAAAGTGTATTCCCAAGAGAATGAAGATATTGCAAAATAAGTGTAAGCACACTGTTTAATGCTTCAGTAAATTCAGACAGCTTAGAAAGTAAAAACCAAGTCACTTGTGGAATTCTTTGATTCTGATTTCCTTCAGAGAAGCACACTGATGTGTAATCATAAAGGATCCTGAGTTGGAAGAGGCCCGTCAGGATCGTCACGTCCAGCTCCTGGCATTTCACAGGACAACCCCAAGAATCAGATCATGGACCTGAGTCTGTTGTCCAAATGCTTCTTGAACTCTGGCAGTCTTGGTACCATGGCCAGTTCCCTGGAGAGCCTGTTCCAGTGCCTGGTATTCCTGTCCAGATGGGTAGTTTCCAGTTACGAAATAACCACCTATTCTTACCACTTTTCCTTTCCTTAATTTCCAATGCAGTGAATCAGTTTTACTCCTTGGTTCATCTTGTGCCACTTACAGCACTCCTATAATCATTTGGTAACTCAGTAAGACAATAAAGCTTATATTTGCAGGAAAGAAATTGTAAAACATCCTGTAAAGAAGGTTTTTCATATTTGTTTAAAAATGAAAACTTGTCTAAAGTTATTAATACTGTCACATAAAGCTAAAACATATAGTGGTACAAAAAACTCTATTATACTGTAATAATTCAGTGCTTACCATTTTTTTGATCAGATCTCAAGAACCAGTTGTTTGATGTTTAAAAATACTTTAAGAAAGGTACTTGAAAAGCAGTATTATTTAGTCTGAAAGTTCTTGAGATATGTATTAGTCTTACTCCTTCATTGCCCTACCAGAGCTAGTACATTGCTGAAAATATCCATAAGAGGAATGTAGCACCCTTATGCAAAATTTTACATAGTTGACCAGTGTTCTTATGCTGTTCCCTCTAGCTCGCCAAATCCAACACTTGAGCTTTGCTTATCACAAGGGAACACGGTTAATCATGAGGATCGCTTTTCGTTTTCTTTGCTTGCAAAATTGCTACTGAAGTTCAAAACAGGAGGAGGTTTGGACAGAAGCAGTCTTCTTTCTTTTCCTGGACCAGCTCTAGAGAATTACTATTAATTGTCCCTTTATGTGAGCAAGAAAAGATGAGTGCAGCTGCAGGTTTTCTGGGAATAAATACACCTGCTGGGTGTAATGTATGGAAGATGTGGACATCCTGCATGAGGTCCTGCAAGTTGTTTATTCTCATGGTTGTGTGGAAAACACCTCTGTTTTACTGGTGTGTTTGCCTTGGTAAAAGAGCATTGTTTTTCAGGCTAGCTGCTGAAATAGTAATTGTAATTGTGTCTTTGATTGTGGATGAAATTCAAGGGACGTTATAGTTTATCTCAGTGCATGGAAATTGTCTGCATTGTTTCACATCATAATCGCAGTCATGTAAACTCTCCCCTTCCTCCAGATCACATTTCCAACATTCTTTTCATAATAATTTTGCCACGTGAGAGATACAATATAATTGCCTGTATAAATCAGATTTTTTAATAGGAATGTGTTGTAGCTGCTAATACTTGCATGTTCAGAGTGCTTGCCTGATAGGCATAAGGTCCCTAAACTGAGTTTTTCAGAATATATCCCAGATTATATCCTACCTGCTTTGGGCTTTGAAAATCTCAGTCTTTGAGAACTTCTTTGAGTCCCTGAGAGAACTTCTCAGACTCCCACTTGAGTATGACCTACAGCCAGTCTTTGATCTGGGTACTGATGGGAGCAATACCTTGACCTTGATCCTAAACATGAATGCTGCCCTCTCCTAGTGGAGGTCAGGGTAGGTTTCAGGCCTCCCAGCCTGCTCACACAGCTTCCAAGTCAGACTGATGTTTTCAAACAGATCTGCAAATAACATAAAATTGATGGGTGATCAGTATGTTTTAGCAGTCACTTCCTCAGCAGGGAGAATGGTGCAGTGGTGCCCTGGAAGAAATAAAATTAACTGGTGCTTTACATAATTTTCTGTTGGCAACAGATACACAGTAGCAGGAATCAAGAGGGGAAGTAGCCCAATAACTGGCAACAATAAACGTAGGCAGTCCTCTAGTCAGGAAGCAGAAGCAATATGTATATACAATTTCTTAGGGATTAAGAAATTAATTTTATTTCATTTTATTAATGAAATTAATAAAATTAAATTTAGAAATTTTATTTTCTTTTCCTCACCCATAGGTTAGATTCTGGATCATACCCTTTTGTTTTGTGGTAGACCATAAATTGCTTGTTTAATCCAGACTGTTCATAATACTGAAGAAAATGAAGTATTTTTCTTTAAACAATTTCTTACCAACAGATGCATTTTTGCTACACTTAATTTATTTTCTTTAGGTTTGTTTGGTCATTGACAACACTGCTTTCCCCACAAAATAGGATGTTGTATGCATGTTCTCTATTACTTTAATTTTAAAATCATCCTTGACTTTCACCTGCATTGCTTTAAAGAATAATCTCTGACTGTCTTACATTCTGGAAGAATTTTCTTTGACCTTCTTGCTAGCAGTTGTTGAACACCATTTTGAAAGAAATCTTTGTCACAGATCTCACTTTGAAGCAAAATGTGGACTTTGTCTCATTGTAACCTGTCCACAGTTGCAGTGGAAGTTTATGGGGATGTACTAAAAATATTAAATGAAAATGAGGAAAGAGAGGAAGGTCTTCACATTATGCAGCTGCTGTATAATTGGCAAAATACAAACTTTTAAGTGTTCTAAATATAGTACATGTCAGCAATCCAAAAAGAAAACAGCAGAGAGCTGACTGGAGGTGGGGGAGTGTTTAAACAAGTTACTTTTCCTATTTTATTTATTTTACATGTCTTCTAATGAAATATTTTTTAACTGTGTCCAATGATTTGCTCAACCTAATGCATTTTAAGCTAAAACAAGTAAAGTCCTTTGGATATGACAGTCCCAGAGTATTTTTGTACACACCTACAAGTGGAATTAGTTAGTCCCGTGTGCCTGTGTTTTGAGTAGTAAAGCTATTGCTTAAAACTTTTCATAAGAACACCACAAAAGTGCACACATAAAGCATTTCCCCCGTCATGGCATAATCACAGAAGAAGAGTCAATTGAGAATGTTTTAAAAATTTAAAAGTGTTCATTTCATTAAGTAGGAAACAACTTAGGAAATCTAAGCTATTTTTTCCATGATGAAGGAATATGTAAGAATTAATTAAGTCCAAGATAAAAGAAAGAATGAGTTTGTGGAGATGGAAGTTTTTATTCTCTATGTTCCCCTTTTGTGAGTCAGGTTTTCTTACTTTCACAGATACTCCTACCTACCGTCTCTCCTTAAGGAGAGAGGGATAGGAACCTACCTTGCTCTCTTCCAAAGATAGAGCAAAGAACTTCAGAACTGTGTTCCTTATCTTCCTTTCAGATAACAGGAGGTGTCCTAGTACAAATGCATAAATGATTCATTGGGAAAAAGAATGGGAACTTTTTAATGGATGTTATTGAGAGCTGGGGTTGAAGAGTTTGCTCAAGTTCCTTTTTAGTCTGAAAGAGAAATGGGTATTGAAAAACAGTAAATTCAAATAGATGTTGCTTATATTACAGAATAAATGGCATGACTTTATTTCTGTTCTTAGTAGTTGGAAACTTGTGTGATCTCTGCTTCTGTGGGTTTATGAGTGATTTAAACATCAGCCTGGAAGAGGAAGATCAGAAAGCTGTTGTGGTAGTTTTAAAAATTAAAAGCACTGCTGAAAGGAGAAAAAATTTCCGGTGTATTACGGCTTAGAGGACACCAGTGTCCTCTGTTTCACGTGAGAAATTAGTCTCTCAGTGCTGGGAGTCAATGTTGTTTTTAAGCAAGAGCATAGTATGCCTATATGGAAATAAATTATACTGGAACTAGAAGAAAAATCTCAGCAATGTCATGATTTGGACACACTTGTCTGGTGCTGCTCCTTGCATGAAGCTGTATTTGTATTGTGTTGTAACTTTAGGAGCAGCTTTCACTGTGCTTGCTCTCTACTTCTGTGTGTGCAGAGAAAATGAGGGGCATGTGGTATTCCCACTTTCTCCTTTGGCAGCTGTGACTGTGCCTACGGTCAAACTCAGGTGGAGAAGAGGAAAGGAGACATAGGCCATTCCCCGTTGCCTTGGCTTAAAAATAGTATGTGCACATGGACTTTTTTGGGCTCGGTTCCTTCCCCACTAAACACAATTCCATGTAGTGTTTTCAGCTAGATTAGTAGTTCCTAACCTTTTCATAGATGGTCCTCACTGCCACTGCTCATTCCTCTTTCTCTGCTTTCTGCTTCTGCATTCTCATGTTTTCTGGTTCTACCTCTGTTTCTCATCACTAGTTCTGGCAACACCAGTTATAAGCACTAATAAGCTTGCCCAAGCTTATTAACATCTATTTCTGTGTGTGATTCATTGTTGAAAACTAACAGCTGGGCATTAGGTCTGATGTTAAGTTGCTCCACAGAATCTGGGCTGGAGGCCATTTTAATATGGATGATATAAACTCACAGTTCTTTCACGGATGGCAGCTTCCCTCAGTGGTATTTATTGATATTTTTGCATTTGCCTTGTGTCAATGAATGACAAAACCATCCTAAGTATTGCTGAGCTGCTCTGTGAGTTGTATATTTGATCCTGTGTTCCATGGTGTTAAAAGTTTTCATTTTTTCCCTTTTTTTCTTCTCCTTTAGACCATTTCATGTGGAGCCCACAAACATAGTCAGTGTGAACGATGACATGCAAAGAGTCACTGATGAAGCTTCAGCAATGAATAAGCGGATTCATTACTATAGCAGGCTCACATCTCCTGCAGACAGGGCACTGGTAAGGCAAAGACAGAGCTTCATTAACTGGGTGGCCTCTGGCATGTTGGTCTTACTCTGCCTAGATTTATATGAGCAGCAGAAATAAAGCTTGGGGGAGAATTGTTCTGCAGCTTGCTTTGAATCAAGTGTCTAAGAGCTGAGTGCCTTAGAAAGGTTTTGTTTATCACAAGCTGTTGCTTACTTCTTGTGCAATGCTTTCACCATTAAAAGAAAAGATACAAACAGCATGAATTTTATAATAGTAATCCAGGCTGCCCAGATTTCTCCCATCTATAAGATTAAAGTGGTGAGCTGTAGTAATTGAACTGTTGAGCTAGCACAATGTGTTCATAGTGTGTTTACAAACATTTTGCAGAAGTGTACTTTTCTAGCTATCTAGCTAGAAATTCTCTCAACTGTTGGTTGGATTTTTCCCTCCAGGAAGAGAATTAGCAAAGTACCACCTTTTCTTTTTTCTTTTTTTTTTTTTCTTTTTTTTTTTTCTTTTTTTCCCTTTTTTCTTTCTTTTTTCCTTTTTCCTTTTTTCTTTTTTCTTTTTTCCTTTTTTTTACTGTTTTCTTTTTTCTTTTTTTTCTTTTTTCCTTTTTACTGTTTTCCTGGGGTTTTTTTTGTTATTTTTTCTCTTTTCCTTTTCTTACTGTTTTCCTTTTTTCTTTTTTCTTTTTTCTTTTTTCCTTTTTTTACTGTTTTCCATTTTGTCTTTTTTTTCTTTTTTTCTCTTTTTTGCTTTTTTTTCTTTTCTTTTTTTTTTAATGTTTCCTGGAAACACTTTGTGACTTACAATAGTTGATTTGCTGTATTTGGGACAATTAGTTATATTGATGTTACTAATAAGGCTTGTTTTTTCTCCATTTATTAGATTGCTCCTGATCATGTACTTCCAGCTCCTGATGAAATCTACGTGTACAGTCCATTAGGAACTGCATTTAAAGTTGACAGTTGCACAGATGGCTATGGTAAAAACTCCAGTCTAGTGACAATGTATGTTAAACACCTTGCCATATAATAGCCACAAAATGCATTATTATTAAATGTTCTATATTAACAACAGAACTGTTGTTAACTAAGAAGACAATATGAAGTAAGAGTAGTTCTTAAAATATTAACTGGATTTTTTCTTCCTAGATTTATGATATGGAATACCATGATGGGTACATCCATATTAAGTATCCCATGGGGAATAAAACAGGTAAACTATGAAAAATGTATGCCTATGAAAATGTTTTTGGCAGCATGGCTTAGTCTTCTTTTTTGGTAGTATATTCATAAATAAAATAAACTGTATTTCTCCTCTCAACAGGCAGGCTTCACTTCTGGAATTATTCTCATATTACTGATGGGCATTTTGACTCTTTATTGCTGTTACAGAGTTGTGAAATCACGGCAAATGATACGTAAGAAATCCAAAGCTTCATAATGCAAATACTTTAAGTGTGAAATACCAAAATGTATTAGATTCTGTTTCTATGTGTCTTTACTATATGTTAGACCTGACCTGCAAATAGAAGCTGTTCTTTGAATATCTCTGTTTTTGTTGTCTGTGTCTAAGCTCTGTATGCTAAATTGCTGTTTTCCCATATTAGGTATTCCTTCAGTTGCTTGGGACCTTAGTATTATAGCCAGACGCAAACTCCTAGCAAGCAAGGTTTCAGATGTTCATTTACTAAGTTTTTGGGTACTTGGGGAGTTAGAGGCATCTTTTCTCCATAAGCACTGTCCAGTCCTCTACACGTCTGATCAACTTTCACAGTGGAACAGTGTGGGCTGTAGTTGTATGTCCTTGTGTTGTATGCCTGTATTAACCCTAATTTTGTGTGTGTTCTGTGTTGAAAGCACTCTGTGTTGAAAGTGCAGTCAGCAGCTGAAGCAGTCACTGACAGCAGCTCTAATTAGAGTGTACTTTTATTGTTCAAAACTCATCTTGCGGCTCTTCCTTGGTTGATGCTTTCAGACATAAACTAATCTCTCACTTGCTCAAATAAAGGCCTTTGTCAGTTTGTGACCGAATAAATTTCAGGGCATTGTGGAGCAATAGTTCATGGTCTGGCCTACTTTGCCATAGCACCTGCAAAACGCTTCAGCTGCAAATGCATGGTGGCATTTTTGCTGTGTCTTATTTCAGTGTGTCTGAAAGTATTCAAAAGTAGTAGTATGGTCAGAATAAAAGTGTGTTCTTCAGTCAAACGCTTAATGAGTACTATATTTTAAAGTTACTGGCAATTTTCTTAGTCCTTGAAAGCACTGTGAATGTGTGTCAGAATATGCTGAAAAAACCCCACATTTTGTCACGGATAGTTCTACTGACTCTAACATTACAGTTTGTTTAGATATATTTTTGGATTTTTTATCTTTTTCAGCTTTAATAGATACCTCAAACTGGGAATTCCCAGATGTCTGCAAATATTACTTTGGATCCTTTGGTCAATGGTCAAGTCTCTTATTTTCTATGGTATCACTTGTTGGAGCCATGGTTGTTTATTGGGTACTTATGTCCAACTTTCTGTTCAACACAGGGAAATTTATATACAGTAAGTATACATTTTTGGTGAAGTTTTACAGTAGTCCTTTGTAAAGGATTAGTCTTAAAAGGGATTCTCCATTTTATATAATCTTGATTTTCCTGCTACACTGCGTGAAAAAACAGTTAAGAATAAGTAATTATGTGTGGTGTTACGGGCAAAGTCCTGTGTGTTGTCAAAGCCACTTTTTCAATTTTTTTCTCAAAGTGTAGTTCTCTTGGTATAGTTTAAACAACCTAAACCTGGCTGCTTGTTTCCACTCTATTTTCATTCCCCTTTGTGTATCTCACCCATTCCCCATGGGTGTATCTATCTGAACAGCCATATGACAGGCTAGACTGTTGAAATGATTCAGGATAATGAAAAAAAAAAAAACGGTTTCATTGTAGATTTCAACAAACACATTTAAAATATTGCCATATAGGAAGTTTTTGCAAGTGTCCATGAGGAAACAATGAACTGTATCACAGTTAAAATGATTCTTAGTGTGGCATTGCTACAAAAGAAAACACATTGGGTTTTTATACCCTGTTACATGCACAGGCATGCAAGCATTTGTGTGCATAATCAATGCAGAGTTGTGGGAAAGGATGATGGTATTGAGAGTTTTGAAAATCTGACTCATAGAGCTGAGTAGGTTGACTAAGGTTTAAGGTATTCTGTTTTGAAGGTTATCTCTAGGGCAAATAACAGCACAAACACTTAAGCCTGTTAAACAGTGTTTAATTAGAATTCCCACCATCCCTATAGGACATTCTTTACTATGTTGATTAATGACTGATTTTATAGCTGACCTAATTTATATATTGTTACAGCCATTTCATTTTAGACTTTGAGGGTTTTTTATAAGATTAACACTTTAATCTTAAACTACTCTAAATGAAATAATGCCGATTCTAATAAGCAAAATTCAAAATTGTGAAAAGACCTTATTTTCTAGGAAAAACGTCCCGCTTTTCCATGGGACTGGCGTGTTATTTTATCCCTTACTTATATTTGTTTGGAGTCTTTGTTTAAGTTGTTTGGTCTGAGATAACAATCGCTGGCTTCTTGTCCTAACTTTCATACTTAATTACTAGGTAATAAAATGTGTAATAGGATGTAGGCTTGACACAATGGCATCTTCCAGCCAGTGTTTCTAACTATTCTAAGCAGGCTACTGTGTTTATTTCTAATACCTTCAGATGACTTTTTAAAACACCTGCACATGCAATTTAGGTAGGGAAAAATTAATTTCCTGCAGGAGGATGGTCTAGAAAAAAAAAGAATGCAAGAATTGCTAGCTGAGTGCAATATCATGTCTTTTCTTTAACGTGGGGTTGTGTGGTCTTATTCAGTTTTTGTTTTATGGGAAAAACAAAATCCACAAATGCAATTGCTAGTCCTAAACTGCTTTTTAAATACAGAAGAAACAGAAGCTGACATCTACAACAAATTTGGAAGTGCTTAAATTCTATAAGAGCTACTTATTTTGATGGCTTCTTACTAGGTACTTTCTTAATTTGGAACACAAAATAATGATTTTAGTAAAATCTTCTGATTATTGTATACTCTGAACTCATAGAAGTAAGTATGAGAAACTTATTTGTGATTCAGGGTGTCATAAATCAAAATAAAAAAAGAAGAAACAGTTTTCTTCCCACAAGACTTTTTGCTTTCCTTATGAGAAACAAGCTGCTTTTAATTGCATTTAAAAAATCTGAAGCCCACTGCCCCAGTCGATTTTCTGTGCATAACACACCCAACAGAAGCAGAGAAGCAAACAGAAGCAACAGAAGCAAAATTTAACCAGTGACACACTAATTAGGTTTCCAAGCTGTTGGGGCATTTTCTCTGTGTATATATGCACATAATACATAAATATAATGAAATTGCTGTTTAATACCCTTATAAAGGTGAGGTTGCAGAAACTTGGAAATAACTCGTGTGGTATAGCAGTAAGGTAGCACAGGAGTGTACTGGAAGTAAAACACTACCAGTGTTTTACTGTACTGTACAATAAAACAGTGGTACAACAGTGAGGCTTAAACCTTTTTCCAGAGTTTCCCATGGAAACGCAGAAGAAGCATCCCAAAGAGCCTCTTCTGAAAAACAAAATATTAGAAAATGAGTAAGGGAAGCTTTTTCTGTATAATACTGTTTGGACAAGTATGTTTGCATGCCGTTTTTTTCTGTCTCAAAGGAGGCAGGATTTAAGATGCATCTCCTCACTGGCCTACTGTTCAGCACTACCAACTGAGTAGCTGGGAGAAGTGGAGGTGTGCTTGAGGAATCCTGGGAGTGGGGAGTCTTGGGAAATTTATAAATGGACAGAACTTCTGAGAAGAAAGTAATGCAGTGTAGGGCTACTTTAAAACACTTCCACAGTAGTTTAAAAATTTTCACTCGGGTCTGTGGGGAATACAAGCTGCTGTGTTGTGCCTCTGATGTAATTTTCCAAAATATTTTCTTACTTAATTTTAGTCAAGTCAACAGATGAAAGCCTAATAGTACATATGGGACATTGATAGTGACATTTTCTTCTTTGCAGACTTTGTTCATGACATTAATGTAACAGATATTGTTCCTGGCACCAATGGAAGTAACAAAGGTAAGAAGCACTTACAGTATTGTGTTTCCAGTTTTGAGGTGGGAGTTTAAAGGCAAATCATCATGTTTCAATGCCTAACCATGTTCCATTTATAAAGTACATATCATAGATTGTAACTATATATTTCTTAAAAAACTAATCTTCTGTCTGGGATTTGTACTTCCACAAATAACCACACACTTGGAGATCCTGAATAACTGGAGAAGTAAAAAATAAGTTAAAAAAGTGGAGGTGAGAATAAGTATTAAAAAGCCAGTTACAAGTTTCTGTATGCCCAGACACATCCTCCTTAAAAGCCTGACTGTTAACTTTTTAACAGTAGTTGCACAATGAGGAATTGCCTTAAGGAATTTTAACTTTCACACCCTAAATTTCAGGCGCCTTAGTTCTGTTTACTGTTTAAAATCTTGACAGGGGCAGCTTTACTACCCACAAATTCTTCCACAAGATTATTTTTTTTTAAAGTTATGTAAGAACAGCTTTCTTAATGCTGAGTGCAAAAAAAGAAACAAGCGTCAGGCTACTTGAGCCTCTGCTTGTGCTTTTTGGCGAGTCTGACATTTGCGACTAAGAGAAAAAACTGCAGTCAACTATGAACATAGATCTGTTCCAAGTTCTTAAGCAGGCAGAATAATGTAGAATGGAGGCGGGAGCAAAGTAAGGCAGGCATTGTCAACCCCTGATTTTTTTCTGCCTCCGTAACAGTGACTGAATCTGTACTGCCTTCTTAGCAAGCAGAAAGCTTTCTCTATCCTGAGTACATGAGGAATGGGGAAACATATCACTACCAGCTGGGCAGCTGTGTGTGACACTAGCTGCAGCTGTGTTTCTGGAGAACAGATGTTGGAGTCAGGCAAAGGAGTTGAGAAATAATTCTGAAAACCAGTTGATTTGCATTTGAGCTAGCATTAAATCCTGCTCCTCTAACAGTCCTTACCAGCTAGGCACCAATTTGTTCTCTCTCCTGCTTCTGCTGTTCTCTCCCATGCTTATGCAGCAGGGGGTATAACTTGAAGGCAAAGTAGACAATATTCCACACTATCTTCCACCAGCTAGAAGATTTAAAGCAGCTGCTACACAAAAATTAAGGCCTGCTGGATGTTCAAGTGACTCTACACAGGACATTCAGGGCTACCAAGGCGATCAGTAAGAACAAAAGCATTTTTCAAGGTTTGTGAAACAATCCTCTTTTATGCAAGAAATTTGTCAGAATGCTTTTTACGCCTTGGCTTTTGATAGAACAGGAATGCAGACAGTGTGGGATAGTGGCTATTGAGTATTGTGGGATGCCAAGATTTTAAATAAGACATTATGAAAACAAGTTTTATATTTCAACATAGAGCTTCATAGGCATGTGTTCCTCAGAGGGTCTATTTGGTTGATTTTGTTCCAGTCACTTGTTCAGGTGCTGCCATTGATCAACCTCCATGTAAGAGGACTATGGCATTCCCTCTTAGCAGTATTACTCTTAAAAATCTTAAATTTGTTATCTTGTCTGGCAGTGATGTACTTGCCGCTGCTATCATGGCACAAAGATGGCAAGAGTGTTTTTGTTCAGTGTATGAGTTTTCGACCTGCCAGTTGTTGTAGTAGCTTTCTTGTAATCCTTGTTTTGTTTGTAGAGCAATTTACAGTAATTCAGGCTCTTCTGTACAGAGGTGCACTTGGATTTTGGTTGATATGATCTTACTGAAGTGTGGAGGGGCAGATTAGGATGCTAAATATGCAGCCAGATGCAGGGGAGCATTGCTATGATTCCAGCAGGTGCAGATAGGCACTGAACAGACCTCATTATAGGTATGTGACCTGGAAGGATGATCCTATGTGACAACCTGGGTTTCAGATAAACTATCATCTTTGTTGTGCTCAGCTGGAAGAACTGTAGCACTGTCAGATTAGAGTGCAAGGTGCCTTGCAGTGGAATCTTAGCAATGAATTCCTAATTAAAAAAACAAATAGAAGTTAGGAACTGAGATACTGAACATTGCACTTAAGCAATCCTCAGTAGGTAGAACACACCAGCAATTGTGGGATCTTGGCTGTGAATATTCTGTGACAATAAAACCCCTTTCATCTGAGGATAATTTTCTTTTCCTTTCTTCCAGTCATTTGTCCAAGTGATGCTAGTGATCACCCACCACAGAACAGGAGTGTGATGTTCTCTTCTGGCAACAGAACAGGTTTTGAACTCTTTGAGGAATGGTGGGACAAATCACAAACAGTACCATTTTACCTGATTGCAGTTCTTCTACCCCTGCTAAATCTGAAGTCTCCATCCTTCTTTGCAAAGTTCAATGTCCTAGGTAGGTAACAAATACTATTAAAGCATTGGTTTGTTGTGAGTGAAGTGTATAGAGGACAGTGAAAACTACTCCAGTGAGTAGAATCATAAAACCTTTTAGGATGGAGAAGTAGGTAAGGTTATTGAGTCCAACCATTAACACTGTCAAGCCCACCACAAAACCAAGTCCATAAGTGTTATATCTGCACATTTTTTAATACATCTAGGGATGGTGACTGGATCATTTCTCTGGGCAGCGTGTTCCAATGCTTGACAACCCCTTCTGAGAACATTTTCCAAATCTGGACATTCCCTGGCACAGCTTAAGGCCATTACCTCTCATCCTGTCACTGGTTGCCTGGGAGAAGAGACCAAGCCTCACCTGGCCACAGCCTCCTTTCAGTCAATTGTAGAGAATGATAAGGTCACCCTTGAGCCTCCTTTTCTCCAGGCCAAACAACCCTGGCTCCCTTAGCTGCTCCTCACAGAACTAGTTCTCCTGACCCTTCATTAGCTTCATTTCCGTTCCCTAGACAATTCCAGCATCTCAATGTCCTTCTTTTCTTGAGGGGCCCAAAACTGGCAGTATTCATGTCACAGGGGCAGCTCATCAGTGCTGAGTACAGGGGGGACAATCCCTGCCCTGGCCCTGCTGGCCACACTGTTGCTGATCCAGGCCAGGATGCCATTGGCCTTCTTGGCCACCTGTCAGCACATTGTCAGCCCATGTTCAGCTGCTGTCAACCAGCACCTCCAGGTCCTTTTCCATTAGGCAGCTTTCCAGCCACTGTTCCAGTATTTTGCTGGCAGCCCATACTGTGCCTTGAAGTGGGTTGTTGGTTGATTTATTAACCCCACAGGCTTTGTGTGTTGCTTTGGTTGAATCTTATGGTAGTAGGGAGTTCATTTTTCTTCCTTTTTCTTGCTTGATAATCCTGTGAAACAAATTCCATTACATCCACAACAGATTCTCCCAAATAGTTCTTTGCATGCTACTTTGCAGTATTTGATATATACTACCTTGGTATAGTTGGGCATATTCTTCCTCCTCTGGTAAACATTTCAAACCAGCAGTTGCTTTTGATCTGAAGTGATTTTCTGCCAATCAGGTGATTAATTAATCACTACATAAGTCAGTCAGTATGACCTGCTGCTGTTCTTTGTCCCAATTTCCAATATTGTGGACTCTTCTGTGCTGCAGAGAAAACAATTGTGACTTCCTGCTTCCATGTCTTGAGGTAGAAGGCCAAGGTGGGTGGGGCTGGTAAAGTGAGTAAAGCATTTGCATGGTGGGTGTAGCTGGTCACAGTTCAGGGAGTAGAAGAGGTCTGAGGGATAGCCCTGAAGCCCACAATGAAGAGAAAGGGAAAACTAGGTGTGAGTCAGAGGCTGAAAAAGTTGGATATGCATTGTAAAGGAGGTAGAGGACACGGATTTGAAGGCCTAGTCTGTTCCATAGTAACACATTATCAGAGCTTGGATCTGCTCTTGCTGAAACCACTAAATGAAAATACTACACAGGAATTTCAGTACTTGATACTGTTTCTGTGCAAAAGGTGTACATTTTATTTAGGTAGATATAACATTAGAAATTAAAAAACCAGAATATTAATTACTCATCACTTCAGTAGATTTTTATGTAATTCAGAAGCTGTTCAAAGTTGCTTTAATTTTTGTAAACGTTGAAGTTTATAGGATAAGAAGAAATGGAAGGCAATTTTGAGATGCTGAAATTTATCTCAGTAGAGTTTTGAGACCATCTTATCTTGATACCAATGGAAACAGAAGTTATTAGGAAACTAGAGAATATTTTAGCTGATCTTCATGTATAGAACCTTTTCCTAATTTTTTCCTAATTTCAGTGACAGGGATTACAGGGTACTTCCTCTGCTGTAACCAACACCTAAAGATATTAAACTTGCTGGAAGTTTACATTATGTGCATTATAAGAGAAGTAAAGAAAAAGTTTAGACCTCGTCTTCCGTTAGGAATGAATACCAACTGTAACTGGTGTTGACTACTAGTAGCTACATGCACGGAGCAGAAATGAAACTCTGCATAAATGCTTTCTACTATATCATGGTATTTGTTTGACTCTTGTTTTTTCCAGGTACAGTTTCAGTTGTCTACTTAGTTTTTCTGGTTACAGTAAAGGCTGCTCATCTGGGAATTCACTTAGAATTCAACTGGTTTACAGAGAATGAATTTTTTGTACCAGGTAAGATAATTAAAATGCAGTAACAAAGTATATATTTGGTGAGTTTAAGATTTTTTTTTTCTCATTCACCTTTTAACATGTCTGAGACATAAATAAAGTGAGGAAATGCTGTTGCAAGTAGAGGAAAGATCCCTCCAGACAAAGTGGCAAGGAATCCCTTTCCCAGCGATATTCCATAGTTAAAGGACAGTATCAACAGTGGGGAAGAGGGGACGTGCCTATCAGAAGAATCTTCAACAAACATCTCATGACAGAGAGATTGCCATAGTCCTGTTTCACGTATGTTATTTTAAGTTCTGGTTGCACCAGTTTCAGATCATGCCTGTTTCAGTAGCAATTAAAAATGACAAACAGTAGCCAGACTGTTAAAGGTGCTTTAGGTTCCTCATACACTGTCTTGCTTAAGTGAAACAGTTCATTCACCATAATTTGCAAGTACAGTTTTCCTGTACTTGCTGGTCTATCTCAAATTTTAGGCCATAATCTTAAAACCTCTTCTCTTTCAAACACCCATTAGGTGTTTTTATCCCATCAGTACCCATCAGTATGTTTTTCTTTTCTTGGATGTTGTTTGATGGCTATTTGTTCTTTCCAAATTACTGCTAGAAATTACTCTGTGAGATGCCATAGTCATAAAAAAGTGGCATTTGGTATTGCTTGAACAGTTAGCCTAAATAGATGAGTTTCTTTTTTAAGAAACCTGGAGTAAGACAACAAGGGTTAGATCCTAGCTGGTTTTTCCCCATCCTTTACAATAAGCAGGATTTTATGAAAAGTTAACTCCAGGGAACTGTGTCCTGTACATTAGAATAGTATCACTTCTTCTGTTCTTAGAAACAAAAGAGAAAAATGAGTTACAGTGACACACGTGCCACAGGCCATTGAGAAGCAGAGCACTCAGTAGTATGATTAACTTGGCAAAAACTCCTAGTACTTCTAGGAGATAGACAAAGCATGTAGCCAGTGCATACAGATACAACTACTGAGAGATTCTGAAACTGTCAGTTTGCTTTTTATTATTGAGATTGAAGTAGTGGATGAAAAACAAGCCCAGAAGTGGAGCCCAGAAGTCGTTTGCACTCAGTTCTGTCAGTAACACATCAAGCCTAATTAGGGTTTGAAGGTGCAGTGAAACCAGCTCTTGGGAAAGCTTATTCTTTCAGTTTGGATAAGCCCTCCATTAGTTGCCTGGGGTGTGTTTACTTTCCTAACTTCATAGCACTTTGCAGTAGTCTGTTTTAAATATGTTTGCATGGAGCTCTCTGTGGTTTGTTCTGTAAGGGTTTGTGAATCTCTGAAGAGTGTTGTGCTATACTCCTGGATGCTTCTCAGAAGCTGAGCTCTCCTAGGGGTCTCTAATTGCTGTTAGCACTCTAAACAGTAAATACCTTCTTAGGTAATACCAACTATGATGGTACTTTAACAATCTTAGGAATTTGTGAATTCCTAGACTATTTGTAGCACTTCCAGAACCACCATCTTGTGAGTATTAAAAGAAGCAGAACAATGCTATTCCCGTGGAGACAAGAAAGAAATTTTTTTCATACATGCTGTGAGGCATGATAAGAAATTGCTCTGCCTTTCTTTATGCCCTGGCTTGTAAGCAGAATCTCTTAAATATCTACAGATGTAACTTCTTCTGGTAGCATAAATGACTTCTTAAAAACTAAAAGTTCTCACAGGGTAAATGATTCCTTCCCTCCATCTCCCTCTTCAGGAACCCATAGGTATACAGCCTCCCTGCTGTCAATTCCAGTTTTACAGATAATTTCCAGTTAAACTGTTGAGGAGCAGAAAACCTTGTATGTGTCAATCTTAAATTAACCTAGTAATCACTGATGGTGACACTGATAGGAGTCTGTCAGAGAAGGCTTGCTGGAAAGTGTATTCTATAGTAACTACTGTCTTCATGCATTTTGTACTTCCTGATTAAATATCTGCCTTGGCTGTAGTCAGAGATGAGATAGATCTCAGGATGGAGGTTCGTGAGTTTGCCAGTACCCTCCAGAGCACTGTGTGTCATCTGCATTTTGGCATTGCTTGTTTCAAAGAAGTAATTTAAAAACACTTATTTTTTTCTTCGTTTAGAGTTTAGAATTCTGTTCCCTCAGCTCACAGGGGTTCTAACACTTGCCTTCTTCATCCACAATTGTGTCATCACACTTCTTCAGAATAACAAGAATCAAGAAAACAATGTAAGTAACTTCGTAAGACTGTGCTCATTTATATCTAGATTGCCAGACAACAGTAATTTTTCTTGTGATTTGGTAAGAAAAGAGTTACACATTCTTTTCCTTGCTATAAGGGAGTAACAGATAAATTACAAATTCATTTGCATGAAAGCCCTGAGGAATGCCCTAAACTTACTTTTGGTCAAGCTGGTGTTAAATGGCCAAATTGCACACAAGAGGCAGATGACTTGACAGTGTTGTAGAACTCAGTGAAAATTGACCAATTTTAGAATGAAAATGGTGGAAAATGTTTGGTGTAGGACTGATTATAGCAGAATCCTGAACAATAGTTTTAGGGTCTCTGTAATACCTTTTCTCAGTGTTGCTTCAGTAGTTTTGTCTCACAATCCTAGTCAAAGTCTGTAGAGAAGCTTGGCACAATTTAGAAAATCCTGCAAGTTGAAGCCTGGATTGGGAGGTTTTGTGGTAGTCTTTGGACTGGTGCTTTGCTCTTGAAAAAGTTAAACAGTGCTCCTCTGGATGGAACTGCATTCTTTGTTAATATCTTTCCTTTATAAAATACGAAATGGAGTAAACACGATACGTAGGGTGTAAGAGTAACTTTTACTCTAATTATTTTTATAATTTTATTTTTTCTCCCTGCTTCCAAGGATTCTTGTCTAGCTTCATTAAAATGTTAGCTGTAAAGATACATGCAATAACATAAAAATATTTTTAAATATTAACTGTTTGGAAAACTGGTACAAAATCATAGAATCCCAGAATGCTTGAGGTTGTAAGGAACCTCTGGATATCATCTTGTTCCCCTACTCAATCAGCCCCCCTAAGAGCCAGATGCCTATACAACCCATCAAATAAAATACATCAGATTTGATTATTTGACAATGAAGTGCAGATTATGTACCAATGCAATGAGATGACCTCTTAGGCTTTAGAAGCCTGCATAGTTGCTTCCTTGTACCCGTGAATCAAGACTAGCTTGTGAATGACCCTATCTACAAAGAAGTCATGAATTCTCTGCTTCTAGGGGCTTCTTAGAAATTAGTTTAACAGCTGGGGGTCTGGACAAAGAAAGCTAAGTAAGCTTTTTCTCGATTTCCTTAAGAAAATCTTATGATGTGGAGAAGGGCAAAATTTCTCTTCAGCTGTGGCTTTCAAATTCTAAAGACTAGCTCTCTGACAATCAGCTCTACATGCAGAGGAGGCCTAATACCCTCATTCCGTCTTCAAGGTTTTCCTGTGTATTTTCCCCCTCCATTTACATCAGAGCAAGCAATCAGATGCAAAGAGCAGCACCTGGAGTGTTCTTCAGCTTGCTTTTCCTGTGTGAAGAAGGAAGAAACAGCTGCCTGCATTTGAATCAGCTTTTCTAATACCCTCCCTGGAGCTTAAGTTGAATTTCCAAGTCAGCCCTAGCATCCATCTTAAAACCTTGACAAAAATCTGCATTCCAGAAGAATGTTCAAATTGCTCAGAAGGGACACCTTTGAAGGATGACAGGGAAGATTTTTAATGGGAAACCAAATCTCTGTGTAGTAATCTTGTAGTAGTTTTATGTGGCTGGAGATTTCTTTCCCTGTTTGTAGCTGTACAGGAGACTTTCACCTAGCTCTCAGAAGTGCTTTGCAAATGTTAATGAAGTACCTGTGCTGTTGAAGAGCTATTTTGTGATTATGTCACTAAGCTGCTGGGCTGAGTGAGATATTTCCATATGTATAGGGGTCTTGCCCTCTATCATAAGTCATAAGGGGTTTTTCCCATATATTTACAAGATGCTTTCTTCTCTCAGTGTCTGATGGGGTGATACTAATACAACTCCATGGATAAAACCTTCACTGTTTTATTGATCAACCTGTTAACGTGTCACCTCTGTCAGTGTTCTGTGAAAAGGCACAGAACCTGGCCTGGAAAAGCACTGTTTTAGTCTTAACAAAACTTGCTGAAACTAGTGGTCACAGAGCAGCTCTTTGGGGAGGTGGAAAAAAGTAAGATAAACAATAACATTCCTCTTATGGAGTCAGAAATTCAAAACAATAGCAGCTTCCATTCTGGTCACAGGCATGCATCACAGCCCAAAGCTAAAACATGCATGGGGGAGGATTGCTCTGGCTGCTATTCCTGTACAGTGGTGTGGGTGTGAGAGGAGAAGAGCAGTGCACCAGAGTAAGCCATATGTCAGCAGCACAGCCTGGAGAAGCCCTGTGAGCAGGATTTTAGTCTGCAGGTCAGAATTGAGCTTCCTGGTCCCATCTCCCACTGCTATTGCCTCCTTGTATTTATCAGCGTAATTTTTTGTACGGTGCTCCGTCAAATGGTTTGAAAACCAATTGCATAGGAAACATAACCTAGCCACAAAAAGGAGTTAGTTGTGGTTTCGGTTGGCTGTTTTTTTCCTGATTCATGTCTGTGATCAGTTTCCCTGAGTAACAGTACGGATGTTACACAAGCCCACCATGATCTACAGACATGAGTATGCTAGTGCTGTCTCCTAATAGTTGTTTGTGGATGTACCTGGGAGAAAGGCTGTGAGTGAGGAGATGTTTTTTGTCTAGGTATTAACTGCAGAACACATGGAGCTGTAAATGGTACTTATTTTCTGCAGTATTTAAACACTTTATTCCCTGTAAACAGAGTGAGCTTCCATTGGTGGTGCCATACCATTGGTTTCTGTTTCCAACAAAAATTATGCACAGCATCATCCATCCTGGTGAAGTACTTTTTTTTGTCACCCAGTTAAATGTTACCACTTTCCCTTGGTGCATGAACAGGTGGAGTCTATTTTTATGATACAGATCAAAGTCCTGTTCAGATACTACTGAGACAGCATCTCTCTTGAGAAGAGACTAATCTGAAATGGGATGGTTAAAAGGTGTTTCAAATGTGGTAATCGTTGCTAGGCACTGATACAGGTTTCTCCATCCGAGGACCAACTCCACAAACTAGCTTTCAGGTACTGAGGAAGGAAGTAACTTTTTTCTCCATGGCATTCAACAGGCAAATCAAAGCCTGGAAGTAGCCTGTTCTTTGCAGCACCACATGAGAAATGTCCATAGAGCCACAGAGCCTTCTCTGTGCCCTGTCAAATCCCTTGCTGCAGGTCCAGCCAGCACCTGAGTACCGGCTGTTCTGTGGGTGTGATACAATGTCTTGTACTTTCAGAGTTGTCTCTGTTAGCTCCACCTGATTTATCAGACTCGTCCTTTTGTTAAGAGGCTGATTTCTTCTTCTGTTCTACTGCTGCTGCCAGCCTTAATTACTCAATTTTCTCTTCTTCCAGTGGCACTTCTAACACTTTGCTCTGTGATTCTGACCAGGAGAGCTCCTTGTCAGCACTAACTGCAGCTAACATATGTTCTCCAAGCTCTGTCTGAAAACCTGCCTGTTACTTCAGGTGTATTTGACAAGGTTTTGGCAGGTGTCAGGCTGTGATCCTTATGGACTGTGACATGCTTGTTACCCTAGATACTAACTTTGAGACTTCCACTGTGATTCTGCAAATACTTCCCACTTCCACCATTGTTTATTCTACAAGTTTTATTTTTAAACTGTGGCTGTAAAAATTGCTATATTTTTGTGCTTAGGCAGCTTTCACCACAGCAATGTCCATTTTGAATGTAAATGCCTCATGTATCAAATTTAAAATAAAAAAAGTGTAGTTATTGTTCTTACTTAAAATAATCCTTTTATCTCTCCCTATGTGTCCTTTGATTTTATCTGGAATTATGCTGTCTAAACAGTACTGTCAACGTCTTTAGGGAGTGTACCCAGGTCTCTTGAGGAATAATGAACATTAATCAAAAGATGATCCTGTTATGTAAACACATATTGTTGTACAAAAATAACCATCTTATACACAGCAGCATATGTTTGGAAGGGAGCTGATGGATGTTTGAGAAAAAAATAAATCCAGGTCTTCAAGTTGTCTATTTCTTTTTTAGTAGCTTATTGAAATCAAAATCTGGGTACTCTTTGTATGGTGACAGCAGCTGGAGAAAACAGTCCATTGTGTTACATGCTATGAAAATAAATTATGAAAATTATCTCAGCACTTAGTTTCAGTGCAGATTAAAGCATACACCCTTAAGAAGTCTAGAAACATGAACTGGTTAGTTTTGGCATTAGTAGCTGTTGGAGGTAATAGCACACCACCTATCTACCATTTTTTATGTCCAAAGAAAGCAGTAAGAATTTTATTTCAGATTTCTTGCCCTCACAACTGCATGCACTTGTCACAGCAAAAATAGTTTTACAGTTGGTTCTAGAACTTACTTGTAGGCAGAGTACAAATAACAACTGGGAGTTACTATGCTGTTTTTATGCATTAGGACTACACCTAAAATACCAGATTTAAAGCAGGTTTTGGCAGATGATGAGCATTAAGGTCTTGAGTACGTTTTGAAAAATTGTCTGAGTCCTGTTCTCAGAAGATGAGAGTCTGTGTCTCTTTGCAAAATTGCCTTACTGTGTCTCTGAGTCCTGCAGTTAATAAAGTTTCTCATAAATACCTGTAAGAAATTTGGATGCTCATATATAGTATTCTTAAAATCAGTTCTTAAGGTGGTTGGGCACTGGTGCCTTTGAGGATGTAGATATTATATAAAAACCTATACAGCTCCTCATGTTGTGTGGAGAAATTCTGCATATAATTTAAAGGAAAGGCTACTGCTCAGCTTCTGATGAAAGTTGATAGTCCTTACTCAATGACCAGTATGAGGAGAGTCAATTCTAGGCAATCATTTTCCTTGTGCATTTGACTGGTCTGCAGAAGGAAGAGATTGCAGCTAGAAATGTGCAGCTTCTGGGAGCTTGAAGGCCACCCTGGAACATGTTCAAAGCACACTGATGCCTTTTTCCCATCAGCCTCTGAGAGGCAAATAATATTTCTCATCAGACAGCAATCTTCTACCCCAAAAGCACTGGCAAAATGAGTAGGAGAGTCCACGTCTTTCACCAGAAACTGGCTTCCCATCTGAATTTCTCTCAAAACTCATAATCTAGCATTGGGGGTTGCCTTGCACTTGGCAGAGCCTGGAGTGGTGTAGGCTACATTTCTGTCAACAAGATATGGTGAAAAAGCACTTAGGGAAACATTTCCATGCACAGTGTGAGGAAGCTTTGCTCATGCTCAGTGAGCTGGTGGTGGGTGATAATTATCACCCTGGTCTGGAAACCAGTATAATCCTAATAATTTGGTGCTATGCCTGAGCTAGTAAGACTTGATTCTCAATCTTATGAAAATAGGGTTATGTATTGAAACATTACTAGTAATCCTTTAAGGAGCTGATGATTAGCAGCAGCTGAACAAATGGTTTGCTGTAAGGTGATGACTGTTTTGTACTGCAACATAAGCTTATACAGAATTTAGTTAGCTAATAACTAGAAACAAATGGTCTATTTCCAAAGGAAGGAATTTATGTAGAAGAATAACTCACCAAGTACATTGCAGTGAGATCAGTGTGATATACATGTGGATTCTCTAGTTTCATAAAGGACTCAATTAGATTTGCCAGTTATTTTCCTGTAATAGATGTGTAATTATTTTTGTATAGTGGAAAATATTTATATATATTATATATTTTATGAAGATAGCCAAAATTTTCAGAACTGAACATTGTCGTTTTGGTTTAAGTCCATACTTAAGTGTATATGGTGTACTTAAGTGTGGATTTATGACCCTAACTTCAACATTCTTTCCATAAAACCTTTGATTAAATTCCTTTGAGTTATATCTGCAGTTGGGTAGGCTGATGTCTTTGATTGCAAGATTTTATTCATGACAAGAAATTTAACATAGGGCATTGGTGGGCTTTCTTTCTTAGACAGGTGTGTCTGTGTCCCAAGGGTCTTAGTAGGAAAAGGTGAATGTAAGAAAGTAGAAGGGATTTCTTGTTTGTTTTAATAACTAGTGTATGCTTATGCATCAGGATAAGCTACATCTTATGCTACATCTATTGACATATCTCTTTCATGGTGACTTTTTTGTATGTTGAGAGATAAATATACTTGTCTAGCTCCACTTTGAGGTATCTTCTTGCAGTTTTCTGATCTGATCAGAAACACCAGGTCTGAAGTTTCCATTCAAGTAGTAGGAAGTAAAAATAAAAACATGCAAATGATAGTAGTAAATATAAAAGTAATGCAGACAAAAAGAATATAAAAGTAACAGTAAATAGATGAAATAGAAATCTTCTCACGAGGTTTTTATTTCATCTGGTTTTGTGTGTAAGTGCTGGCCAAAACAAAATCTTGTTTTTCCTCAGGTGAGAGACCTCTCTATTGCATACTTCCTGGTTGGACTAACATACCTGTATGTTGGAGTGATAATTTTTGCATCTTTTCCTTCTCCACCATTATCCAAAGAATGTATTGAACAGGTGAGATATTTTACTGCAGTCTGTATTTCATGAAGTCACAAAACAGGTTTTTTATGGGGGACCACAGTGGGTCATCTGGTCCAGCCTCCCTGCTCAAGCAGGGCCATCCCAGACCATATGGCACAGGATTGCATCCAGATGGTTCTGGAATATCTTCAGTGAGGGAGACTCCAGAACCTCTGTGGACAATCTGTTCCAGTGCAGTCACTCACACTGTGAAGAATTTCTTCCTCATGTTCAGATGGAACTTCCTGTCCATCAGTTTCTGCCCATTGCCTCTTGTCCTATTGCTTGGCACCACCAGGAAGAGCCAGATCCATCCTCTTGGCACCCTCCTTTTGGATATCTGTATACATTGATGAGGTGCAGCAGCAGTAGGGCCAGCTCCCTCAGCCTTTCTTTGTAAGAGAGATGCTCCAGTCCACTGAGTCTTTGTAGCCCTGAGCTGGACCTGCTCCAGGAGCTCCGTGTCTTTGTTGTCCTGAGGAGCCCAGAACTGGACACAGCTCTCCAGATGCACCTCACCAGGGCTGAGTAGAAGGACAGGAACACCTACCTCGACCTGCTGGCAATGCTCTTCCTAATACATGCCAAGATACCGTATTTGTCCTAACCTTTTAATAAATAATGCAATAAAAATCCCCCAGCTACTGCTTCTTGCTTCATGATTCACCCTGGCAGGCACATCTGTGCTTGACTATGGGACACCTTGATACCATACCATGAACAGATGACTAATGCTTGTGTTATCTGGTTTATATTCATAAATGGTTCCCAATGTTTTGGTGAAAAACAAACGTTTAAAAAATACTCTTTGAAAGTGATGAAGAGGGACCATAATGAGCAAGCTAACAAATGAGCTTTTCATTTCTTTAGGTTCTTTAATCCTGAGAAATGTGTGCAGTGCCTCATTTGGATTCCAGAAGAAATAGAATGTGAAAGCAAGCTTGTTTAGATAGGAGTCCTCACTGCTGTTATGTTAGGAGAATGACACTGGAGTTTGATGCTCTGGTGAGCCTTGCCAGCAGAGTTCTTCAGATAATAGCACCACATGAAACACCCTGTGAAGGCTAAAAACTCTTACTTGCTCATAGGCAAGCCTGACTTCCATACCCTAAACTGCTTCAGAGATAGCAGTTATCCAAGGGGGATCCATTTTATATCAAGTGTGTAACTCTGGCATAATATTTAGCAATAATGGGTGTTTAAAAATTTCCTCTGGCTGTGGATTGGTTAGAACTGTTTCCACTGTTAAACCATAAAATGATTTTTTTAACCACCTGAGATAATTTCACAGGATGAAATGCACAGTTAAATAACAGATAATGAGTGATTTTCTTCACATTTATTTTCTGGAGCACCTACTTATGAAGCTGTTTGTACATTTCTGTGATATCTAAGTCTTAAAATACTTTTTCACATGTTTTCAGTAGGTAGTGTACGATTCTTTTCCTCATTTGTATGTAATGCAGTTTTACTCACTAAATAACTGTTTTTAATAAGTAGGTATGATATGACAGATAGTAGGAGTGTATGAATTCATCTGCCTAAAAGGTCAGGTGGCCCTTCCAGAGCCTGGATTAGCTGAGGATGTTCAGAAGATGCAAAAGTAATTCCTTATGTAATACTAACATTAACACTGACATCAGCCTAGTAATATTCAAAAATTGGTGGCAAGGCAGTTGTAACAGAGGGAGGGGGTTTTTCATGGAGTTCATTTAGCAATTGTAGTTATTTGGATTTATCCCATTCTTTCTAGCACACAGATAAAAAAACCAGCAGATACATGTAAACAAGCATTGTTCATGTGTAACATTACTTATATGTTTAGAATTTTCTAGATAACTTTCCCAGTGATGACATCATGTCATTTGTTGCAAGAATATTCCTGCTGTTCCAAATGATGACTGTATACCCACTGTTGGGCTATCTGGCACGAGTTCAGCTGTTAAGACAGTTTTTTGGAAATGCTTACCCAAGGTAAGATGTCTGTTTCTTGACAATAGTTTGGCACACTTTGGTTAGCTGACTGTTGTCAGAAATTTGGCTGGGTTTTTGGGGATTTGCTTTGCACATTAGGTACTTTTCATAAGCTAGTTTCACAGAGTTTGTAGAGTCAGGGTAAACAGGCAAAATAAACTTGCCTGCAGATCAGAACTGCTACAAGATGCCAGAGCAGAATAAGGGGGGTTATTTTAGTTTAGCTCTTCATTTTATCAATAAATAGGAATTTTGTCAACACAGTCCCTTTGAGCTATGCAATAATATGGCAAAAGAAAAGTTGTCCAGGAAAAAAATTATTTAGTCCAGAAGCATTTCATCTAGGAATCCTTAAGCTGTGAAAAACATATACTCTAGATACTAACCTTTCAGCATGCCATCTTTGTTTTGATTGTCCGTGATTAGTAATCATCCATCTGTTTTTAAACAGAGATAATAGCTCAGTGAGTTGTTAGTTGTGCTATCTGGGCTGCTGCTATGTTTATAAAAATAGCTTTTCACATGCTAATTTCAGAGATGAGCCACACCCTTGCATTTGTACAGTGTCTGTATTCCAGGGAAAAGCTGATGCAGATTTCAGTTTTAGTTTGGTTTTTAAAATAAAACCTAGGACATTTATATTTGGAGTACTGGAGTACTGAATTTGTCACAGCTGAGAAGTTACTATTTATCTCCAAGTTTCTTATTTTGTATTGTGAATTACTGTTGATGGAGGAATGGGGGAAAAAAAAATCTCAGGAAGGAATGTGTGTTTCCTCTGTGGCATCAGCAGTTCAGGTCTGCAGAGATGCTGTTCCAAGTTTCTCCTGAGTCCTAAAATAGGTATGAGAAGTTCTAGAAACTGAATGCCTAAAATTAGGCAGTGAAATAAGTGCCTGCTTTTTTTGACTCTGAATTGTATGCAGTTCAACGCTAAGATTTTTAGGAACTGCTGCAAGTTACTGTTGGAAACAAGGCCATTTATTTAAGTGCTAAAGATGGATTTCACAGCCACTGGGAAATAGTCTTGTCCTTTATATTATGTGGATGTGCCTTTTCCTATCTCCTCCCTCTAGTTGCTCTCTGACCAGAATGGTTTTCATTTCCCTCATGGCCTCTCCTAGAACCTACAACTTTATGCCAGTTTCCTCTCAGGTTAATTCCAGCTTGCTGTTTTAAGCCTTCATGGTATGACGAATTTGATGATGCAGATACTTGCTTGATTCTTGTCTCCAGAATGTCCTGTGGGTAGCTTCAAACAATTTTAAATTTGTTTTGTTTTGTTTTGGGGCTCCTTATAGTGAAGTATTCAAAGTTTCTGAGAAGTCAAAAATGGTTTCTAGGAAGCCATGTAGGTCTCTCCAAGCTATAGTGATATGGTAGGATATTCTGACTGATGGGCTGTCTCTCACCCTCTAGCATCCCAGGTGTTTCAAATACAGCACAGAAATCACTCAATTAACCCTTCAGGCTCTGGATTCTGTGCATTTACAAGGTCAGCCCTTGTTTTTTCTATGCAGTGAAGACTTCCTGAAGGCTGGTAGCAAGCACAGGACATGTCTCTGGGAGGATAGTAAAGATTTACTGCCTGGTTGTGAAATGCGTCTTCATGACTGGTTCTCAGCCATCACCTAACCTGACAGAGCTGCTTTAGTAGCACTTTATCACCTCTCTGTGAAAAATTTCAGTATTTTTGGTTTTTCCCTGAGCTGCTTTTGTAGGGAAACATTTTGCAAATATGAAGATGTTGCTCTTACTGATATAGGCTGTTGTCTTACTGGAGAGCCTGTTGATTCACTCTGAAGAACCTACCTGGAAATATTATGTTCTGTGGCTTTTTACGTAGGAAAATAAGCACTCTACTAATAATTGAATGTACTTGGCTTCTTTTTCTCAAAATTCTCATTAGTCAGGGCCAACAGCTCTTGGGCAATAAGAAGATTAACCTGCAGAGATTCATGCTTTACCTCTTAGATGTCTGTATAAAGGTGAATAAATGGAGGAGAATATTCTGGGTCACATGCCATGAGAAAATTTTTGTGTGCATAGTGACCCCAAAGGATGAAAAAGGAGGAAAAGAGCAGGATCTCTGCTGGCAACCTAGCCTCATTTAATCCTGTGATCCTATGTCCTAAATCACATATCTTTTCGTAGGTGCATTTTTCTTATATTAAGTCTTTTTTGCAGCTGAGAGAAATGTTATAAATTTGCCTTCTGACTGTAATTGTCCAAAGAAAACTAACAAAAACAACAAAGTCTAACCGAAACACCTTCTCCTTTGGTCCAAGTCTCCATTAGAAATGTTCCTATCTTAATTTGCTGTTGAAGCTGTTGGTTGCTTCACATGGAAGCTCCCTGATTCTAAAAGCCAGTTTTCCTCACATCAGCAGTTTTTTGCAGGTGTGGATAACTGCTGCTGCTGTGGATGGAGTTAACAGATAGTCATTAACTTATTAAATGGAGTACTTAGAATTTTGGATGGATGCAATTTAAAGCAAATAGCTTGATCTTGCACAAGTTTACAGGGCTGCCAGATAGTTTTTGGTTCCTGGGAGTGATTGTATTGCTCAGATCTATTTCTTTCTCTGGGTTTTACCCCTTTTTCTTTATCTGACACTGATTGTAATAACCAAGATACTAGTTTGCTGTTTTGCAATTTATAGTCTTGATTTTTGATCTAATCAAAGGCAAATTCTGCCAAAAGCGACATCATGGTTCATATCTTACTTTTTTCTGGTAAACCATGGATTATAACTGGATATAATGAGAAATTACATACTCATCTTCAAGGGAGCTTTTATTGTCTGAAGACTTGATTTTCATCTCTTTTGTCCCGTGCTTTTTTTAGATACTCTAGAGTGCTATTTTTCTATTAACAACTCTTTGCTGTGTGTACCTATAGTGTATCCGACTAACCCATAGTCTTGAGTGATGAAGCAGCTCACCTCAGCAGCTCAAACTTAAAAGCTTAAACAGACAATATGCAACTTTTCTTTTACCAGGTTTCCCAGTAGAAATAAGCTGAACAGTGTAAGCTTGCTTATCTGAAAGGAAATGAGAGTCTTGTCTTCCAACAGTCAAGAGGAGAGCAAAAGCGTCCTTGGTTCTAAGGAGGATTTTCCTTGCTCTTATGTACAAGTAGCAGTCGCCTGTGTCTCTGCCTATCTTAAAATCAAATACACGTGTAGATGTGCTGGACACAGTAGTATTCTTACAGGCATCATCACATTAGAATCATAGACTGGTTTGGATTGGAAAGGACCTTGAAGATCATTTAGTCCCAACCCCCCCTGTCAGGGGCAGGGACAGCTTTGACTAGACCAGGCTGCTCAGACCCCCATCCAAACTGGCCTTGAGCCCTTCCAGAGGTGGGGCATCCACAGCTTTCCTGAGCAACCTGTTCCAGTGTATCATCACCCTCACAGTATAGTTTATTCCATATATTTAACCTAAAGCTCCCTCTTTCAGTGTGTAAATTCCTCCTTGCCCTGTCACTCCAGTTCCTGTCAACAATCCCTCTCCAGCTTCCCTGCTGGCCCCTTCAGATCCTGAAAGGTGTCTGTGAGGTCCCTACACAACCTCCTCTTCTCCAGGCTGCACAGCCCCAACTTACTCAGCCCATCCTCACAGGGGTGGTGCTCCAGACCTCTCAGCAACCTCCTGGCCCTCCTCTGCACTTGCTCTAACAAATCATGCTGGGGACCCCAGAGCTGGGTGCAGTGCTTCAGCTGGGGCCTCAGCAGAGCAGAGCAGAGCAGTAGAACCCCTCTCTCAGTCTGCTGGCCAGTGCTGCTTTGGATGCAGCCCAGGATTTCCTTGGCTTTCTGAGCTGTGAGCACTCACTGTGTGCTCATGGTGAGTTTCTCATCAGCCATCACCCCTAAGTCCTTCCCCACAGGGCTGCTCTCAGCCTGTGGGTGTGTCTGGGATTGCAGTGACCCAGGTGTAGGACCTTGCATTTGGCCTTGCTGAACTTGCTGAGGTTTGCACCTCAAGCCTATCCGAGCCCCCTCTGGATGACATCCCTTCCCTCAAGCATGTCCACTGCACGTACACATCTTGGTGCTGAGGGTGCGTTCAATCCACAAATCCTTCAGCCTTTCTATACTTCCTACAAAAGATTTAGAAATGAGAGAAGACATCCTAATTCCTTCTTTTATTTTGGAAAATGTATGTTAGTATACAGATTACAACAGAGAAAGTGATGTACTGGGACAAAACCCAAGGAACTGTTCATTCTCTCTGCTCTCCCTGGTGTTGTTAAGGAAGGCCAAAATTTTGTGTATTGGGTAATTTGCTTTCTTTTCTAAAATGAGATGTGTTTGTAATGACATCATTTAACAGCTGATTTAGGGCCTGATGCCTGTGCTTTATCTGCTGTTTCTTGCCTGACTCTGGATCTTCTTATATATAGAGAAAGCCAATCTTTTTATTATTTTTACTGGCTCTTGCCTACAGTGATATTTGTGACAGAGAAAATTGCCTTGACAAATTAAATGGTGTGCATAGAGTGCTTTATACGGTCATCTGATGTTTTTTTAAAACATTTTAACATCTTTCCTGTTCTGAGATGTTAAATAAGCTGATAGACAAAATCCATTTTGCTTTCCTTAATGACTGTCCTTCCTTTACTCCATGGTAGCCCAGCTGACTTGCTAGTTCTCCCACAGATGTATCTTCTGATGCAATGAAATACATTTCTTCTGTTTGCATGCATGTTTGCTTGTCTGCTCTTCATCTAACTTCTGTCTAGCTTCTTAAAGGTTGTGATTCATTGTCTTTTGACCAATGTCACTTGAGTGAGATTTCCAGGAAGAAAATGCATTTTTAGATACAGAAATCTCAAAAATTCTTATTTGGATGATCCTGATTTTCTTGTTTCCTTGCTTTCCAGTTGCTCTTATTGTGTGTGTTCATTCTGTGACTCCATGCTGAGTCCAGAACTTCTGAGAGAACTTAAAACTTGAGGAGATTCAAGATCAGTTTCTGTTTTTAAATTTCCCCTGTGCTAGGGTTTGGTTTCACTGTTTTTGACATGATTCTTACTTTGACAATGCCAAAGTTAATTAGATATATATGGTCACTGCTGTTGAGTGACTTAAGTGTAGCTACTACTTCCACAGGAGAGAACTTGATGGAACAAGCTCTTTAAAGGTCTTCTGGCATACAAGGTTGTTTCTCCACTCTGTCAATCTGAAAGGTTAACCTTGCCAGAAGAGAAAAAAACAAGATTCAGGGAAAATTTTTGCATTTTGTTTTCATCTTTTTTTTTCCTCCATTATCATTTTTGTGGGATTGCAGGATTTTCGCAGGTGAGCAGTGATTCCCTTTGCAGAAAAGAGCTAGAATCTTCCTCTGCCCAGCTGAGAGTATGGAGACAGAGGACAGACTATAAAAGACTTCCCAATGGGTGTGCCTCCTTTGTGAATTATAGCCTCCTTTAGGCACCCCAACCTGTGCCTCAGAGCAGTATCCCTAACCAGGCTGCCCAGGCAGACAGTCCAGCCCTGGCATGACAGTCCCGCACCCAACTCTGCTGCCCTTGACCATGAAAAACAAAGTTACACTGCCTAGAAAACACCTGTATGTGACCAGGGTGATTAAGCAAAACCAGGCCAAATCTTTTCTAATCTCTAATGTCCTCTAAATCCTTTTCTTCATATAATTGTAATAAGCAGTGGTATGGTTATGTCCCCTGCCTCCTGTAAAAATACTTTTTCCTGACTGTCCTTTTGCAATGTGTGGTGAGCATTAATTTTACTGTAAACCAGTGTCAGGCTAAACCTGAGCAATTCAGAACTTGTTAAAATGTCACAGGCTATGAGAAATGCTTGTGTTTTCAGGAACATACCTGCATGGAACTCTAGAGTCTTAGGAAAAGTACTACCTCAAATAATGGTACTAGCTACTTGTAGCCCTAGGTATCAGATTTTACTTTATTTAGAAGGGTATGGCTTTTTTCCTAAATGGTAATGCCTTTCTCTCCATCAAGATGGAGACTTTTTCCCCATCCTGCAGATGAGGTGAGCTGAGCTGTGACTATCTGCCTAGGTAAAAGAAAGGGTTTGCAGGTTAAATACCTGTTGTCCAGTGTCATGGTTACAACTCAGGCTGTTTCAAAAGGTAGGCAAAGGAGCAAGGACCTTCCAGGGGAGGAATGCAGTGTAATCTTTCACATTGAAACAGATCGATGCAAAGTCTTTTCAGACCTTCTGATTTTGATATTGTTCATGAGGAATCTGATTAATTTTAACAATCAAAACTGCAAATCAGTACTTTACAAGTACTGAATTGCTTTAGAGGCTTCAGCATTTGAGGACCATTGTTTTCAGTTGAGCCAGAGCACACTGTCCCCCCCCTCAACCTAATAATCCTTTCCCACATCAAGAAATTGAAAAATGTTTCATTTCATATCGTACATACAGACACCCCTATTTGCTTTCAACATTTAGAAGAATCTAGAATTAATTTTTTCAAACAATAGCTTTGAACAACAAAATCATGTCTTCAAAGCATGCCAGAATAAAATACTTCAGAGATTTTTCAGGTTTTCTGCTAAAATACTCCAAATTGACACAAATTTGCAAAACATTTCTGAATTAGTAAGCCTGCACTGGTTTTAATCCCTCTTGCTAAAAAAATAATCTCAGCAAAAAAAGAATGGAAGAAGAATGCTGTTATTTCCTGTGTCCATAAACTTTCTGCTTCAATTGTGTGATAGTAAGATTTGTGATCTGCCATGTGTAGGGAAAGAGGAGCTAGTTTTTAACGCCAGACATTTTTTTTGTGTACAAGTTAGTTAACTGGCTTTCCTTAGCACTATTAGAGAAAGTGTACACATTTGGTTCCTAAGAAGTCTGATTCTTGGGATTTTATTTTTTGTTCACAGGGTCTTACGAGATTTATATCCAATTAAGTTATTTTTTAAAGTTGAACAGCTGCTGTAGCCTCTCTGCAATCATTGATATCTCTCTTGTACCACTGTTAAAATGTCATGTAATAAATTAAAGATTTTTTTTCTGTCTTTTTGAAATCAATTTTAAAGATTGAAGGTTAAAAACAGTCCATAGCTTAAATTATTCCTTTGTGTTTTAATTGTTGTCATTTCCCTGAACTTTAATGGGACTGTTCTATGTCTCTAATCGTTCTTCCTAACCTGGAAACTGGCAGGCAGCCTTTCAGTCATAGCCATGGAAGCTGTCACTTTTAAAAAGTTTGTTAGTTAGTTACATCCTCCATAATGCACATACTTTGTACAGTGAAGAACAAATTAGCCTTGGCTTGCAGGTTTTGTATATTTTAGGAAATCATATCCTTCAGAAGAATAAACAAAACCTGTAAGAGTATGTATGTTTCCTCTCTGAGAACTCTCTTTTCCCTTCATAGAAACAGCTGTGTGACCAAAATATCACAGGTTTTTATTATATTTCCTGACTTTACCTTATGCTAAAATACGCCAACATTTCATATTCTTGAAAGAAAAGTGATACTTTCCTGAGTCTCTGTTCTGTGCATAACTTCACTGAATTTGTCTCGTGCAGTAAGAGCTGGTTTTACAGAACAGAAAAATCGCTGTTTTTCTCATCCTTAATGCAAAAGGAAAGCAACAGGAAATTATTTGTAAAAACAAATCCAGTGAAAAAATTCAGCATAAATAGGGCAGGAGCAAGGAAGTTTTTTACAGTTCATATATGGTAAGACATGCAACATTCTAAATGTTTGCCCTCTATCAGAATGCAGTAGAGTGCAAATTTTAAGGATTTCCCCCCCAACAGCATTTGTAATGTTTTCCACTTGATGCATCTTTGCCTTTCTTCTCATTTCCATTAGTTCACTTTGAGCAATTCAGATCATTCTGTGAACAAGCTAATTCTTTCTTGTGGGAATTAAGTTATACAGTATTGGTTCTTTGATATTTGAATATCTGTCTGAAAATACTTGAGTGCTGAGTACCACATATGATGGTTTCCATAAGAATTGCCAAATTACACATTCTTATTCCTTAAGAATATTTTGAGTCAAAATACTAGATATTTAGAAATTGGCACTCTGAATATTCAGTAGATGACATATTTGCTATGAAATTAATTAGCTTTAATGGAGTGAGTCATGCAAATAAAAACACCATCCATGTACCAGTTAAATGTTAGAGTAAACAAAGGACAGTGGTGGTATTTTGTAATAAATATAATAAATATAAGAGATTTAACACTTTCCTCATTTCCCATAGCCTTTTCCACGTGCTTGTCCTGAACCTAGCCATTGTAGGAGCTGGAGTAGCAATGGCAAGATTTTATCCAAATATAGGAGGTATCATAAGGTGAGTGTTGCTTGCAGTGTGCTTCCCTGTGGTGTTACTACGTTTGTTTCTTGATGTTGAAAAGGAGCACTAGTAATTGTACCTTTATATTTTGTGAAGCTTATGCCTTCTTAAGTTGTAAGTAAGGATTTGGTGTGTAAACAATCAGCTTGCAAAGTTCAGACATCTGTTACTGTGCCTCATCTGAGGACCCTGTAATTCTACTCATAAAAGAATATGGTGCCAGAAGGAAAGTTGTTACTGTGTTCTTCTCTCAAGTTTCTGTTTTTTATTAAGACCATTTAAACCTGGTTTGAAGGTCCATAATAAAAATCCAAGAAAGCAAGTAAATTTAAAGGGAAAAGTAGCATCAAAGTTGTGCCTCTAAATGATATCCTAAATTTACTATGTTGATGAAAAGCTAGGATTTCTATAATTAGAAAATATTAGGGGTAATAATAAGGATTCTTCTTTTACTATGTTTGACGTCAGCGTATTTATATGCATTGTCATTTATTCTTGGTTTGCATCTTTCCTAAAGCAACCAGAAGAGGGAGGTGTTTAAAAATACAGAAATATGCAATTATAAAACCAGAATGACTGGTTTGGGTCTGACCAAAGTAGCAAAATAACTTACTTTTGCTCAGTGGCTGATCTTTTGAGGGTTTTACCCATTTCCTCTTTTTCTTCTACCTCTCCTTATGGTAAATTTTTGTGTTCCAGTAATAGAGATGGTCTAGTTAATCATCATCATACTCTTAGAGTGATAGAGTGAACCTTAAGGTTGGAGGGGACCTTGAAGATCATCTAGTTCTGACCTCCTGCCATGGGCAGGGAATACCTTCCACTAGACCAGGTTGCTCAGAGCCCCATCCTACCCAGCCTTGAATATTTCCAGGAACAGGACATCCACAGCTTTCCTGGGCACCCTGTTCCAATGTCTCAGCACCCTGACAGGAAAGAATTTCTTCCTGATACCTAATTTGGTTAAACATTTTGCAATACATGTATGTCTCTGTTTGCAAAATTGGTGCTTATCTCTTCTAATGTGGCTATACTGTGCATAACAGTAGATTTCCAGCAGATAAATTGTCTCTATACAGTCTAACTTGCGTGTTTGCAAGTTAGACTGATTGTCCTCCGAAAGGAATGTTCAAATATATAAAACAAAATATGTTGTTGCTTAATAACATTTGGCTGCTTAGTAGGTGAAAACAATGAGAACATTTTTGTAAGCAAGGGAGAGGTTAGAAAAAGAACAGTTAAATGTTTCCCTTGCTGTGGTTGATCATGTTACCAGAAGGGTGTGTTGTTCCTTTTAGGTCTGGAGAATGATTTGCTAGAAGCTCATTAAATAAATTAAAATAAGAGTTGCAGATTCAGGAACATTTCTATATTTAAGTGCTTTAATATGTGTTCTCAGATGGCTGGGGTTCAATGAGGTTTGCATTTCTGATAGTAAAGGATGTGTAACACAGGATGCACTGTCCAGGCTCTTTCTGTTGCATGTTGACAAATTTCCTAAAAGAAAGTAGAAACATTAAGTCTAAGTAAAGGATTTGGTCCCCAACACCATCACAGGGTGTGACTGAAAGGACCAAGCTGTGTCAGAGTGCAGGTACAAGCAAGCAGGGAGCTGGACAACACAGGAATAATTAAATACTAGTGAAGGAGGTAGAGGTCAGCAAGGAACAGAAATTGATGTTTAACAATTGCAGATAGTCAATATTCATCCAGATTTTGCACTGGTTTGGCAGGAGGAAATGACAACAAAAGATAAGAATAAATGCAAAGCATTCTTCCTTTCTTTTCCTTTCTCCTTCCCCTCTTCCCTCCCTTTCCTCAGATACTCCGGAGCAACATGTGGTCTGGCCTTTGTGTTCGTGTATCCATCCCTCATCTACATGATCTCCCTGCACCGTGCTGGGCAGCTGACGTGGCCTGCATTGGTCATTCACATCTTTATAATCCTCCTTGGACTGGCTAATCTGATTGCACAATTCCTATTGTGAAAATTCCCCCTTCTCCCCGTGGCTGTCACAAGTGGTACTGTGAAATTTGGCAACAGCCTTGAGCAACACTGTGAGGCCTGAGAACCGTCCTCCATGTGAGGATCTTGGGAAAAGCTGCACCTCTGAAACAAATTCAAAACACATCGTTCAAGTGGTTTATAGGACACGTCTTGCTTCCCTGAAAACACAATTTTATGAGAAGTGAAATGGTTCAGATTTGAGTAATACAGTTCTCCTGGTTTTGTTGAAAGCACATAAAAATTTGATGAAGCTCAGATTTTAATTTTTTACAGCACATTTCTCCAAACACAAAGCTTCCAGCCTCAAGCTGTGGAAGTCTTTCCTCCAAATGAACTGTTCTTACCTTGATTAGCAGACATGCTTTCTCAGTATTGTTCAGTGACTCTTCGAACTGCTCTTTTGTTGCAGTTATTTTCCTGATTTGTTTGGAAAATGAAGAATTTATTGTCTTTCCTCCTTTTTTTAGTTTAATTTATAGTCACTTGGGTCAAAATGCACTCTTAATTTTGAATACGCTATTAAATTGTTTTGGCAATATTTTTCCTCTAAGAAATTCCAACAAAGAGAAACAATAAACTCATGTTTCAGTGTTTTATTCAGAACCAATATGTACACAAGTTATTTGTGATCTTACAATACAAGAAAGCCAGGAGGATAAAAAAAATTAGAATGAGACAATTAAAATTAGTATTCCAGGCTTGACCTCAATTCAACTCTGTTACTGGACTATTATGTGCTGCAAAGTTGTCTTGTCAGAAGTTGCACGTGGTTTTTATGGATGCATGGTGTACACAGCATTTGTTCATCACAGGCTGCCCAAGTAGGGTCTCCCTCTGGTGGTCTCTCACTTCCCCACTACGTTACTCTAGACATTCTCGATGTGAGCGGAGAGACAAAGCCAGCACTCTTCAAAATCATGGATGAAGTCAAAGAATTTAAGTTTTTAATAACTTTTAACAGAAGCTGGAAGAATCCAGGAAGATATTGTTACGGGGTGGATTTTTTTTTAACTTCGTGTTTACAAATTAAGAGGGTGTACATGCCTAAGCACACCTTCCTTCATCTACCTGCTGTAACTCTGTGTCTTAACCCAAAACATGCAGCAATTAAGTTGCCAGACACTAGTGGAATGTCATTTTTGTGGTTGGAGAGAGGAGAAACTCCTCTTTGTGCAGAGTTTCACTGCATCAAAATAATCAGCAAATGCAGAATAATTGAAAGAGAACTCTAAGCAATACTAAATTCCAAAGTAAGTAAAAGAGGAAAAAAGTTGGAGTGGTGCAATGTTTATGAAGTAGGAGTTGGGAAAGATAATTACATTGCAGGGTAAGGGTTCATACTTTCATCAGAAAGACAGTGAAAAACATAACCTAGGTTATTACCATGCTTTTTTGGGAAATTATGTGATTTTTTTTTAGTAATGATGTAAATCCATTTGTTTTACTTAGGCTCCTCACACTGTGTAAAGGACCCTCACTTTCCAAAATATCCTTTGATGTGTATGAAATACAAGATTACGTGGACTTGGAATACTATCTGCAGAATACAGTGGTTATTTCCAATTGTTCTTTTCTTGTGAAACTTTCTGTGCCTTTAAATCAGAATTGGAGAATACATGCATCATCTGTTCTGTATTACAGAGAACTGTCTGCCTCATTCTTGGTCATCCTGGTCATTTTCTCCTGTGCATACTCTTACAAGAGAAGTACTTGAGAACCAGAAGGAAAGGACAAAATATACAGATTTCCTAGCCTTGTTGGCTTATTTGTACTTATTTATTATAGGTTTAGTGCTTAATTTAGGTACAAACCCTGATGAGTGCAGGTAATTGAATACGATTATGTCCTTCCATGTTCCATTTGTATATGATTCCATTATTTATATCCTTGTCATTGAAACTGATAGTAAAATACCCATTGATTTTAGCAGAATTAAATTCTGCTAGGATCTAGTAGTCAACAGAAATTCCTGAGAAAGACAGAATTCTTGGTGAAGTGTTCTAATTGCATCTTGTATCTGTCTCTTTTTTCAGTTGTGGAATGTACAATGACTGAGTTAAAATTTAGAAGGAAATTCTTCAGAATATTTATAAAAATAGTTTTAGCTCTGTGTTACAGAGATAGATTCTTGCTACACTGTTTATTTATACAAGCCCTTAAAAGCTTTGATTCGAATTACAAACTGGTAAGCATCAGAGTGATAGCAAATATTTCATTATACTGTCATTTCTTGAAGCACACTTTCTTATAAGAAAGTATTTTTTTAATTTTACTATGTGCAGTTGAGATTTTCACAAGCATAAGACGCAAGTCAGGAGTGTGTAAGTAGATTGGCATTTTAAGGGATTCTCTTCTTTGTCAGCATCCTAAGTTGAATAATATCTTAAAATATAATGCCAACTTACATACCCTAAAAGACCAGAGGTATTACAGTGTCTTTTTTAGTGCAAGTACAAAATGTAGTCCTTTACAAACACACATTTCATCTGCATGATAGCCGACTAATTTCATGTCCTTAGGTTCTGTGTTCCAGGATATCATCATGTGGTTTAGCGAAGAAAAGAAAGTAATGTATTGACCCAGTGGTGTATTGTGAAATGTCATTTATTACCTTCTCACAGAAGAAAAACAATTTTCGCTGGAAATACTGAATTCTGTCTTTACACTTGAACTTTGTTGAAGTAAGCTGTAAGGTAAAACTTTTGGCTCTGGGCATTGACAAGAATCTAAGGTTTTCTTCCTAACAGTACTAGGCTCCTTGTTTGGCACCATCCCTAACTCACTGCACACTGACAATTCAGCCCTCCATATTATGTGATAACTCAGTGATGCAAACTGAAATTTTTGTTGCATGAGGTTTGAGCAGCTGCAGTCAATCCTCTGTGCAGATACCATCATGCTAAAATCCAGATCTCAGGATACATAAGGCATTAACCCAGCATAACCTTCAGACATTGCCAAAGTGTAAGTAGCCAGGGGAATTCCCAGGAAGCTCCAGGAGCAGTTGTGAACATGCCTGTGTGGTGAGACTGTGGACACGTCTGTAGGTTATTACACACTTTGAGCACTGATGCCAAGGGATTAGTTTTTCAGTGGGAGCATTGTGAGGAACAGAATCAGTTGTATTTTCTAAAACAAGGACAGATGATATGGCTTGTAAGTCTGTCTTCTCTCACGACACGAGAAAGAACTGCCTTCTCTATATGCTTGTACTAATCTCATTGCCTTCTCTGTAATGGCCTAGAATCATTTTGTAATGTTATTGTGGCCCAGATTCTTCTTTTTAGCTTCTGGTAGTCTTCATAATTTCTCCTATGGTTACTGGCTCTCAGTTTTCGTTTGTTCTTCCAGTCTCTCACAGCTGCATCTGTTCCTACAAACAATTTTTCTCCTGTTCTGTCTGGAATGGCAATGTACTGCTAATGTATTAAATCATGTAGCTCAAATGACCTGTGCAGCAAATATGAGCATTTGGGATTCAAACCTTGCATCATGTAAACAGAGGGAGGATATTTTATGTAACATTGCCTGTTTTCTTAGAGGTTCAGCCTTTCCAAGGCCTTGAAGACAATGGCACTTGGTTGCAACACTGAACTCTTCGTCATGTTGATAGCTTTCCTGCCCAACCTCCAGGCTGCTCCCTTCTCCACCAGACTTCTGTACAAGGGTTGTCTTATGTTTACATGCTCATGGAACTTTTTATTGCATGAGAAGTCAGCTTGAGCCTGAAGGTTGCCAAAGCAGTTGCTTCCCAATTTTGGTCTAACTTGGCATATCCCAACTTTTGAGTGCTCAACTGCAGGCAAGTTAATGAACGTGCAAGGACATGTAGGCAGCCCTAAGGCTGATTAAACTCTTTTGGAGAGTTTACTAAACCAAGTTTATATCCATCCATCCATCCATCCATCCATCCATCCATCCATCCATCCACCCACCCTCCCACCCACCCATCTATCCACGGATGTCCGGAGAGCTGAGCAGCAGCAGCAGTATAACTGAGTTACATCACAGCTCCAGCTGTGATGGGAAGGAGGAGTACCTTCCTGGAACACAGACAGTCAAAGCTAGGATATATACAGGCTTGCACTGTGGGAAGTCCTAGAAACTCCTGTGTACATGAGCCAGAGTGATGCTGCAATCTCCAGGTTCTGCAGTGAAATGGTAGTGAGGGAGGTGAGAGAGATGGTTGCCTCTGGAAAGTGTGGTTTTGCCTTACAGGATGTTGTGCTTCAGAGGACAACTGCACTAAACATCTGTCACCTTTATAACAGATAGAAACATACCTACTTGAGGAAAAATTAATAATGGGAAAAGGATTAGTGCTTGGCAATAACTAGTACTGCTACCAGCAATGCAGTGTCTCTCTTTCAGGTAGAAGCAAAAATTAATTCCTGTGGGCAGGTCACAAAATCTGGGAGCTGTTTTCAGTAAAAAATACACTATTTTATTAAAGTTTTAAAGAACTTCTTAATAGGAAGTCAAATACTAATGATAGAGTGCCAATGTGTTTAGTTTAGTTCATTGTACCATGCTTAATGAGTACAGTGTAAGCTTTTTCCTCTGAGTTGGCATTCTATGAGGTTGGAACCATGATCAGTGTACTCAATTCCTTTGCACTTGAGAACACCATTAAACTCTTGGAAAGGAACAAGACTCAACTTGCCAGATCATTGCTACCTCTGCCTCCTGTAATTTCAGATGGTGGAACCCACATAATTCAAGCTCTACGGTTTGTATTTCCAAACACCACGTGATCCAAGAGGGGCAGGAAGGGTCTCTTCCCTTTTTTTTCAAATTTACCTAATTATAGCTTTTCTTATATACCTTCTTTTTGTGATCCCGAAATAGATTAAACAGTCCAGATGAAAAATGGAGCTTTTTTGGGTCACATCTCAGTGTATTTGTACTGTAGCTTGGCTAAAGCTCATTGAATTATTTCCAATAGCCCAGAAACTGTTTAAAAACTGCTGTCCATGTGTTTCTTTTCATCATTGTTTGAATGGCCTTTTTTTCAATTCTGTGAAGCTTGTTAACTTCTGACATTTCATTAAACTGTTAGAGGAAGTTGAGATTAGTCAGGTCATTTCAAATCAACACAGCAAAGTCATTCAGCTGCAATAGGAGGGGAGGAGAAATGCCCACGCATTTGACTACCAGGCTAGATACCAGATGACACACCAAAGGGAGACGTTGTCCCCACTGCCCATCTGGCTTCTTCTCTTAGAGCAAAAGAAGGTTGATTTACAAAATTACCACAGGGTATCCAAATTACAGGCCCATCATTGGAAAAGACAAAGGCTCTTTGCTGGGTTTTTATTTATCTCTTCAGTGAATACCTTTTTTTTTTTCGTATAATAAGAGCCCAAGTTAGCATAAGCAAACTCCTGTACATCCCTTTACCTTCCAGCATAAAAATTCAAAGGGATCTGGCTGGTACAGAGTGGCAGAGACAGTAAGGATGATTTCCAGGAACAGTTTGTGCTGGCTTTGTGTGTTTGGAATTTGGAAGAGCTCAGGGTTGCTCTGCATTTCTTCTCCTAGAGGTGTAAACTCTTTACTGAGGGAAGGCTGAATCTCACCTACCCTGTCTGCCATCCTTGAGCCTGAGGGGGAGGATTTGCATGACTAAAGTCCTCTATTATGGAAATAAAGCTGCTATTTAGGGTACAACCAGGTTCACAACAATAGGCAAAAGGTCGTATCCTGCCTCTAAGAAACTTGCCATGAGCAGATTACTCTTGACTGGTGTTCCTAAGACTAGATTTATTAAGCCTTTGAAATAATTTCAGCATTTCTGATGCCACTAGCTCCCTATTTTTACAGGGTTGGCTCAGGTTCAGATGTCATTGTGTCTGTCCTCTTGATATGCTGTATACCAAAGGAGTGCAAAGTTAGGGGTAAACTCTATAGCCCAAACTCCAGCTAATTGTGATTTCTTTGAATAATTAGTTGTGGTATCAAAGACATAACAAAATTTGCTATTCTTAATGCAGTGGCAGGAGAGTGTTGCATTTTTTTAAATGAGAACTGATCTGGTCTAAAACAAATTTGGTCTATAAAAATATGGAAAATATGAGTTGCAATTGCATGAACTGTTCCTGCTTCTACTCTGAGAGAAGAAAACAAGTTTAGTTAAAGAATAACAGAAGGGGACAGTTTTTCCTCTCTGAGTGCACGTGTTTATACTACTTTCTGCAGGCAGCCAGCTACCCCATCATAGGATTTGCAATAAATGATGGGCTAGAGCTTCTCCAGAAATAAACTCTCACCTAAACCCGTGCACGTTTTTTCATTCCTTTCCTGTTTGTTTTCATAGATAGCTTGCCCCAATGAATCCCTTTCAGGCAGGTTTATTCACCTGATTTGCACCTTGGTAATAAATTGCCATTTAGTAGCATCAAAGGAGAATGTACATGACCACAGGCTTCCACACCTTCCCTGAGAGCTTGGGAGACTGTCCCATTTCGTTCCACAATCCCCATCTGCACTGGAATGTCTGTACTTACCTCTGAGGACAAACTGCAAGTAAATTTCAGCCATAGAGTAAACTTGTGAAAAACCTGGCTTCTGTGGTTTTATTGTGAAGGCACTACATAGTTTTCTTTAACACATGACTGAGTCTTTTACCTTCATCCTGTGTGTTTATACAGGGAAAATCAGGCCATTGGACAGCAGAATGTTTAATGCATATGCTTCCCCATGCACCCTCAGTAAAGCAGGTCTCATAAAAATTAATTTGATAAAATTGTGTTTTCTATTGAATCGGGGATAGGAACACATCAGCTTCACTTTATCCAGTATGTGAAATGTCAGGAAAAAAATCACATGGTAAGATCCATATGAAAGACAACTACAAAAAGAGAAGCTTTAAAAGTCATCAAAATGCACATAAACAAAATTTTCTGGCAAGGGTAATCTAGACCTGTGGCTTACTTGGGATGCTTGCCATCAATAGGAATCTTTGCCTTTGCTTTCAGTGGGCAGTGGTTCAGCCCTTGGAGAAGCTGCTTTTGAAAAGGTTTTGGCAGTTAAGGGAAGATTCCATCAGAAACAGCCGGACTCCACTTTCCATGCAAGGATCTGGGTATACTTGAGCAGCTGTTACTCAGATGCAGTTCGACCTGCATCACAGTTTGCATGCTGTATTGTTGAGTGTGAAATAATAAATTTACTTTTTTAAAAAGTCACTGAGATGGTGAGTACCAAAGTAAAACACAGGATATAATATAAGTGGGTAAGTGGGAAGTGAATTTATATATGTGTGTGTATATATATATATATATATATTTGTTGTTGTTGTGGGTTTGGGGGTTTTTTTTGGTTTTTTTGGGGTTTTTTTTGTGAGAGGAGTAAGGGTGCTGTTTAGTTTGGGTTTTTGCATGTAGTGATAACTCATACAGGGATACACCTCTGAAGTACCCTCAGCTTGCTGTGTCATTCCAGAGTGAATCTTGGTTTGTTGTTTTGACTCCTTGGGCAAATAATCACTCAGACTCTGGGGTTTGTGTGTCGTTGCATTGTGGGGCTCTATGTACTTGATCTTTGCATGTTATCAGTAGCATTCCTCTGTGGAATATTTTATAGCACTTGAACCACATGGAAAGTATGCACCAAGCTGAACTGCTAAATTTGTGAATAATCTGTTGTGTGTAGATGTTGTCATGTATTTCTGGGAAAGAAAGAAATCACTATGGGCACTCTGTCCTCTTCAAAAACACTTGTAAGGAACGGTAACAGAGCTTTAAAAGATCTACCCTCTTTTAAGTGCTGTGTGAATTTCCATGTGATTCACTACTTTCATTACTGACTAGAGCCACAAACCTCAAGCCAACAGACAGCTGGAGAGAAGCTGTGAATTTTTTGACCACATTTATTTCAAAATGTTTAGCCAAAATATATATGAAGTCATGGAAGACTCAGAACTCCATTTTCTGTTGTGTCCTTCTCCGTCAGCCCCACCACTTGTTCATTATATCATGCTGCATTTTAGCCTTACTAGTCCAGTTTTGGTTACTCCCACTGCCAGCTGTCCCCGTTCTGGCACTCCTGATGACAGTTCTTCAGCAGGTGAATGGACAGTTGTGTAGCCCCTCAGGGCTCTTAGAGGAGCCACTGGACCTGCACAGCTCAAGTAGAAAGAGTCTCTTTTGGGAACCTAAAGACATTCTGGTGCTGTTTTAGAAAGGGCACCACTGACACACGACATGCACAATAACATGCACCTTACCCACTGTTGCTTGAACCCCTGAACTCTTTGGCCATGGAGTTTGCCATGCTGGGCTGTATCAGTTGCTTCCTGTGGTCACCTTGATATCCAGTCCACCACGAGGACAGTCTGTGGTGGCAGTCAGCTTGGCAGCCTGGCTTGAAACATCCTGGTTCTAGCTCTAGGGATATTGAGCTCATGTTGTGTCCTGGCCTGAGCAAATGCAAGAGGGGCATTTCGTTTCTCATTGCCAGTAGAGGGGTGGGAGCATTGTGAGTGGGCTGAGCTGGACCTAATACAGGTACAGCCATGGCTACCCCAGGCTGTATCCAGGTTCCAGACACTCACACCTGAGGGGTCTGCCCTCCAGCTGCCAAATAGATAATCTCCACTAAAATTAGTGTGACTATGAGGACTGCTTTGCTGTTCTTACTTTAGAGATTTTCAAAGGGGATAAAATGCCTTACTGAGCACACCAAAGCTGTAGAAGAAATAATAAAAAAATAATAGAATGATAGCATGCTAGCAAAAGCTACCTCAGGATATGTGCAGTTACACCCAAAAATATAGAGGTGCAAAGACAGAGAAAAACATTGTATCAGTGTTTCCATCTTCACAAGAACGTTAGTAAGATATTCCCAAATTTCACCAAGCTCTCATCAGCCAGATGTTCAAAAGCAGTCAGCCAGTCACTGCATACTCCTGTGGAGTGAGGTTAGAACTATAAAGTTGCAAATGAATGACCTCAGCAAAGAAGAGCTGAATATCTCAAAAAACCTGCAAGTAGAGCAGTCAAACATGCAAATACATCACACACTGTTCTGTGTACCTGATGCAAAAGCCTCCCCAGTCTCTTAATGGCTCCACATTAGACTGTAAGCCTTACGGGACAAATGGAGAATGTTACCTAGAATGCTGTCAGCAATATGGTACAAAAAGTCATTCTCCTTAATAAATTATTTCTACAGCTTTAAAGTTTGGATCCTCAACAATATATATTTTTATTTGCTAATATTAAATGAATCCCTCTTGGAGGAGATAGATTCTGTTGGCTAGAACTCCTTACAACTTTTAAGGCCAACATAGCACTAAATAAACTGAAACAATTCGAACTTTGTAGACTTTTTATGCTGTGAAACAGTTATAATAGAAAAGGCATTTAAGAGTGGGTTTTTTTGCCTTCAAGAATTTTGGAGTAGTCCTTCATTTTTAGTTTTAAGATGACCAAATAGTTCCAGTAATTTCTGATCTTCTTGCCAGTTTATTATTAGTGCAACTGGCTACAAACCAGCTGACTGATGTCAGTCTCATAATAATGACAAAGCTGGACAAGGGTCCCATGAGAAGCCAAAGAAGGAGGATCAAACACAATTGTAAACCTGTGCAAAAGGCTACAAGGTCTCTGGCAACAGTTTTACCACTTTTTATAGCACTCTTTATTCTACAGCTTTTATTTATTTTCCTTTCCAAGGTATTTGCATGTTCCATTGTTCTCTGGTTTTTTATTTGTCTGTTTGGGTTTTTTAATGTCATGTAATGGAGTACACAAATATTCTTACATAATGTGAGTGCATAACTCTTTATTTAATATGATTCATGAATATATCCCATAAGGTAGAACTTCTCTAATTATTTGCTGTGTTTTCAGCTGTTATCTTAGGTTTGTGTCTTGCAGTTGTTTAAATTAATTGCAATTGTGAAGAAAAGTCATCTTTTCCAAGGCTGCAACAGCAATTTTTCCAGTTATTGTGTGCATCAGAGTATGGCTGCACACACCCAGAGATCTCCAGACATCAATAAACCTTATGGATCCTGTTTCGGCAGAAACAGAAACTAAAGACTAGTATGAAAGCCCCCCCATGTCCCTCCTCCATCTTTCAGTCTATCTCTATTCACAACTTAGCCTGTCTGATTTAAGACTAGATTTTTAAGGCTGGTGTTACAGAAAGGTTATTGCAAGAAAAAGTGAATGATTGTAAGAAGCTACCTGGATCATTCAAGACAGGACTAAACCAGATTATCATCTGGTTCTCTTGGGATTCTTAGCTCTAGGTTAAAAAAGACAACAGATTTAGTTTCTTCTTCAGTACTGTCTAATTTTTACTGCCCTGCCATTCAGGATAGGTTCTTGGAGCGAGACTTGTATCTCCAAGAGTAAAACCTGCGAAAACCATCATTGCTAAAAAATGAAACCTAGCCAGTAAGAATGCTGTAGAAAAGGAAATACTGTAGGAAATGGTGTAGGGAGTTACCTTAGTCAGAGCTGCAAGAACATGACATGTCACTCTTCTCGTTACAGCCAAGAAAAGCTGTTATGTTTTCCATATTTACATCTGAAGTCCATTCAGGGATCAGCATACCCTGCGTACATCGGTACAAAAGACAGCTAGACTTACACGCACACACACCCACCCACACACACACACACACACACCCCCCCCCACACACACACACGCGCGCGCGCGCACACACACACACCAAAAAAAAAAAAAAAAAAAAAAAAAAAAAAGGCGGGGGGGGCTGGAGGATGGCTGGGGGGAGGGGAGGGGGGAAGCATTTGAAGAAAATTTGGGTGTCAACAGTTGCTTTTATCTCATTTTCCTTTGACTGAACTGTATCTTTTCTGTCATCTCTGCTACTCCTCTGGTGATAAAAAGTTTCCAGCCTTCAGGCAATATGAATACCTAAAGCATTCCACCGGATTCAAATACCATCTTGCCTCAATGCAAATCTGCAAAGGTGGTTTTTGAGCATACAATAGGCAACACCTAACCTTTGAAAAATTCAGTCTTTCAGGAGACAGTCAGGTAATGTGCTCTGGGAAAAATTCAAACATGACTCCTTCAAGCCAGACTATCAATTCAAATAAATTGCCTTTAGGATAGATTTTTTTATTTCCAGATTTCTACATGAAACAGTGGCATTTACAGAGGGCAAAAGTTTTACTAGGAAGGCACAAAGAGCCTCATGATCTCATTTGCTCAAGGGGTCCACCAGTACATTGAAAGGAAAGAAAAACAAAACACAGCTTTTGCTATTCTACCTTTATATTTTTTGATGGCATCTAAAGATTAGAGAAGACCACTGTTACAGCATTCAGGGTTCTTACTTTTTGCATTTTCAACAGATAGGACCATGATCATTTAAGTCCAGACTCAATGCTGTTAATGGTTCATTATTATTACCCTTTCCTCTAGTTCATTTACAAGCTGCAGTAACAGCCTACATAGGTCAGGATTTCTCAAAGGCTGAAAGGCCTCTCTTCAGGAGTAAGACCCAGAACAGGAAAAAGAGAACAGAGAGAAATCGCCATGGAGGAGAATTACTCCAGGGTTTGTGGACAAGTTGCATTGTTCCCTGGCATCACTGAATCCCTTCGTATCAATATGGTTAAGGCCAGTACTTGTCATTCTCTCCACACAGACTTTCCTTCTCCTCCCCACGCAGCTTTCTGTGCCTCATAAGAGCTTGTCAAACACACAGTGCAAGCAGGGTCCATGGGAAAGGACATGTAGCATTAAGACATAATACCATTGCATGAGGTACTGAAACCAAAAGAAAGCATATAAAGTAATGCTCCCTTCCCACTTACCATTCTCTTTCCCTAACTTAGAGTCCATCTTCCCAGAAGTGAATGTTAATCCGACTGAAAATTGTTGTAACCAGATGGAAGGGCACAGAAATATAGAAGGTAGGTGTCCATCTTTGTACATGGTCACCGTGTCAGAGATCAATTAGACTCTGCCCTCTGTAAAAGGATCCTGAGGACTACAAGGCATGAGGACATGTGTTTCACATCTGTTTGCAATGACAGAAGCTCCGGCTGTGCAGTGGTCGCCTAACTGAATCAAGGCACTGGTTCTGTACTGACTCAGAGGGAAGTGTGCCATCAGCACCACTGAACGTGCATTACATGTAATACAGCAGGAAATTTGGACAGCAGCTTGTTATAACACTGTTTTGGAAGTGCATGAGTCACTGTTTCTGGAATCTGAACCTTTCTCAGCATATTTTTGTGCTAGATATCCTGCCATGTCATTTGAGAAAGCCTGAAGGGCCAAAGCTGAGTTAGTTTATCCAGGATCTTCATATTGGAATACTCTAATCCATTTCCATCACCTTTCTTCCTGTTTCCAAAAAAAAAAAAAAAAAAAAAAAAAGAAGAATGCAAGCCAGTGTTTTCTTCCCCTGTGAAATATTATTTAAAACACTTTTGTATTTTCCTTCTGAATTAGAGCTACCCACTGGGCCTTTCACCTCTGCTCTTGCACTGACTGACTTCTCTGATGCTTTCAGATGAAGCTCCCCCACTTCTCACTCCACACCATTGTGTGTACAGCACTCCTTCATTGTTCTGTTTCAAAATGTTCCTTGGAAGACTAGACACCAATGCTGATAAAATCGCATATGAGCTCTGCATGCACTAAGCATGCCAGGAGATGCCTCTGCGCTTCCTTTGCTTTCTTTCTCTTCTCCCACTGACAGTTGTTTCTGTCTCCAGAGCTGCACATCTGTCTCTGGAGCCTTAGGATTCAGTCAAGACTCTGAACTGCACTGATGGCAGAAGGTTCCTCTCTCTAACCAATGCCATAATCTTGGCAACACCTCGGGGTTTTTTCTTACATTAAAATCTAGCACCAAACTGAATTGTCCTTCTCCTATCAACCTATTAAAATATGTTTATTTAATCTGATAAATAGAGAAAAGCACATGTGCACACAGTCTTTCTCTCTTTCTCCACCTGCTTTCCTTACCTCCCCCCCAGCCCCCACTTAAATACAGTACCCAAATTATAAAAATGCAAGAAAAATCGATGTGGTTGTCCTCAAAGCAGACTGCAGACAAATGGGAAGGTTCCTATCTTGCAAACAATTACATGTGTTGCATCGGATTGAGCATTTGAGCAAACAAGTGTCAGCAAAGATGAGTAACACTTAGGAAGGCTCTCAGATGAAGACTAACAGGTCTTTGATGGTGCCAGTGCTGAGTCTTATTCACAAAGTCTTCAATGCCTAACAGGCCTTTTAGATACCAGCCCTTTGGTGTATTCACGATGTCTGGGACCCAGCCCTCCAGTGTCTGCAGTCATCCCTGGGGTCATGAGAGTGCTCAGAGCCTACCTCACAGGTGAGAACAAGAGAAATGCAAAAAACTGGGTTTCTCCAGTCTTTGTGTCTAATGTGATTGAGCAGGAATAGCCAGAGCTCTCCCTTGCTTAAGAGTCCATTGAATCACAGCCAGGAAGCAGACAGGTCCTGCCCATGTCCAGCAGTAAAAGGACTCGAATGGGAGACGGGAGATTTGGGAAACTGACCTCAGACTGAGCTCTCCCTTCTTTTCCATAACACATGTGGAACAAACTTACATGAAAGATACAATCTATCAGAGGTCTTCCTACACATAACCTTACAGAACCAATTCTGACAGTTGTCTATACACGTGACAAAGCCAAAGACTGTATGAAAGTGATGCCGGATTTCTAAAAAGGATTGGTTTGTTTGGTTTTTTAAATTTTATAAAACTAGTTAATACTTTTCAAACAAAGACAGTACAAATTACTTGATAGAACACAAGCTACACTATGAGCATACTTGGCACATATAATCTTAAAATTGCATGTCACTTTTTTAACAGTGTTACATGTTTTATAGACCTGCCTTTATATGCTCTAACCAGGCACCTTCCCACTTCTTCCTATAGCTTTCCTCTTACATTTTATTAGGCCAAGAAACAGTGTGAAACAGCACATAGAATTTATATCGATTCATGGTTACAAAATTTTTTTTAAGAGTACAGGTAACTGAGCAATAAAAACCATGCTCAGTCCTGAGTACTTCTGTCAGCCTGCTGTGGCTGACAGAGTAAGTTAATTTATCACAAGCTTCATGGACTCTTAAGCAAAACAAAGTTCAAGTTCACAGTAAATGACTACAGCACATACCTTCTGCCAGCTGCTGAATCTGGGATGGGATACTTCCCATTTGCCTATTTTTGTCAAATTCAATGTCCTTTTATGTGTCTCAATTGCTTTAGTCATACAAAGTATGGTGTACAATGTGTGTGTAGCCTGATAATAGATTATAATCTGTGAATGTAATAATTTTAATAATACTAATAACAACAACATTAATATTGTTAGAGAACTGAACAAGCTGAATCTGTGGCCTGAATCTATAACCATGACAGTAGTATCTGTGATATTTCTGTGACATTTATCTTCCCAGTACCTATCTGCACTGTAAGACCACTGTTTTCCCCTCCTGAAAGAAGGGAAAGACACATGGTACACGTTAGCTCATGGCTTGCATTCCCATTCAAACCCAAGATCCTGAAAGCCCACACCACCTCCTTGTTGACTCACTCTCTGATGCAATCCTGCAATCCCGTGTGTGCACCAGGAGGGGAAACTCAACAATACTGCAATACATTTGGTGCCTGAAGATGAAAAGACATCACCACCACTTAACCCTGTGACATTGCACATTCCGAGTCCTTCCTCCTCTGACACTACTAAAAAATCATGGACCTGGCTGTAAGAATGTAAACAATTCAACCCAGGCTCTGCAGAAATCTAGAGACTGCCTTTACCTTAAAAACAACACTGTTTTTATTAAAAAAACCACTCACTTCTTACTAATACAGTGCAGAATGATCAGCATTTTATCATCCACTTGTTTTGTACAGAGAGGGAGGCATCATCACAAAAGTTTTCTTTTTTTTTTTTCACAGAATCTATACATATGAAATTCTTCTGTATGTCTGTGATCCCTTCAGAAAGCTCTCAAAGGCTGGAAAGTTAAAATAACATAGATTGATTTTAGTGCAGTACACCACATATTGTTTCTATCATGCAAGAATTGCTTAACCATGGTACACTGCAGCAGCACAATTTATTACAAACCCTGGAAGTCATTTCAGGAGCCCAAGGACCTCACGGACCTTAGACCAAGTTTCAGCAAACTGCTCAGATATGTGATCACTAGGCAGATGTCTGGAAACATGTGTTCTTGCACATTTATCTGCTAATGCAAATGTCCCAATACAGGCATTAACACTCAGGAGCATTATGTAGATTTTAAACAATTCCTGGAAGAGCTGGGTCCCATAAAAGTCATTCTGACAGACATAATCCTTCTCCTCACCTTTGCCAAGTGCTTGCTCTGACTACAGAAGCCAGAGCACATCGAGTGGGACTCCTGCCTTCTTCCACTGCTTCTGGTGCTCCAGACACTACAACATCCCTGCCCAGGGCTGACTTCACTCTCATGTTGTTATTATTCTGGTTAGGAAAGAAGCAGCAATGTGGAAGGGAAAGATAAAACAGGAGATAAGAGGATGTTTTTATGCTTTCATCTGCACAGATGACTCATTTGAGACAGGTTTATTCCTCTTCTCTCTTGGGGTTAATGCCTCAAGGAGAACAGCAACAAAATTAAGACTCTTTGTGCTGCTGTGGGCAATAATTCTTTCTCTCACCCTGTTCTGTGAGGTCTTTCAGGCAGTGGCTCTGAGTGTCCACAGCACATAACACAATTGGCTCCAATCTTACTGGGGCCTCACAGTATTAGTGTAATAAAAGTAAATACCAAATGGTCAGGGCTTAATTATAATCTGGACATTCTGTGCTCTGGCAGCAGATTAGAGGAGACATTGATTTGTGCTTTAAGGCACTGAATCTGCTACTGGCATGAGGGTGAATCCATCTAAAGAGACAAGACAGCAAAGTGAAATCCCGCGTTTCCTATGCAGGGGGTGTAGAATGCAAACGAAGAGGAAGTGTAAGGTTTCAGTAACTGAACACTCTGTATGTTGGAGCAGCTCCAGCTGTGGCTTTTTGTGTTCAACTCTGATGACTATTTCAAGGAATCAAATACTATTTTATAGAAGATGGAGAAGCAAAAGCTTCCATTAGATAATGATTGTATAAGGACCCAGATTGTCACATAATGCTTTGAGGAAGAATTTTAAATAATTAATGTTGCAATCATCTGCTGATCTATTCTCCTCCACTTTTAATTGTATTTTGAGCAGGAACTGGCCCTGATCATGCTTTATCAGAAACAATTCAGATGTACAAGGAATAAACATGCTCTGCAATCTGCACTGAAGCAGGTTTCCTTTTTAATAGATTCTTCCAGTTTTAGGGTTCTGGTGACAATTTTCCTGTATTTATTTCACTTTCAAAGTCCCCTCATAATTTATTTTTCTAGTTGCAGTCACTTACGTGACTAGGCTATTGTAACTACATTATATCAGTAAAGAAGATACGTCCCAGATTTAATCTTATCCAATATAGTCACAATTTCTTGAAAAAACAACTAGATGCTATAAACTTGGGAATAAATTTCTTCAGATCTAGATACTAGAAAGGAAAATAACAGGTGGAGATGAAACAAGAGCAGCATTGATAACTTACAGCAGAGCACTGTGACTAATAGTGTTGCAAAAGGTCTGCTACAGACAAATTTCTGCGGTCATTCTGGGTATTTTGGCTTGGCCTCAGCTTCAGAGTGAGTTGTGGATGAATATGACTTAGGAGTATTGTAACAGCTCAAGCCACTGTGTTAGAGAATGTGTATGGCAAGGGATCACTGCTGATCTGAAGACTTTCTAACATAAATGAAGATATGTGGCACTGAAGGGCAGCAGTCAGGTGGTTCAGCCTCCTAGCAGCAGCACAAGCATTGGGCCAGGAAAAAAACCCAGATCTACCTCTTTTTTGGTCTCTCTGCTTGTGTGTTCTCCCATGCTGTACTTCTAGTGGTACTTCCACTGGTAATCCAGGCCATCCTCAACTGCTACAGAACTGGGAGCTCCTGCCTGGCCATGGTTTCCATGCAGTTTGCTGCCTGTTTAAAGCACAGGGTGTCAGGTCAGGGCTGGGACTGCTGCTGCCAAGCAGGGAGAAGCAGCAGGAGCAGACTCCTTATCTGCTGCAGCCTGAATGCAGAGCTTTGATCAGCCAGTGGAGCACACCCAGACAAAGCTGCAGGGACACACGTATTCCTCCGAGCTTATCTCCTCTCTGCTGAGATGGGTACATAGGTATCCAAACATGCACAGAACCAGGAGCAGGAGGTTGAGTTATCACTTTGGGTGTGTGATGGGTCAAAACTGGGTGCCTTTAATACATCATTGGTAAACTCTTCCTGTGCAACTGGTTAGCCTGTTGAAGTTCATCTCTTGAGATGTATGGTTGCTGCCAGTTACCTCTGTTTTGCTAAATGTTTTGACAGGAAAGCACAATCAAGAAGGGAAGAAAAGGGAAATCAGAAGCCAGAGGACACAAATTCTGCAGTCTCTAAATCATTCCAATTTGCAATAATCACAATATCTTTTTAATAGAAGTTTCACTCAGACATGAACATTTTGTGAGTGCCCTTGAGACATTCTTCCTTTCAGAGCCCCCTACTGCTTCAGACCAATATTTGTAATTGAAATAAATAATGAAACCCAATAAAGATCAAACAGGGAAAGCTTCTTAGCCCTAAGGTCAGCTGGTAGAGTATAGCTGATGGCCACACAGCAGCTTTTTCTTCCTATCAAAATAACATGTCTGCATGCAAAATTGCCATGGGGAATGCTCCCCAGCTTGTGATAGTTAGTTCTGAACACCACCATTTGTGAGCTAACATAAAAACAGTACCATCATGTGCCAGTACCTGTTTAGTGTGTTGGCCCCACTTAATTAACTTGTGTAGACGTAGCCTGGATTGTTTTTTCTAGAATATGCTATATGATTCTCTGGGGCTGTATGATACACACCATAAAATAAACAAAATTATATACTTGGTGTTTAATGTATTTTTACTCATTACATGGGCATGAATATTAAATATGTTATTATGTTGTCTGGTGAGGTCTGCTTGATTCTTTATTTCTGTGGCTAATACTTAGAAATAACCTGCATTTTCTACTAAACCAGATTTCTTGTGGGAATGGTCAACAACTTTGTCCTAAAACTGTGGGAGCAGTACCCTTCATGTATCTGAACTTGCCTGTAGGTAACCTCAAGTCAGCCTGACAGCAGGACCTTCTGGAGAATACTTCAAGAGGGATGTGAGGATGAAGTACCCAAACAAGTATCATCTGTATTTTAAGGAAAAAAAATTAAAAGAGAGAAGACAGGAAACTGCTCATACTTTGTTTATTAGATATATAAGTGTTCTTTATTGCTCACTGTTCCCTTGTTAAAAACAAAACAAATATAAGACACAGGAGCAAAAGAAAGAAAACAACTAAATGGCCAGACCAAACAAAAGAAGAGGTATGAGGCTAAGATATTTTGGTGGGATCCAAATGCTGTTTCCTGAAACATTCTGTGCAAGGCGCTTCAGCTGATTTAAGTTCAGGCCTCTTCTATTCTATAGCAAAGTATATAGTTTTGTTAGAGACAAATCCTCTTTCCTGAAAGCTAAACTCAGGGGGGCTATCTTAGAGAGTTTTGTCCTTGTCCTCCTTATTCCATGAGTGGGGTTTTGGCAGATAAATTCAAAATAGCCACACAAAAGCCTCTCAGAGTCTGAAACTGGTGGAACAAAGTTTCAGTTCAAACAAATATGTCTGAACTTTTTAATCTCAGCTGTTACTAATGTATTTTGCAGTGTTACACGGTGCACACAGACTGGCTTTGAACATATGAAGACCTGACTCAGTTCGAGTCTGTCCAGCCAAAAACGGTGCAGCAGTGCTGAGGAGCAGATGTTATGGGGGAGTTTAAGAAACAGGCGCTATGGAATGACTGTTTCCCAGTAGTTCTTTCTAAATGTGGGAAATCAGAAGCAGGGATGTTTCTGAAACTGCCAAGTTCCACTGTTTAACTGTCGACCTATCCTCTATGAGTTCACCTAGTGCCTCTTTGCTACTTTTTAATTTTGTGCCACACAGCATCCCAAGGCAAAACATTACACAATATTCTGATGTAAAAAAGTCCTATGGTCTGACAGCATGTAGAAGTTTTCCCTGGTTTTTAGCTGATATGAAGTACTGAATGGTTGTTACTCATTTAACCTTCTTTAATGATTTTCTAGATCTATAGTTTATAAAGACTTTTCCTCTCCCATCATTCCCTTTAAACCTTGAAATACCATATTCTGGTTTTGCTACATTGAAATAGTTTTATACAAGTTCTAAAAATGCTTTCTATTCTGCTTTATTTCGTGCTTTCTCTGCTTCTACTTACCCATTTTGATGTGGGATTTCTGGCATTCAGGAATGTGTCATAATGAGATTTGTCAGAGGGCTCTCTTTCCTAATAGCATTCCGAGGGCTATGGTTGGAGTGGTGTTCTCTCTCTGAGCACCCAGAGGATGGCTTCCCAGAACTCTCCACAGTGACACTCTCATCCCTTTCCTGAGTGGTAACAGCTCATTCAAAGCTTTTGACTCCCCCCAGAACAAGCTACAGAGAAACAAGCCTGGGAAAGTCCCATCATTTACTAAGGCTGTTGATCCATATGAATGTGAATTGCAGTTAAGAGGGTCAGTACTAATTAATTATCACACAAGTACCACTAGAGACTGATGACAAACTTCCTGAAAGTTTAATCCTTGTACACACAAAACTTCTAAGAAGAATGGGTGAAACACTGAAGATGACAGTTTGTAGAAGAAACAGAAGAAAACAAAGACATTAATAGGGCTTTAACTTGGTCTTGGTGTTTGCTGCTGCTCACTGCCCTCCATTAAGCAAACAAAAAGATACCATTTTAAAAACAAGCAAACAAACCAACTAAATAAGCACACTAAACAAAAGAATAGGTGAGAGGGGAAGATACTTTGAAGAGTCTAAATTCTAAAGAGTAATATTAAGACTAACTCAACATGTAAATCTCATTAAGGGATATGAGACAATATAAATTATGAGTTTTGTCTGCTGGTTTCATTTTTACTTTTGTCCAGAAATGTTCTTTAGCATTTTGTTAAGCATACGAGTGGCTCTGACTTGATCTCACTGGGTCACTATAGTGGCTAAGAGCAGTGGCAATAGTTAGCACTTTGCTCTGAGGGTCCAAGCAAAACCTACACAGTAAAAATGCCATGAAGCTCAGTGACACTACAAAGCTATCACAGTATCAGGAGAAACTGAATCTTAGAGACTCTGGTATTTGTGCCATATAGTTAAAAACCCCAAACCTCCAACTAATGCTGAACATGATTTCTATTTGTGTTTATAATCAACCACCATCCATCCACTCTGGAATATACTGCTCCAGATGCTCTCTAATCAAGTAGCATCAGTTTAACCTTTCTGCCACTCTGGGCTTTGTCACTACTGCAGACACCCTTTTATTTGTTAAAGGTACTAAAATATGCAGGCTTTGGTTTTTCACTCTTTCTTCAGTTTACACGGAAACATCCTTTTTGTATGGAATAACAACATATCTGAAGATGCCAGTACTTATGCTAACACAGCCCCCGTGTAAAGGTAGAATTTTGTTAATCTGAGTAGTACTTCAGGCTGGAAGTGCTTGGGTTGGCATGTTTCCATGCTTAATACCTGCCTGCATAAGAAGGCCCAGAAAAGCCTTCTGAGAGCCTAGAACTGTGCACTGCTACCCAAACCCCCAGACTATGCTCAACTGGGGTTTTCCAAGCCAAGTGATGGGAATAAGGTTGCAACAGCAAGGCTCATATCCCTTGTGCAATGGAAAATTTGGAGAGGAACCAGTGACTGCTTTCTTTCCTGAATTCTAGCAGATTGCAGAGACGCCTCTTCCCTCAGGGCAAACTTCATCTCAAGGGTGAAACAGAGATGTAGAAACTGCAAGACAATAAAGCGTGATTAATTTCTGTCAGTGAATGCTGTGCTGAGACCCAATTTCCAGGTGTTTTTAAGTGTAATCGTTATCTTGCTCACATTCTTCTGGGAAGAGATCCATTTCAATTAGTGCAATCTCTCAGGTCTCTACTGCATAGGGGTGTGGATCAGGGGGGTTGTTTGCAGATTAGCCTGATGCTTTTGGGTTGAAGAAAGCAATTATGGCAATTGTGTGTGAAATGTTTGCATTGCTTGTCCTCTGGTTTTTCTAACCATCTTGCAATTTTGGGGATGTTATCTACTCCTGATTTAAGACCTCGTGAACAATTCCCTGCTATGTGAGGAGCAGAGCAGATTGCACACTTTTCTTTCAGCAGCAGTTCTCACAAAGATAAGCCCAATTCTCCTCATTGCCAGGTTGTGCTCCAATGTTTCATTACTTCATGCATTTTAAGGCAACTGGAATTTCTACATTTATGAAACTACCCCAGCACAGTTGTACAGAAAAATGTACTCTTTAATTTACACTGCACTTAAAGAAATCAATGGTAGTTTTAATCTATAGAACTGTCCATTTTGACATGTAGCTGGGATGATGCTTAGGCATTGAGATAAAATCGGGATCTCCTGTATAGGCTACTATGTAGAGCTTCCTTATGTATTCTGTGTGGAACTACTTTATGTGCCTTTTTTGGCAGCACAGTTGAAGATACAACATATTCAGTGAGGCACTTCCACCTCAAGAACTGGTCTCTCTTGCTGATCCCTCAAACCTGTTATTCAGCTGTTAGGATGTTGTACAAAGTGAAGCTGTTCACAGAATTAGGGAGTGGAATATACATAAGAAATGGCTCAAAATCTTATGTCTGGTCCTCTGTGGGAAGTGCCACTCATCCCACCTGCAATTGCCTTGAACAAAACACAGACGTGCTGTGTAGCAGGAGCTACACGCTTGTGCCCAACAGCCCTAACACTGGTGAATAAAATTGTCTGCTTTGTCATTAATGGTGCTAAAATAAAAATGTGGTTATGCAGAAAACATTTTATTTGTGTTGGTAAGCGTATTCTTCCCAAATAAAAGCTTTTAACAAGGAAAAAGATTGCTTTGGGTTGGGTTGGGCTGAAACTCTGCCTCCAGCTGTTTTGTAATTTTTTTGCGATTTCCCAGCACTCTTCCAGCCCTTCTACTTAGCCCTGGTGAGGCACACAGAGCTGTGTCCAGTCCTAGGCTGCTGAGCACAGAGACATGGAGCTCCTGGAACAGGTCCAGCAGAGGGCAACAAAGGTGGTTAGGGAACTGGAGCATCTCTCTCACGTGGAAAGACTGAGAGTTGAGCCTGTTCAGCCTTGAGAAGAGAGAAACAACCGAGAGGGGAACTCGCCAATGTCTATAAATATCTAAAAGGCGTGGGTGCCAAGAGGAAGGAGCCAGGTTGTCCTTGGTGCTTCAGCAGGGAGGTTGGAGCAGATGACCCACTGTGGTCCCTTCCAACCCGGAGGATTCTGTGATTCCACAGGTGGAAACAGCTTTTTCCTTGTGCAATAACAATATTAATAATAATAACAACAACAATAATAATATTTCCCCGTGTTCTCTGTGGAGGACCGACCCTCTCCCTCCCAGCTCGCAGGCACGGCCTGTGTGCTCTCGGGGCCGGGCCGGGCGGGCAGGTGAGGGCAGGTGGCGGCTCAGCCTGGCCCGGGGCGGTACGCGGGGCGCCGCGGGGCCGCCTTCGGTGTCGGGGCGTTGCGCGGGCCCGGCGCGGCG
>JBBMKD010000115.1:57365517-57466101 GCA_037834095.1 Argya squamiceps
CCGCTCACGCACGGGGGGATCTGGTCGCTGCCGCGGGCCGGGAGGGGAAGGGAAAACCCCGGGGGGAGGGAGCTGCTGCAGCTTATCCACTGACATCTGGAACTCCCTCTTCTCTCTGATGTCCTTGCTCTTCCTTCCCTAACCTTCTCTGTGGGATGAAAACGGGTTGTGGCAAAAGCCAGTGCTGGAGAGGTAGCTGTCTGGTAGATACCTGCAGCCTGGGATGTGTTTGTAATCCCGAGTGGGTCAGGAAGCTGTCCTGGAAGGGGCCGTCATCACGGAAACACGCCTCATCCATCCAGGGTCCTGCAGAGGCACGGCGGGGCTCGGCAGCAGGGCAGGGACTCGCTGTAAGTAAGGCTCAGTTGAGTGCGGTCTCGGCGGCACCAAAGCACCGCTGTAGCTGTAGGCTGGAAGCGAAATGGGGCATTCATTAGGGCAGGGTGTCTGTGCCCTGTGTCCGTGTGCAGCAGGGAGAGACCGGTGTTGGGGCAGGAGCGGTGCCTCGGTGATGGCCAGGGGTTGAACCCACACAGCCTCAGCACACTGCCACAGCGCTGCAATGCTTGTCCTGGCCAGCCCAAATATCAGCGCATTCCCAGTGTTACTTTCTTCTATTTCAGTCTCTATTGAAGGTACTTCATGCCCTGCCAATTTGCATTAACACTCTCCTTTTATGTAATGAGACAGTGTAAAGAGCAGTGATGTCAATTGTCGATCAGAGAAGGGGCAGCTTCACTTTGTAAAGAAGTGGCACCTTTCAGTCTTGGGAGCCTAGGAAGTGTCTTTACTCTCTGGGAGATGTATTTCTTGGTCAGTCTTAGGAAGTGCTAATTTTGGATGTTTGCTTCTTAAGCAAATAATGTCAGTACTTCAGTAATCTAAGCACTTTCTTGTCATGTTCAGTGGATAGCATTCAGGCCTAGCTCGTGAATTCCTGCTTGGCTGAGCTTTTTGGCTGATGTTTGTAGCATCAGTACAAACTTAATGAACAACGTTTTTCTCTTGCTGGATGCTTCAAATAGCAATGGTACCTGTAGCTAAATGCCATTAGAAAGCAAAATTACAATGAATGATGCATTGCTCTGTGGTAGTGTTACGGGAGAGAGAGCTTTTGCAAAATGATAGTGGATCCATGTAATCCACTGGGAGCAATCTTTATTCAGATCAGGAGTTTTATCAAACTGTGCTATTGTGAAGCTTAAACTTTCTTGCTGTCTTTAGGATCAGTGAAGCAGTTTTTTCTGTCTGAATAACTGTCATTACAAAATCTTTATAATTAGACAAAAATTTTGCACTATGCAAATGGTTTGGTCTGTATGAAGCATATGAGTGTATTGTAAGTAATCTTGAGTAATCAAGGAAAGCAAAATATATTGAAAGTAAGAGTGCAGAAGCATATAACTTGAGGGCCATCCACCTTAAAGGATGAGGGTTTCCCCCCTACTGCTGTCCCAAGTCACTGGGACCAAACTGGGAAGGTAGGTTCTTGACCTTGCTCTGTAAATCAATTTACACACCTTTCCCTCCTCTCCCCCTGTGTAGCATTTGGATCACAGATGCACTTATCTGGTGCCTCAGTGTACTGGAGGGTTGCCAGACTTTTTATTTTCCCTTGGGCTTGTTTACTTCCTGTAAAGTCTGAAAAATGCAGGCAGTGTATAATATGAAGTTCCCTGACACCTGCAGCTTTAAACACATTGAGTTACAGGTTTCAGTGAAACTCTAGCTGAGACAAAAAGATAGATATTTGCAGGTGGGAAAGATACTGGATGTAGGACCAAGTTCTCTTACTCTTCTGCCTCTCATCTGGCTGAAACAGGCCCTTGTAAGAACAAAGGTCTTACCTGTGTCTAATAGCTGCTTGATTTTTGTACTGTAAAAAGAATAGTTCCTCTTTGATTGTGGACTTTAGCTCTCACTTTATCCCCTGCCCTTCCCCCTGCCTGTGCACTTTGGTATCTGCTCAAATGACACAGGTAACTGCCCAGATAAAGTGACTTGCCAGTATGGATAAATGATACCCAGATACCCAGTATCTCCACTGTGGAGACCACGAGGCCTCTAGCAGAACTGAAGGTTAAAAACCAGGAAGACCAGGTTCAGTTGAGGACTGAACCCTCACTCTTGGTGTGGTAGGCCATGCTGCCACCAAAAGGGGTACCAGTAGCATCCTCAGAATCCCCAAGGTAACTCTTGTCACTTGATACAGGGCTTTTCTTTTTTCTCCTCGTTTTCCTGTTTATACCTTCTCCAAAGTAAGTGGAGATGGGGAAGAAAAATTAACTTCATTGTTTCAGTAATGTTGGACTTGAAGCCCAAGTGATACCCAAGCATACCACTTGAAGTTGCACTGATCTGACACACCCACGAACTCACTGCAGTGGAAGCAGGTGATCCTGACTGTGTGTCTGACTTACTCGCTCCTGATTTAGTCAAACCATTTTTGTGTGGTTTGAACTTTCCTAGTGTAAGTTTTTCAATAGAAAGGGAAGGGAAAAAAGGAGCAATCCTATGATTTTTGTGTGTATCTCTCTGTGATTTAGATGGATTTATTGAAAGGTGTGACATGCTTAAGATAGAGTTGAGCTAAGAGAATAAGAAAGACATCAAGGAAGAGCAGGTGGGGAAATGGAAAAAAGTAGAAGATAAAAACATCTCCCACCATTAAATTATTAGATCAATTTGGTTGCCTGAAACTTGACTCTAAGTTTCTTTTAATTGTCCTTAAGAAAGATCTCTCTCTCTCCCTCATCTGCCTTTTTACCCACTAAAGGAGGGAGAATTCAGGGAAAGCAGTCTTTGCTGCCCTCAGAAAATAATTTCTTCCCTCTTATCAGCATGATAATTCTCTCCCTCTAAAAATAACACTGGTGTTTCAGCATTAAACTAGCTTTATATTCTGCAATCTAAAAAAGGCAAAAGCTGCAGGTTTCTGCAGTGTCTGTCCTCAGATGGTGTGAGGAGGCTGTATCTGCGTTCTGAGTGTGCTGATCTGCAGTGCTGGGTGTGTGTGCTGCATGTCCGCATGCAGCTCTGCAGCACTGCAGGCAGCACCTCCCTTACTCCCCGCGCTCCAGGGGACAGTGCTCAGCTGTTTCTGGCACTGGAAAGCATGAGTGGCTTGGACTGCAGGATTTCTTTCTCCCTCATAATTCTATTACTTGTCTTTCCTAGGTTTTCTGATACACGTTTTATATAGCATGGCAGAGATTGGCATTCTAGACAGTAGTAGAATAACTTTTCACAGATATATACTGAGGCTTGGTTCTTATGGTTTATCACACTTCCAAACTGTCATGCAGAAAATGACAGCTTATTAGAACAGCTTAATTAATTACCTTGCAGCTGGTGTTTTCATTAGGCACTATATATATATACACTTTCTGCAGCTCTTATGGGTCTGTTGTTTGATTGCAAATCAGGCTCCTTTTTCATTAAGGCAGGTAAACAACACTTAAAGAACAAAGTTGGGAAACACATGGCAATATTCCTGCAATCAGTGGTAGAACTGCTAAATACATTTATCTTTAGATCAGACTCTCACAAAGACCAAATCAGATTAAAGGAAGCTCTACAGAGGTGACTGGAGCCATAAGGAAAACTCTTTCTGTCACAACTCTGGGGTGACTTTTGTCTGGTCTGTACTTGTTGAAATTCGTGCCTAACTTGAGTGCAGGGGTGCAATGCAACACAACAGTGTTTCTTTAGTCCCTTTTACCTGACTATGCAATTACTGACAAGCTATTATAAGTAATTGGGGAGCATGCTTGTCAATATGTGATTGCTGGTGTAATGCAAGAATATGTCCAACCCAAGATTAGAAAAACTGAAGCCTTCTAAAGAATTCAACCCTTGCTGCTCTGATTCACTTTTCTGCAATGCATTGGAAATAGTAAAGAATTACTTAAATTTAAAACTCCTGTGGAATATGTTTATGTAGGGATTTCATTTTTTTTTTCCTCTCCATGTCCTACCCTGTGACTGTGGGGGAGATGAGACTCTGACAGTCTTATTTATTCATGATGATGATTATTTTTTTTTTTTTTCATGAAACTACTTCTGAGTAAGGGAAGGACTTCCAGTCCTTTTAAACAGAAGGACATATGAACTGAACCCAGAGATAGTAAACACATCTCTTTCAGCTTGCTGTGTAAAAACTGCTGGAATGTTTTGTGATACATGAAAACATGTTAAACAGCAGATGCATGTATATAGGACACAGTGAGTTTGCTTTTTCAGGGTGTGACCTGTGAGGGTGAGATGGCTGGACCACCCTGCAGAGTGTTTTGCTTTCAGTGCTGTTCTCTCTTGGGAGTGTTTACTCGTGCTGTCCCTGAAGGCTGCAGTCTTGGTGACAATTAAGGTATTGCAGTTCAGTCAGGGAAGGCTCCTTCTATGTAGGTTAGCACTTCCTGATTGCCCTAGTTCAAATAAAACCTCCTCCGCTATTATTTGTGACTCACTGACATGAGTGTCACCATTCTTATTTTCCACATCATGTGGCTGCTAAATACTTTTTCTAGTGCATGAACACATTGTAAAGTTGTAACAGGTACATGTGAAAGAGCAGTTTGTCTTCAGTGACACTATCCACCAGGTACCATGACCTGGTACTTATTCAGTTGACACTCTCAGTTAACTGGAAACATAGTTGTTAGGTGAAACTGGGAATATCTTTCCTCTCCTGCTGTGCTTTCTTCTTTGCACCAGTCACTTTTTATTTTCTCCAACATAAAGAAAGATGCTTTACCAGAGACTTGCTCCCTCTTGATCAGAAGCCTGCAGAAAAACTGCAGGTAAGAGTTCAATTAGTTAATGAACATGATTCAAAGTCAGCAGTTTGGTTCTTGTTCTGCCAGCTTTTGCTGTTGTGTATCTTGTACTAACTTCTGACTCAAAACCAGAAGTTCTTGCACTTACTTTTTTACAGCAATGAGTGAATCTTAGCTCACCATTCAGTGCCTTCCCAAGAGCTAAGTTATGAACTCAGGACTATATTATTTTCTCTTGGCAAAGTAGAGCAAGATGCTTATCAGCTCTTGGGTTCCTTACCAGCTGCTTGAATCCTGGTGATTTTTTTTTTCCTTAGCCTTAAACAGTCAGAAGGGCTCTTGCAGCTTTCTTACATGAGGGCAGTGACCTTTGCATAAGGGAATGGGAGGGGAGAGGGCTTCTGACATTTTCTGTAGAAAATTAATTATCACACTAAAATTAAATTATAAAATAGCTAATTTCTCATAGCTGAGAAGTTCTTGCCTCCCCTCTATACTGCTTGAGTGCTTGTTTATGCTTTGGTGAGCTGATGCAATGTGTGTCCTGGTTTTAAAGAGTTAGGCAGTATGCACTGATACTGGCTGAAAGCAGCTTGGTCTGAAGGCTGCACAATCACAGCCCTGGTGGGGGGAAATAAAGAGTTGGTTCCTGATTGCCTGCTACTGCACAGTTTTATGTAGGAGCATTGTTGCTGACCAGATGCTGATGAGGGGATAAAGCTATGATAATCCTCTGTCTGTGACTGTGTTGCAGCAGTGGAGGGCAGGTAGCACAAAGAGGTGACCCAACACTTGAAAGTACCCAACGAGAGGAGAACTTGAGCCTTGTAGTACAAGGCCTTGCCAACTGACTCGGATTTACTATCCCCAACAACTGATAATCCTCTTTCCTGAATTAGTCCAGGAGAATTAAAACAAACTTACCTTGGACGGAGGATAAAAAGTGCTGAACAGAATTGTGTAGAAACCTATTGGCAAGATATGTCACCCACAGAAATATGGCTTTAAACGACCTTGGTTTATTGCTATCTCTGCTTGGTTTGGTGGGGATGCTTCTCTTCCTTATTCCCTGTCCTGCAAAAGAAGCTCGTAATTCTTAGGTTTTATTCAGGTAAAATAGTTGATTGAAAACAACTGAAAAATCTACAGACACTAGAAATTCAGACAATGGATGACTAGCAAACAGGTAGTTTTCTGACAACAATTAAAACCATTTAAAACTATTTTGAGGAAGCAAGATTTCCTTAAGATACTTTCTGAACCTGTTTTGGTTGTTGGTTTGTTTTTTTTTTTTATCTATATTATTGCCACTACATCAGGAAACACTACTCATAGAATCATAAAATTTGTTGGAAGGGATCTTGAAGCCCATGTAATTCCAACCTCCCTGTCATGGATAGAAACACCTTCCACTAAAACAGATACTCACTTCAGGTGTAACAATAAATTTCTCAGTTCTGCCTGTGAATAGACTTAAAAGCAATTTACTGGCCAGAATAGTTCAATCCTGCAATTTTAAAACTAAAAAAAATGTCGTTCTTATATTAAGAATCTGATGCCTTTCTCTTCTTGTTTAACAATTGACTACTAATGCTACTAATGACTTGACCTACTTTCTGGGAGGAATTTTCCTTTCTCAATTTATGAGACTGATCTCAAAGAATCAAAACTGTCTGTTCATAAGCCTGCATTGTGTTTTTGGCTCTACTTTTGCCAGATTCTCTGGTGCATTAATCCTTCTCATACAGTCAGATACAGCTGTTAAAATCAAGACTGCTTGTTTGTCTGGAAGCCAAGACCCAAATAAGCTTCTTTAGCAAATTATGATACAGAAAGATAATGTTGAAACTTTCTACTGCACTTATCAAACACTCTTTCTGTTACCACATTGAGTTTGAGGAAATGACCAGTGCAAGAACAGGCCGTTTCTGCTCTGTTATAGACTTTACTGATTCATCTTTAAAAAGCTGTGACCAAGAAGCAGTCTGACTCAGAAGTTTGGAAAAGCACTTCAGTTTTATTTGTATTGTACTTCAACTCAGTTTTGGCATCTCTCATTCGTGTGGTGTCTTGATATTTGGCAACAGGAAAATGAAGGATTTTTAAGGTGTTAAGTTAGAAAATACAGGTATGTCAGATAAGGACACCCATTTTGGAATGTCTGTCAACCAGATGCTGCTAAATGAAACCAAAGCTATGGATGAGCCATATGAGTACAACCTTATTTCTGTAATGCTGAAGAAACAATGGATTTTCTAGACATAGCCTAGATTTTAGTGCCTCCTCTCCTTTGTCTGCCTCTGCTAAATGTGCAGGTTTCAGAGGAGCTATGTGGGGTTTCTTTGGATCTCATAAAGTAGCATCAATTTGTTATTTAGCCATGCCTGGTCTGGAAGAAGAGGCACAGTTTTTTGTGATCCCTTTCCTAGGAAAGGAGAAAACTGTACCAAACAGGAATTATGCTCAGGTTTTGCCTTAGTGTAGAAGGAATTATGTATCAAATTTTCGTATCTCAGGTGGCTTCTGCCTCTCTTAGAATACACTGACATTTTTACCTCAAATTAATATTAGTGCATTTTTGTCCATTTAACTTAGTTCTGTTATTGCTGAAAAGTCTTCTATTACCAACTCACTGGAACTAAGCAATAGGTGCAATATTTTCTGAAACTGGAGTACTGGGATGGTAAGGAAAATGCATATATCTAAATTTGTCTGCCTTGTTTTGAAGTATAGAAGGACAGTGAACTCAGCTTATCTTAAGCTGAAGGGGTGGATTGGAAGCTGGTGGTGGAGAAACCTGAGAGAATAAACTGCTAATTATAACCAGGGAAAACTTCTGATGTGCAGCAAGCTAATGGCCCTTAATGGATACAGAAGGCAGACAGTGAGACTGAGCCTGTCAAATAGTCAGAAACTATTTTCTATTAAATTCCAAAAATAATCTTAGTCATTATTTTACTTAGTGTCTGCTTTCCTTGGTGTTCCACTGAGTGAGTTTTTTGTAGTTTTTTACTGACTTGTGGAAACTGGGCTTCACTTTTATGTTGGTAGGTAAGCCTGTGCTGCAGCAGTAGTATTCAGCTAAAATACTCCAAGCCAGTGTGATGACTGGGTCTAACACTAGTGGAGATCCTGGGAATGGAAGTCAGGTCACTGTTTCTGCTTGCAGACTCTTTTCACTCTCCCCATCTGTTCTTTAAACATAAGAGTCCAATTATCAGCACTAGAAAATTACATACCTTAATACATAGAAGCTGAGACCACAAATTAATGCTGATAACTTCTACTACAAATGGAAAACAGCTCCTGGTCTATTAGTGTCTATGTGTAGTGTAAGACTTCCTATGCTGTGGCATTATTCATTGCACTCAAGTGTCAAGAGCAATGTTTAAGTTTTTTTTCCAGATTCTGAAGTAATGGACTTTTTGGGCAGTCTCCTGAATTAGTACAAAAGACAACTGCTCTGATAGCTCAAGAATATATAGGGTATGGTCACTTTTCCTTTTAAAATCTGTTTAGATTGAGCTTTCTATTGAGTTTATGTTCTTACAATGTACCATTAGACACTACAGATTTCAGTCTAACGTGAAAAAGAAGTTCTGTTCTCTTACACATGGTGGCATGCAGCAGTGTGTTACAGTATAAAGTGACATTGTGGTGTATGACAGGGTATACAATGTCATGGAAATTCTGAGTCCCTCTGTAGCACTGCTGACTTTATTAAAGACTGTTTAAATAAAATACTGCTATGCTTGTAGGACTCATTGGAAAATGAGCATTTACATTCCTGACAACTAATTGCCTATTATATTTCTAGAGACTGAATGGTATTTCAAGTTAGGGTGTGTAGTTATAGGTGAAATACTCTGAAAGCCTCCTGTTGTGCACTCCCACAAAACAAAGATTAAAATGGGAAAATAGTTACAGCTTCTGGAGTTTAAAAGAGAAGTAGTCTTGAATGACATTCAGAGTTGGTGTCACCTACATTAAAAAAAAGTAAATCCTTCCCTGTCTTGCTGACTAGCTGACCTTGGCTGTTCCACTTCTTGGCCCTCCACTTCTTGGCCCTTCTGGTCTGTAAGCTCTGTGATTTAGGTAGATTGTGTGCAGAAATCTACATCTTTAGGGGCATGTACATTGTTTATAATTCTCTATACAGTACTGTCAAAGCCTTTAACTGAATTTGATGCTGAGCACATAATGCAAGCAGTGATGAAGTATTCAATTTCCCCTACACGGGAGGGTATAGTGGGAGAGGTCACTCTTACTTACTATGGCTGCAGCCAGTTGGATTCTTCCTCACTCCTTGAGCATCACTGCAGTACGAAGAACTGCTGACCTCTCCTGTTCCATCCCCTCTCTGCCTCTGCCCCCAGTTCTTTAGCTGTTAGTCTGGGGTTCTAAATGTTTTCAGGTCTGTCAGTAATGGGGCAGTTGGCCTCTGCACACTGGGTGAACTGCTAATGACTTCCAGGTGTGTCCATCCCTTGGCCAGCTTCAGCCTTCTTCTCTTCTCCTCCCCACCAGAGCAGAGCCCGGGGCACAGTCTTTGCCTGTGACCTGCTGTTGGCTCACTGGTCTAGTGTATGTTTCTCTAAGTAACAGAGCAGGATAGGATATATTACTGTCTTGTTTCTGTATTTTTTTAATTTGCATATGCATTTCTCTAGCTGCTCAAGGAGAGACAATTGCATGGGCTTTAGAATAACATGTATTTAATGCTTGTAACTGTCCATTTTTTAAATTGAAATGTAGATAAAAGGGAGAATACACTTGTCCATACAAATGTTTTTAAACAAGTGTTTGACTTCTAATTAATTAGGACTATAGAACTAGTGCTCCCATGTACTGCTGAATGCAGAGAAACTGGAATATGATGCAGTTCTGTCTTAGTAAATTACTGGACTAGAAATTGCATGCTTGTGTTGAGGCTGTTTGAGCTCAGAGGAAAGTTTCCTTTGCTTCCTGCCTCCATCACCCTTGCCTGGCATAATAAAAAGCGGTGAGGAGCTTGCTCAATTGCTGATCTGGTTTCTCTGCTGGCCAAGTCATAAATTGGAGGACAAATAAAAATGTAGGTAGCATAAAGTTGCAAGTAAAATAGTAGGAGAGATTAGAATGTTGTTCATGCTTTTAAATATATGTATCCTGTTTACTGAAGCCTATCACAGCTTCTGGCATTATCAGAACAATCAGTTTGCTGGTATTAGACATACTTCACATTCTTTAGTGCAGAAAAGCAAGATGAAGTTCTTTAAAGTGGCCAGGAGGTAAGTTGTGGGCTACCCACTTCTCTCAGCTACTGCAAATAAATAGTGCACTGATTTTTCTCTTGTACACTCCTTACCTCTAGGTATCAAAAATCTAAATGCTTTCTCATTATTTTAATCTCTTCTTCTTGGTAGTTTTTTGTATTCCCTGTTTTTTTTGAACCACCTGTTTTAAAAGATGTTGATTCTTTCTCTTGACTGCTCATAGGAAAAGAATTTCAGCCTGTCTTCTGCAGAGAGCAGTATCATTTACAGATGTTTCCAAACTCTATCCAGTAGCATGAGGTTGACCTCGGTTTCTTTAAATCTCTTGCATACTTCCTCACCCCAGACTGTACACTGAAAAATGAGCAGTGAAGCAAACATGGTACTATCTGAAAATAAAAGGAAAAAATACATGTGTAAGAGTAGGAAAACTTAAATTCTCTCTTGCTCTCAGTAGTTATTGACAGCTGTATATGTTTAGCTTGAAATGACTCTGTGAGGTTATTAACAGTATCATCTGTCTAATAAGAATGTGAGCTGTAAAAAGTAGCTCATCTGTTTTGAGGATATAATTTGATGTGTTTTGTAGAGATTATTTCATTATTTCTCTGGTACAGCTAGAATTGTTGGACACTCCCTAACCAAACTATAAACTGTGAATTTCTTTACAAAACCTGAGGCTGACTTTGTCAGCATATCAAGTGCAGAATGTATTGATCATATTCTTCAGGGTAAGTGTAGAGAAACATAAAAACTCTTCTCAGTTTCATGCTAGTCCAGCACAGGTTCTCTTACTTAACACTTATTTGTAGTTCATTGCAGCATAAAAAAAAAGCTTTGGTTAATAATCAAGCTAGAATGTTGTCATTTGCTGTAGTGTCCCTTAAGGGTAACTGCCTTTCTCCCAGTTCCTAGATATTAACTTGTTTTGTTGAAGAGGACTGTTGAAGAGGAATAAGGAAGCCAAGTGGGTTAATTAAGGTGTGTTTACAAAACACAGTGCATTCCTTTGTACTATTTAAAATTGTGGGGGAGAAAGCACCATTGATCAAGATGCAGTTTCACGAGGTGTTGAAGCTGATCTGTCCCATCTGTCCTTGTCCTTTATTCCACACCCTTGGCTACATGTTCCTACTTTGTCCTTTAATCCAGGTCTTACAGTAATACAGTTGGCAAGCACCTCTGAAAAACTGGTGTTGTGTGGGCATGGGTTTATCTTTTTGGACAGGTTGGTGTTAAAAGTACTTCCTAGGCAAGAAAGGGGTAGTGGGGGATGGCCAGAGGTGGGAGAAGGACAGGACAGTCTAGGTTGTCTTGGGTTCCTCTTGAAAGCTGAGCCAAGTTTTGTGAGCACTTCATCTGGTTGAAAACTAGGTTGTACAGTATCACTGAAGTGGTTAGAAACTTTAAGAGTTTCTTTTCTTTTAGACATAAAATAATATTTTTTCCTGGTCTTAAATATTTATGGTGATTGTTGTAAAAGACACTAATTTGGCTATAAATTCTTTTCTTCTGTGTAAGAGAAACAGACACTTTGCTCCTAAAACTACATGGACACCTGGAAGTCTTCTGGATCTGACTTCTTAGGCCTCTAAGCTTAAGCACCCAACTCTAAAATTACCAGTGTGATAAATGCCACAGATCATGACAGTAGTGCAGTGTTACACACATTGTAAAAAGATGGTGGATTGGTACCCATCACTTCCATTTGTAGGATAAATTGAGATTTTTTTGTTTTTGTTTTTGTTTTTTGGTTTTGTTGGTTTTTTTGGTTTGGTTTGGGTTTGTTTTTGTTTTTATTTTTTTGTTTAGTCTTTAAAAAACCATTAAAAATATTGCAAATCAATCAGCATTTTTTGATTAAACAGCCTTCCTTTGGGGGAAAAAGATTTCACTTTTCTCCCTTGGGTACTGCTATTTTATTTTTAACATTCTTTTTCTGTGGGTGGAGGACCATTCTCACAGGGACTTCCTCCCTATTCTCCTAGCCTGGACCTCCCTTCCTTCCCTTCTTACAGGCATTTGTAAAATATAGCACAGTGTGCTATGTCATCTCGCCAGATGTGATCAAAAAGGCTATGTGTATTACTGTGAGTTGCTATAGGTGGTCAGTGGAAACTACACTGCAATTGGCTTGGACCTACAAATCAGAGTTGAAAACTCCTTGTGTACTCAGCACCCCTCATGTAACTGTACAAATGTGTGTTGCCCTGTTTTTACAGTTCTAGCCCAAAACTTAGGGCTGTTCTGTCCCTGCACTCCCTGCTCAGTAATACAAGCATCGTTCTTGCCTTTGTCTCCCTCTTACCCTATTTACTTCTGTTCTTGTTCATGTGTATGAAGCTTGTTTACCTTTCTTTCATAGGCAAAGGCTTCAAATCTTTGGAGTCTCTTTTCCTATTCAACTTTGTTACTACATCTCTATCTTTCAGGGTTATAAAACCATAGGATATTTTGGGTGGAGGCGATTTTAAAGATTATCTCATTCCACTACACCTGCCATGGGCAGGAACGCCTTCCACTTGACCAGGTTACTCCAAGCCCCATCCAGCCTGGTCTGTGGGTTAGCTAGAGTCTATTTGTGTGAGCATTGCAGAAGTGTGTCCTTTTGTAAGTCACAGAGCACTGGAGTGACTGGTTGTTTTCCCTTTATAATTAAACAAAGATCAGAGGACTGCTGTCTGTTTCTTGCTACTACCTAACAAAACAGCCCAGAGTCTGTTGGTCACTAGTTGTTGACAAAATAAGCTGTGCAATTTTTACCAGACAGTGGGTAAAATCTAATTTTAATATGTTTCAGCCTCAATGATGGGTGACTTCAAGTAATAGTCCTTTTTTACTGCTGAGGATCAAGCTTTATAGGAAATTAATAACGACTAAGCCATTATGATCCCTTAAGGTATAAAACTACCTGGTTCAGAAGAGCACCTTGAGGTTACTGCTCGTACTGGCTAGGTGAAAAGAAGTTATACTGAGCAGAGGATAAGGCATGAGAACTGCTCTACAGGATTGCCTTTTAGCCTGGTGATCTTGCACGAGATCTTGGTCACTCTTTGCTCCAGTTTGGAGAAGCTAATGAGACTGAACACAAGTACATTCCTCAGAAGTTCAGCCTGCTTACAGGTCATGGGGATGCTTGGCACCTCTGATGGCAATACTGGCCTGTTATGTGCATTGGCTGTGGGGTTTTTTTTCTGCTTACAGTGAAAAGTTTAGGGCTGTTTACTTACATGTATGAAGTCTGGTCTTCTCTCCCTGTAAAATGAGGAACAGTAAAAATGCTACTGCTATTTGGGATAGGTTAATGATCAACTGAATACCACTTTACAAAATCTTCTAGTCAACTGTTAGAAAACAGTGCATCATTTAGACTGCAGTAAGAATTTAACAGTAGTGAAAAAGATGGAAATAGGCAAGTATTGCAAGATGTGTAACAAAGCTTCCTTTTTTTTTGGTATTCTTTCAGTGTAGGCTATACTGATGAGTTTTGCAGTCGCTTTGAAACTGTGCTCATCTGGACCCTTTTATTTGCTAATTTTTATTTTCTCCCCTTCTCAGGTCAAAAGTCCATTATGTGTTAGTTCTTGATATTAGATTGTAGAAGCTTTTTGTGGAACAGATATTTGTCTGCGAAGTAGTTCACTTCTGCAAAACACAAGCTGCTGCTTAAGTTAATCATGAGCATGTGATATTTCCGTGTGTGGAAATCTGGTGACCTGTTTGAGCAGATATGATTGTATCAAATAGGTAATGGGATTACCACTCCATCATCCTGCTGGGTGTGCAATAGCAGAGATAAAGACAGGAAGCATGGACTCTTAAGTTATGTTGGTGGAATCTTGCCATGGTCTTCTTGAGTGTAAATGAAACTTGGCTCCAGGCATGCAAACATAGAGCAATCCCTTTGGTCCAGGTGAACTTTCTGAGTTCCTCAGTGTGGCCCCCTTTGTGTTTGAAAGGCTGCAATTCTGTTTAATCTGTTTCTGTCTGCTGCTTGTGCTCAGTCAAGCTTTAGCTCTTCTCTCAGTCATTAAAGCAGCCACTGAAGGAGAGAGACCTTTGAGATGTAGTTGTTTCAATGGTATACTATGCTACTTAATGAAAAACTTTGCTTGAAGCTGGATAAGCTTAATGCCATTTGTATTTTGGTTCACTTTTTCTATATGGCATGGTAAGCATCAGTAAGTGTGGACAGTTTTCACATTTCAGATAACTTGTGAAAAAATTTGCCTGTGCTCCATAAGAGGATTTAAAATACTCCCAAACTGCTTTCTTGTGATCATAGCAATTTTCTCAGAAGAGGAGTTGAAAGATGGGGTGCTACCAATCAAACAGTTTCAGTATGCACTTCACTGAAGCCTTTGCACTGCAACTCAGCAGCCCAAAGATGGGGCTAGGATTTATCACATTCCCACTGTTTCACTCTTAATGTCTTTTCTTCTAATGAGGTATATAGAAATCAGCTTACTTAAAACACCTTTAAGCTACTTACCTGGTAGTCAACAGGTGTCATCAGAAATCAAAGCAATTACTCATCACCTTAACTTCTTTGAGATGCTTTTTGTTCTCAGTACACCAGGTTGTTTATATACCGACTAGTCTTTTCTCCAGTAATTGTGCTCACCCTCTAATTTACGTATAGAATGTCTATTTGCAGCATTGCATATTACATGGATGTTGGGCAAAATACAAAATCATTTGTCCTTTTTTTACCATGTTTTAGAACAAAATTTACTTTTTGTTTTGTTTGGGGGTTTATCATTATGTAATTTACCCACTTTAATCTATCACTTGCTGAGTTGATCAAAGAAAAGGGAGAAAGTGGGCATGGTGTTATTTGGTCAAAGGCTGAACTCTATGATCTTGGAGGTCCTTTCCACCCTTACTTGATTTTATGACAAAGTAAAATAAAAAGAAAAAGTTGAATTTCCTGAGGTGTTTGCTCCTGCAAATGTGTATTACATGGCAGGTAGTTCCTATCAGAAATAAGTTAAACCTGAATACAATTATCAGAAGTCTTGGTGGCTTCTTTTGCATGACTGTCAGTATAGTATAATGCAAGTTAACTTGTAGGAGAGGGAATTGGTAATATATCACAGTGTGTAAATTCTGAGAGCTGTAATTTGTCCTTAGGTCTCAGCTGCCATGTTAATAACTTGTATATTTTCATGCAGAAATCTTCCAAAGTGTGCAAAAGCTGTGTAAATGCAATCTCAAGGTATAATCTCATTACCTGGAGATGCAATCCATTCAAAGTGTCCATTAGTGTCTCTGCAGTTCTCTTGTTCCCATTACCTGCATGAAAATTACTTGGATGAAATTTTTAACTCCCTAACCATGACAAAACCTGTGTCTATTCTTTCTCTTATCTGTAAATACTGACCACATTATAGTGTAGAGAACAAGGCTGGCAAATCAGATACAAGCCAAGGTCGTGGGGTAGTGGCAGAGGGAGGAGGGACAAAAGGCCACCTGCCCTCAATAAGTAATTAGTCATGTAAGGGGCAAAGGCTTGTTCTTGAATGTAATCTTAGTTTGGTGGCAGCTCACCTTATGGATGGAAGACTTTGAACTTTGTACTTTTTTTAAAATCTGTACCTGATGGGGAACTTCAGAGTCTTTCTGAAGTAATCTTCTGAAAAATTGTCTATAAACAGAATTTGGTAAGTGTGTGCATTGCATGATACTTAGGAAATTTGAGTTATGCATGTTTGGTAGCTTCCTCCATGCATGATTAGAAACGATTTTTTTTTTTGATTTAACCACATGTATTTCTTGTTTTTGTTTTTTTGTTTTCCTTCCCCCAACAGCTGGCTTACCCCTTGGTGTTCTAAACTTGGCCAAAATAAAACCGTATCAGAGAGGCTTTTTCTGTAATGATGACAGCATCAAGTATCCGTTCCATGACAGTACCATCACATCCACTGTCCTCTACACAGTGGGGTTCACCCTGCCCATTTTCTCTGTAAGTAGCTAATATATAGGGAGCTTTGGTGATGGGAGTAAAATGTATGCCTTCCAAGAGCTCAGCACTGTAAATGAGTTGAAGACAAGTCTACATAGGCAAAATCCCATATATGTATAGTCATATGCATGTGAAAGGTGCTGTTGGTAGTGTTTGCACAGAAAATCTGGAACTAATCTCTAACTGCTAGTGTTGCTAATTTCTTTTGTTTTAGGAACAGAAAAAAAAAAAGTGTATGTAGACTAGGCTTTTACATGAGACAGGGAAAATGTCTTCAAAAATATTGTGGAATGATTACATCTCTTGTTCAGAATGGGTTAGTCTGGTAATGTAGACACTTGAGATGTTAAAATTTGGCACTGTAGCGCAGTGCACACACCTATAACTGGTTGCTTCCAGGTACTTTCTACAAAAATAACCCTAATTTTGACTCAAGCTTTTTCTAAGCTTGAAAGTAATGCGATTACTCTTTAAAGACGAGTGGCATAAAATGGGATACAGAGACTGAAAATCTAATTGCTTGTAGAAAAGAGGCTCAGTGTTTTAAAGGGCACATGATTTTGACAAAGAACAATTTAATTCTTCAGTAGGTTTTTCTAACAGTATTTTAAGCCTGCTTGTATCCCAGTTTTTAGCAAGGTTTGAGCTGATTTGGAGAATCAAAATTTAATGATGCAGAATAGTGTTGAACCTAAAACCATATCTTTTTTGTCTCTGCAGTACTTGACCAAGCCATATGGTCAAAGATGATGATAATATTTTATCATCCGATAAATATATAAGCTGAATTACTCAGTAAGAAGTATATGAAATGGTTTAAAGATGGAAGACAGTAATTTAAAACAGGTGAACCTGCAGAACTGCATGAGTTACTCTGGTTTTCCCCTTAGTGCTTATTTATTAAAGCTTCCTTAGACCTGTGCTATAAATAGGAGGCTGACACAACAAGTAATCACTAGTATAGTTTCACTTTTAAGGGATGTTTGTCACTTTGACAAGTGCATATATTTTCAGCACACCTTTGGGAAAATTTATTTTCCAGTAGGTTTCCTGCGTACCCTGATTGATACGGGTACAGGTGAACTAACAATTGCAGCTCTGTGTTCTTTTGGACTTTTAAAGGAATGTTCTAGCTGCAGTTCAATAATCTGTTGAATTTTGTAATTTTATTATCATTCATTGTTAGATTTGAAGTTGTTACTGTAATATAAAGTGAGTGGAGACTTTTTCCTGGGTTTTTTTCCTGGCTCTAAAGCCATGGAGAAACATCTGACTTAGAGCTAATTCACATGAAAGTCTGAACATTTAAAGACTGGTATGGACTATTATGATTTTAGATAACCATAACCTTTGTAGTGAAAGTTACAGCTTAAAATTAGATGTGTCAGCAATTCCAGTCTATTTTTAATTTTTTTCTGCTATGGTACTTTTGTAGGAGTCACACAGTGGATTTTCATTGCTTGTCTTTGCTCAGGAGGCTAGAATTTATAATTGGAACAACCACTTCTAGTCTCTGTGCTGAGATGTTTAAAAAAAAAAATAAGTTCTAGAGCACTTATAGTTATGATGAAGTCTAACCAGTTCATTTGCTTTTCAGTCTGAATGTTTTCCAAACCTCAAAGCACCTACTTGGTGTTGTTAACATGTTAACCTGGCTCTCTTAATCTCAGTTTTAGATGTAGAGATCTCTTTAATCTCATGCAAGAGGTGACAAATCTTCCATAGCTACTGAGAACTGAGGACTAGAGTAAGCTGTACAGCTAGAGAGTATGAGACATGGGATATCACAACTTCCTGAATTGAAAGTGGGTTCCAGTTGAATGGTTTCTGTTTAAAAGATTGCCTTTATTCAAAATGGACAGGGAAAGTTGATCAGTCTGGGAATCTCAATTGAGAATATTTTGTTGTTTTGGTCTGACTCACTGGAGGCTTGAGACTTTTTCCAAGGCAGTTTAAATTTTTGGAAGTACTGTGTTCCAGATTCAGTACCCTCAACAGGAATACAGCTCACTCGTAAAAGACTTCTGGGCAATAACTGATCATCCCACATCTAGTAAAAATTGTCCTGACATGAGAATTTACTGAAAGGTACAGAATCCTCAATGAAGGAATTGATGACAAAAATTTAATCTAGAGTTGGTAAATTACACTTATGTACATTCTTTCCTTCCCTAATCAGATTACCTCAAACATGATACTTATTCCTGAGTGGTAGGACTCATTTTATGCATATGCCCCTTGCTGCACTATGGGCCTGCTTGTCTTCAGAATGTAATAAGAAATGGCCTGAACATCTTGCTGTATAATAACAATTATAGTACTAAAAGGTCTTGTTGGGCTAGGCCTGTAACAGAATATAAAATCACTTCAAAGAGAAAAAAACCCAAAGCCAAAAAAACCCAAAACATACGTAGATATTTTATTAAGTCTCTTGTACATAAAAGAAATTAGGTTGCATGATCATACGTTTCTTTTTATGACATTTTATGAAGATTTACAAGATGTGCTAGAAACTCAAGAATCTTAAAAAGATGCTTTTAGGAATCGTAATTCTATTTGTAGCTCTTAACCCTTTCTGTTGCCATTACCACCTTTTATCAGGAAATAAAATGGCTGAGAAATTCATGTTTATTCTTTTCCAAGTGCCACTTCTTAGTATGATGCTTCTCAATTTTCCAAATTGTTCTCTTTGTTTGGATGGGAACCACAATTTTTGTGTTAGAATTTTTTTTGAGGTTTATGGTCAAACAAGTCTTGGTAGTGGTCCAGAAGATTGAATCTCTCTAGATGGCTTAGGCTGGTGTCTAGAGGAGCACACATTCGTTATATCTGACATTTAAGGACCCCCAGAAGATCTTTCTGGTCCTTCTATTTTACTAAGTCTTTTAGATATATTTGGATAGTAATTCTGTGTAATTTAAAAGCCATGACTAGGCACACTCCATCGCTTGCAGCTCTAGGAGTATTTGGAAATGTACTTGTTCTGGCATTTTTGGTCTTCAGTTGTCTGCATGAGACCAATTTTTTCAAGCATAAATGACAAATTAATGTCTATCTTTTTTCTTCCAGTGAGGTCCAGCCATGTTTATTTGTAGATGCCCTGTTCAGTTGAGCTTTTCTGGTAACTTCACCTCCAAACTGATTTTTTTTTTCCTCCAGTCATCTTGTTTATTCAGACTGCTTCCTTCACTTGTGGCACTCATGCAGCTTCCCTTAGCTCCAGAGGTAGGTGGCACTGGGGGAGGGAGAAGCACAGGGCAAGGAAAACCTTTCTGAAAGAAACATCCTCCTCACCAGAGCAGCAGAACAACAGAGCAACCTGAGAGTTGCTGAGTTTTCTCTGCTCCCTTTTCTAGGATTTCTGTGGTTCCCTGCCAAGGCTTTGCCTGGCAGTTCTGTCCCAGAGCTGAAGGCTCACAAGCCGCTGGTAGGTTTCTATTACATGATGGGCTGATATAGAGGGAACAGTTCAGAACTTTTAACTCAGCCAAAGGCCTGCACTGAGTTTCTGGGAGACAAAGTAGTTCTCTACAGCTTGTTGCTACCAAAACATGTAATGGGAATGCTGATGTTCCTTACAGAGAAGTGTTCGTTAGTAAACACAGTTTGGGTTAAGTCAGTTCTCTGGGAATAAGCACTGCTGTTTGGAACTTCTCTGAGAGAAGGGAACATGATGGGGCCTGTAGGACTTAATTTCTCCCCCTTGAACACATTCAAAAGATATTTGGATAGTCAGGTTACATTGATTTCTAAGTAGTTCGAGCAATAACCAAAAAAAGGCTGTATCAAAGTATTCCTGGGTTTGGTGTGGCAAAATGTCCTCAGTATCATAAGGACTTTCCAAAAAGGAGCTAGGTAGTTTTGCTCCTGTGTCAGCTTTAACCTATTTAGCATAATGTTTCTGGGAATGTCTCCTTACACCACATGTAATGATATTCTGACTGAAACTTTCCCTCCTACAGATTAGCACAATCATACTTTGGAGTCAATTTAATGTTTTCTTTTATGATCAGAAGAAATTGATCTTTTATGCTGTTTATGAAAGGGATGCATTTTGAAGGGAAACTTTTATTGACAGCAGCTATTAGATTGACCAACATAAACACTCACTGAGCTAATTTTCTATGTCTTCATGGACAAATGTAGTTACTGCTGTGATAGAGATTAATAAATCAGGGGATTAATGAAACCTATTGAAGACTTGTCAATTTATAGACGTGCTTTTCCCTTTTTCAGCAAAGTCAAAGCTTTATGACCCACTGTTGTTAGTTTTGCAACTAATTGAAATTAGAATTGTTGTTTGACACTAGAGTGTCAAAACATATCGACATGACTGTTAGGTTTCAGGTTACTTGTAGGAGGTTTTATTATGCTCTGAGCAGGGGTTCCTCTACCTGGTAACTTTTTGAAGGTGCTCATATTTTATCTTCATTGTGCTTTTTGGTGTATTTATGGCATTGGGAACTTTTTTGGGTGATTCTGTTGAACTCCATAATCTGTCAGGAGTTCTACTTGATCCTCACTGTTCATCTACTTGATATTAACTGTACTACTACAGCTCAGCATTATCTCCAAACCCAACCTTATTCTGAGGAATAAACTGCTAATTTTTTGGTTCTCTTTTTAAGGTCAACATAGTAATAATAATCCATGGTTTTACTCTGTGAAGGTTTAATGTGCAGGAGAATATACTTTATTGACTTGTCAAGTTGATGAGTAATTCCTGACTGAGATCAGTGCTGTGGGGCCAGATGCTGAGGAGCAGCAGCATCCAGCTGTTGGCTTCACTTTTTGACCTGTCCATGGTGTGGGTGTTCTGGTGCTTGAAATCAGGTGAGGAAATATCTGAGGAGCACCATTTGCCTCTGTTACTTGTACTAATCATGCTTATTAAGCACAGTTGTATTTTAAGTAAATAAACTGTAGCAACTTGCTTGTTAACCCTGTGGACTTGGTACTGTACTTTCCTTAACCCTTCAGGTACATTTCTTAATACAGTAATGGAGAATGCACATAGTGTTTGAGTGAGACAGTTGGCATTTTGACAGTGGCAGGAACTCCAGACAAGGGCTTTTAAAATGCTGGGTGAAGCTTGGTCATAGCTGTGAGAAAGCCAAGCAGTCACATTGGTATAGAGGGTTTTTTAAAGTACTATTTAAAGAGTATAACCAAGGGTAAAATGGACTTGGGAGAAGTGTAGGTAGAGGGAGTTGCAGCTTATTTAAGTCTTGTAATTTAAGGAAAAAAACATAAACCCAAACATAGATACCCGTAGTCTATGGCATAGATTTTTTTTTTTTCTCTCAAGTCTGTTAACACACAGTTACTAAAAATGTGTTGACATATAGGACTTAAACCCAGAGACTGGAGAGGGTGTCAAAAAAGGGAACCAACTCCACTAGGAACCAGAGACAAGCAACAGGGAAAGTAAGGCTGGGATTATTCCTTTTTGTGGTGCTTCCTCTGTTTCCCTTTATCTGGCTCACATCATTGTACCTCCTTCTCTTCTGCCTTGTACAAGGAAATGCTTATGCAAAGAGATGGGTTTTACCCACCTTTTCAGGAGAAAGCTGAATGTCAAAAATTGGAGCAATTGATCTTAGTGAACTGTGGAGTGATGGCTCATTTCTTGGTAGGTGCTCTCCTGAACTCTTAAAACTCCTATGAGAAAGTAGCACTCTTATACTGAGGAGAAACCAAAATCTCAACTTTAATCTGCAAAGAGGTTTTGACAGCCTACCCAACTTTCACAAAATGTGGGCAGTAATATCAGCTCAAAGGTTTTAGCTAAGCTTTTGCAAAACACATTGTTCCAGGCAGTATTTCTAATGTAATGAATGCTGTGGATATTTTTGCTGATGGAATTAGTAATAAAATACCTACATCATATTTGGGGGAAATGTTAGCTTCTACTTTCTATCTGAACTTCTGGTGTAAGAAGACTTAAACCTCAAAATATTACTTACACTTTAAAAAAAAAAGTTTAGGTATCACTTCCAGTTTAAAGCTACAGCAATGAAGTTGGCAGTAGATAGCAGCACAAAAGTGGTGGCAGGTTTTTTGGAGGTACTGGGAGAGAAGACAACAAAGTCTTTTAGACTTTGTTGAGTTTCTGAACTCTAGAGAAAGATTATTACTACTCACTGCTTAAGCACAGAAGTTGAAAGCTACTTTGTCAGAAACTTACCCACTGGTGTCAGTCACCTCTGTTCTTATACTAATCCCTGTGATAAATGAAGATGATGGAGAACTCAGGCTAAAGCAGCAATTCTTTAGAAAATCTCATTATTTGGATGTGTATTTTCAAATGTTTGCTTTAACCAAGTATTAAGAAACTAAATAGTTATGAGATCGGAGAAAGAATCCTTAAATGAACAAATAACTTATCAAACTGAGAGAGGTGAGCAGTAGGAGTAAGTGCTCCTTGTCCTTTGCAGGGCAGGAAGATGTCAAGTGGAGCTGGGCGTCTGCCCTGTTCAGCGTAGTCATAAGTGCCCTGAGGGAGAGAGAGCGTGTGTAGTGAGGCAGCAAAGTAGGGAACTCAGGGCAATAAATACAAAAGATGGCAGTAACACAGCTGGTGAAATACAGCATGAATAAATGCCAAGTGATAGCCTTCCTGAATGGAGTGGGAAGGGCAACTCGAGGGAAGTGTATGGTCTGATGTTCTCTCTCTTCAGAGTGGTAATGTCCAGCTTTAGTGGAGAGAACAGCTTCATGCCCAGTGAAGAAACCTAACCAAGATTAGAAATTTGGGAAGAAACAGACCTGTGTTATGCAGGATATTTATGGAAAAAACCTAACATAATCAGTCAGAAATCACTCCAGTTTATGAGGAAAACGAATTCGTTATACTGTATGAGTCAGACTTTTGGACAAGGGTGTAGTAATGGTTTAAAATGTGTAGTTTTATCAGTTGAGCTACTTGTGTTTCTACTCCAACTATTCTGATTGAAACATTTCTGAGCCTGTATTTCTCCTATATCTTTATCACCAACTGTGGTTTTAGTTCCTTAATTCTTGGTTGCTTGTTGGATCAGTATTGCTTTCTTCTAATATCTAGTGTGTATGCACTTGGCTGATTTACAGCCCTTAGACTCTGCTGAACTATGCAAAAACAAACTCTTGTTTTTGAGATAATGAGGAATATGTCCTAGCAGTCCTTCTCTGTCTGCATGTAAGACATATGAATTAAAACCAAATGCATTTGCCAATTCTGACTGAATACTCTTTTGGAAGAAATTACTTGACAAGTGGTTAGAAGTGTTAATGCCTCTGAAAAGACTTGTCTAATGGTCACGCTATTATACTGATACACAACCATCACAGGAAGCACATTATTTTCCCCCTGCTATTTTGAATTGACAAGCTCCCAAGTCAACAGAGTTGTTTAACCTGCAAATGCATGACTCTGGACTCATTACTGCACAAATCTCCATATGTTCTCTTGCCTCAGTCTTTGAGGGTTGTTTTGCAGGCAGAACTGGCTGGCCTTGATCTTCCTCTGTATCAAAGAATTGCCAGCTCTGTCAGCAGTACATCTGCTAGCTATTCATTAAGAATGCATATGCACTGCATAACACCAGCTTGTTGGCTTTATCCTTGAGATTACCCTACAGGTAACCTCTTCCCAACCTTGTAATTCCTCCTGATATACATGTTGTCATTTTCCTTTTAGGTAGTTTCTTCACTGTGTTACAACTGGCTTAGAAGATGAAGTGTATATCAGGGCAACTTTTTGGTATTGTCATATGAGAAGTATTCAGTAGAGAGTGTTTACTGCTCCTCTTCTGTCTCCCTTCTTACATAAAAGCTTCTGCTTTCAGGGAAGACTGAGCAAAATGGGTGTTTGTAGGATATTGTAGAACCTTTCTTTTAACTGAATGTGGCTACGTGACTGTGGCAGATGATCAGGATTTCTTCTCACAGTGATCTGCTGTTGAATCTTTGCTACTTCTTCTTGACATACTGCTTTAGATGTTTATGTGAATAAATCTACTGCCAAAGTACACCGCTTCCTATACTACAGTAAATATTTTTCCTCCGTTGTATCTGTGATATTAAGGGCATTGACACTAGTGATGGTGGTACCATTATAAAGACAAGTATCATTTGGTGTCTTTAGTCATATCCTGTCCACCTCTACCAGGAACTTCCATGCTTAGAAAATTGCTGCCGTGATGCAAAAACTTATCCTTGTCTTCTGAAATTGAGATCTTTCTTAATGAGGGTGGAAAAGTAGCATATCTATCACAGCTATAGAGAAACCCTACTGTTTTACTTGATATAGTGAGAAGCTTTCATCTTAATCACTTACAACAGTCCTTCTGCTTGTTTGTTTGTTGCAGCGCAACGAGCCACTTTATATTTGTTCTACTTGCAGTAATGAAAAAGCTTAACTATTTTTTCTGTCCCTTTATTGTCTTAAAAGGAAACTTCCACTGCAGAAAATATTTAAGCTATATATTTGAAATAATTTTGATTTGATTGTAGTAATGAAAACACCTTGAAAACCTACAAAAGCAGACATTGCTGATTTATTTAAAACTTAAAGGACCCTGAGCATTGTGAAAAGGTTCTCATATTGGCTTCACATGTCAGAAACACTTGATATCCCTCTGGTTTGACTTTTGCTTTTCTGCTCTTTCCCACCAGTTAATAATAGTGAAGTCAATCCATGCATGTTAAAAGGAAGTAAATTTAACCTGTTTCATGGAGCATGTTCTGAGGGATTAGGTATTGACATTGGAGAATACTTTAACCAAAAAGATATCAAAAGCCACTGGCATGGTTTTCAGGCTAATGACTGCCTTGGATTGAGCCAGAGGTAAATTACAGATGTTGTAGTTCTGTGACTCCAGTATGCAGTTCAAGAGTGTTAAATTTATCTGATCAGTTTTATTGTAATCTGTTTTTTAGAAATTAAAAACTTTTCTCTCAAGCTTTTGTGGAGCATATATCCTTTCAATACTGCAAGGTGCTGAGAACAGCAATAAGATAAATGACTGGTGGAATTACTTCTTGAATGTGTTGTGCAGTTGGGGAAACTGAAGAAACACTTGTTATGTTTACTGTATAAGGTTTATTAGCAGTATTGTATTTCAGTGGATAGCTATTCTATTTAATATTACTTAATGGCAAATTAATGGCTACCAGAGATACTCAGAACTTTTAAGACTTTTAAGTAAGTAAAGGAGGTGGAAAGAAATTATGAAAGAGAAGACAATAATTTTATTTTAGCTGTTCATACTTGCTTACAAAGCCAAACAAAAACAAACCTAGAGTTGTTTGGTATTTTGTTTCCATGATCTGGATACAGGAAGGTGCAATTACATGCTAATTACATCATAATCATAATATTGCTGAAGAATGAGCACACACATTTCGAGCAGCTTCACTCAGCATGGAAGAACACAGATGCTCACTGCATGAGGGGCTTTGTTCCTGTGATCCACATACCACTGCTTTTTATTTCTGATTTAGTAGATGGAAATTACATTTAAAGAAGCTTCCCCCCCCGGATAACCCCATCATTCTGAAAATTTTCAATCTCTCACTTTGAGAAGCTGAAACATCCAGCTATGGGTTAAAGGAAATGAGGAGTAAGGTACCATGACACCATTATTCACAGAGCACGTCTTTAAAATGAGTGATGCAGAGCTAGTGATTTCATGTCAGTGATACTATCTAACTATAAACACAGGTGTTTGTGGCAGTGTGCTGAAGCTGTGATAAGGATTTTTGGGCTGAACTTAATTTTGTGAACAACTGCTTTACCACAATAATCATAACTACCAACTCTAAAGAAGTAACCATGTAAATAATTAAGGAACTCTTATCTGTATATGCCTAATTCTCTACATTTGGAGGTTCAAACAATACATTTTTCTCAAATACTCAGTCTTGAGTATTGGTGTTAGTATGTGTGCAGGGCAAATGAAGTTTTCATTTGAAACATACTTTGTAGGATAAATGGTGTTGGAAACACCACGGCATTATGTTGGCAGCTCACCTTCCCTCACCATGGCTGCACATGCTTCTGCCTCATCCTTGACCCAGGTCAGCCAAATACTAAACAATTATGGTGCATCATGACATGTGTCACAATACCAACATGAGGGGAGGGAAAAAATGAGGTCTGGACTGCAGTGTTTTTCAAAACCCTGATAAGAGAAAAGGAGAGGAATTTTTTTTCCTAGTAGGTAAGGCTGTGTTTTTGCACTGCACTACAGAGTCCAGCTCCCAGGCTCTGTGCTGGCTGGTATCTGAATAGTGCAGTGTTTTGGTGTGGCTCTGGCTTGGCTCTTTGCCCAACCTGCTGTCCTTCTGCTTTGTTGGTGAGCTTGGAAGGCTTCCAGAGCTGTGTCAGTTGTAGTCCCAATGGCATAGATTGGAAACAACCCCTCTTGAGTATGACAGTGGGTTTCTTTCTGCCACTTTTGGAGGGGAGGTTTGCATGCTATTGGTTTCATGACTGCAGCAGTAGAGAGGGTACATGGTTCTTTGTAACAGGCTTAGCTGGAATTCATGGGCCCACATGATAGACCTATAACTGCCTGATCAAGGAATAAGGTCATTCACCAGAGTTCAGGGAAATTTTCACTTTTTGAGCCATTAGTTTGTTATTTGTTCTTTCATTTTTCAAACTGAAGTATTCTTACAAGCACTTTATGGTGTGCAGAACAAAACTGATAGCAAATCATTGATAAAATCCCAGTTGTATCACTTGTGATGGTCCCAAAGTCAGGCTTAGTTTGGAGGACTTCATGGGTGGAGGGAAAGAGGGAAGAGGATTGTAAAGGATCCTAGGTCTCCTCTCTTAACAGTTCTCTTGATGCTTGGTTGGTATCTTTTTTGTACACACTTTTTCTTCTGCTCTTTACATCTTTACTTTTATTTGCACATGCTTATTTGGGGCTAGCTGTGTGTCTGGAAGGGAAGAGGTAGGCTATGCCTTGGCACAGAGATCTTGAGGAGAGAACTGAGACTTCAACAACATTTATTTCTGCTGGGCAGGAAGGATGGAGACTGTTTTTATCTTTCTGATCCCTTACTGTCAGATAGGAGTATCTCCTCCAGATAATTTATGTTGTGTAACTTTAAAGTTGGATGCAACACAGCAGAATTTTGAGCATGAAGTCAAGAACTTTTATGCTACTGGGCTCTACATGCCTAAGCTAAAGAAGATTATTAATGTTTTTTGTTAAACATTCTTTGTGTTCTTCCACTGCTTGTTTTCCAGGAGTATTCATCCCTGTGCACAAGCAGGTTGTGCAGATGTTGTATGTGTGTTAAGGATGGAGGAATAGGATTTAGAAATGGGATTCTATTAGTTTGTGGTAATGTGCATCCTATTTTGATTTTTTTAAAAAAAACTTTGCTGTTCAAATGACTAGTTTTGGTTTGTGTTTTGGGTACCTTGCTGTGCAATAGCATGCAGTGTTGTGCACCTTAATATTGTGTTCTGTAGGTATTAGATTGAGCCAAAGGCATCCTCTTTGGTGGAAGAGGTGGGAATAAAATCTCCATGCTTTGAGGCTGTAGGGCTTGTGCAGTGACCCTGTTGTTCTAGGAAGATATCCAGTGTGTGAGGAAGTGAGGGGATCACATGCATGTGCAATTTCATTTTCTCCATATTCCCAAAAACTCCCTCTGCACTTGTACTCCTGAAAAGCACCTCCTTTTCTGCTTTCATGAAATGCAATTTATGCTCGCTCTTCTGACTTGTAAAGCTGTCCAGAGAAGGTGTGCAGGGGCAACTGTTGCCCACTGAAATATAAAGAAATATTTGATAATTGTGCCAGTAGCAGCAGATTGAGCACCTCAGTGGTTGTCACTGAACTATTTACTCAGTCATGGTTTTGGCATACTTCCACACTTGAAGTGCCACAAATGTGAAGATGAGAGGAATTCTGCCCTGCTCTCCTTCATTCAGCAATCCTTCCTGGAAGCTACAAAGTCAAGGCAGTAGTTGTTGGCCAAGGGAAGTGCATAACCTTCTAACTTCCTGCATGCTCATTCCTCTTTATGCACTTCTCTTTGGAAATGTGGGGGTATGATCATCGCCAGTTTGTTTTGGTTTTGTAATGTATTTTGTATTCCTTTTTGCCAGCTGGCTTGCCTTTTGCAATTCTCAGTTCACGGCGTACCCCCTTCCAGAGAGGCGTTTTCTGTAGTGATGAATCCATCCGGTATCCATACAAAGAGGACACCATTTCTTATAAATTGTTAGCAGGAATAATTATTCCTTTCAGTATAATTGTTGTAAGTTAAACTTTTCTTCATTGCTTTTAATTTCAGCGGGGGTGGGGAAGAGGGAGGAGGGGTAATCTGTTAATACAGATTTACGGAACTGTGTTCTGTAAGATTTCTTAACCTTAAAATAATGGCCTTAGGCCAGGTGCTAAAGCAGTAGAAATGGTGGTCTGGCAAGAATAACTAAAAGGTTTTCTTTAACTGAAGTAAAACAGCTAGAATTATAGAAGAGAAAAATAATACCTTAGAAACTTAGAACTATGGGGTTTAATTCTATAATCCGAGAGATAGAAACTTCTTACCAGATTTGTTGAAAATAAAACTAATGTGTTGTGGCTGTCACAAGTCTTTTTATTTCAGGACTTGCTACTTTCCAGAATATCAGTGTGCATGACCTGTTAAGTCAGCATTTTTTATCTGCCACGGAATCTTTGGGAATACTTCTGTGTGTGGAAGTGTAACAACAGATATTAGCCTATTTAAGAGAAAGATTATGGCTTCCAGTCAGATGTTATAAAAAGCATAACTGGGATAAAAAGAATAAGTAGGTGTGGAGTTTTTCCCTGGATATTTCCCTGAAGGTCAGGATAAAACTCTGGGTCCATTTGTATTTAAATTTCTGCAGGGGCTCACTTCATGCTGCACCTAACCTGGCTGAAAACAGTGTACTTTTCTTCTTTCCTCGTCTTCACACTAGATCAGTGAGCTGAACAGATTGTCTCTGTGACTAGCAATTTGAGATCTCTCTCTGCCCATAGCTCCTAGCTCACCGGGACTGTCTCAAGCATATAATGACTCTCTATCTCTAATATTTAATTATATGCTGTCAGCTGAGCTAACCTAATAGCTCATTATGTATGGACAAAAGTTGAGGTCCTACTATTACCCTGTCTGTTGCCACCTCTTGTGGTTGTCTGAGCCAGGACCAGCTGATGAAATTCCTTAGCTTGGCAGAAAACAGCAGCATTCCTTGACCACATGGAATGCAAATGCCTCTTGGAAGAATACCTGTGCTGAGGCAAAATGTAGCTGGGACATGTCCTCATGAGCAGAGGCGACAGTTGGACCTCTTCAGTTCACCATTTCATGTCCTAAGTGTGATGGGACTGTACTGCAGTTCCTACAATGGCCCTTCAACTGGGGCCTCAAGATCCCTGCCCAGATGTGCTAAAAAGCTTCAGTCTCCACTGATGGTTCTGTTGGGTAGCATCCAAACTCATCAGAGCCACACTTTGAACAGAGTTAAAACTTTCTCAAGCCAAATGAGATTTTTAGGCATATAAATATTTATCCAAGTATATTTAGGAGCCAAAAATGAAAAGGCACAGCTAAATGTAATCCTCAATATTGACCAGCTGTTTCTCTGGGCTAATGGGTTTAAGTCAGGGGGGATATTATGATAATCTAACTCTGCCTTGCATAGGGACTGCATGGATTTTTATCAAGGTTCCAGCATAAAGGTCAACTTGCTCATATTTGCTCTTGGGTGGAATTTTTTTTGCAAGTCTAGAAATATGTCCTGGGACTTGAAACTGTGACTTGCCTGCTTTCCCTCTTCGTGGAAAAGCTGCTTCAAAAACTTACAAAAATGCTTCTGAAGCAGATGAAATTTTGGGTGGAGGGAGAGTTTGTGTGTTCTGTTAACTGGCAAGTGGTTTATACTAAAGATCCTGCCTTTAAGATAAGACTATTTTTTTTCACCCTGCTACTACCTTTTGGTAGTCAGTATTACCTGGGAGCATCCATGCTTGGTCACAACAGAAACCCATATTGTTTATGCCATTTGTAGGGCAGTTAAAAGAGCTGAGAACAGAATGGAGCATGGAAAGATTGATGTATTGCCCTCAGTACTTGGCTACCAGCCATCTGCAGCTCAGGGACTTCCTGAGTGGGAAAAGACTCCACTGAATATAGTTTTTTAATGGGTGTATTCCTTTTGAATTAATCCAATCTCCATTTGAGCCCTTACGAATATTGCACTTAACAAAATTTCTTTTGCAACATCAGAGTCTATCTTTTAATTGTGAAATCAGACTTTTCTGTCAAGATTTCTTCATAGTCAGATGGCAAAAGCAAATATTGGTGTCCTTTTCTTAATGCTTTGTCAGATTATTGAAGATGAATATTCTTTGATACCTGTCCAGTGTAGTAATTGCACTGACATCAACTAATTCTTTTGTTACCTGAGATATGTGGTCTTCTTGCAGGTTTTGCAGCAATGTTCTTTGAAAGGGATTCATTCTTTACCTGTCATGGATATTTGTGCTCACCCATCTTCCTTAAGAGGTTACTTTCTGGATTAGGTGTCTGTGTACTTTACTGAAAACTTTCTCAGCTTTAGTCCATGTTCTAGCATTCCCTGTTTCAGTCCATGTTTGGGTATGGTGGAGGGTGTAAAACTTCTGATGATGTGGTCTGTTTGCCTTCATGTGCAAAGCCTCTGCCAAGCTGTTACTCTGTAATTGGGTGGCAGTGTCTAAGAAATGGCTTCATCCACCAAAGCTCTGCTTTGCTGGGATCCCGGACCTGGCACTCTTAAATGACAGACAGAGGCATAATTTTTAATTTTTACATTATTTTTCAAGGTAACTTTACATATATGCATCCAGCCCCCCACACATCTGTTCATGTGTAGAAACTGATCCTTTCTGTACAGAGTGGGACTGTCTGGTTCAATGTCCAAATTATCTGGAGTGAAGTTCTCTATTTGTCATGAGGAAAAACTTATTTTCTGCAAAAGTTGAAGTTGCAAGAAAACAATTAGATCTGCTTTCTTGTCAACACTTGATACATGTACCTTGGACATGTAGGGTGAAAAATCCTTGGAAAGACCTCAGTAATACCTGTTTTTCCCTGCTCTCATTAGTTTTCTTTTCTCCCCAAAGGATTTAATTTCCATGAGGAATAGGAAATTTCTTTGTTGAAACATCTGGCCTTCAGATCTGGATACAAAGTCTCAACCCTTCAGAACACTTTCTGGTTTCATGGAAAACCTAACAAGCTTTGAAAAATGTTATTCAGTAGAAATTAGTTGAAGAAGACTCAATGTAAAATGAAGTTATACAGGAGAAAATGTTTCTAATTGGGGTCATGCCAAGTAATATGGTTAAATGTTATTTCAATAAGGCTTTGTTTTAATAAGTATTCTGAAAGTAATGTAATTAAGTTTAATATGAGGTAGGGTAAAGTAAAAGGGTGTTTCTCTTCTGTGTGAATGTGTTTATAATGTTTGGACATGGTTACTGCTGACTCTTGGAAAACTTAAATTTGCAGCTTAATGTTTATAAAAAAGCAATTTCTGAAGCTGTATGTATGAATAATAACAAGAATAGCGTAATACTTTTCTTTTGAAGTTATTATCTTTAACCTGTTGTCCTTATTTCTCTTTCAGATAATCCTAGGAGAGAGTCTCTCAGTCTTTTATAATAATTTGCACTCAAATTCGTTTGTCAGAAATAACTACATAGCCACTATCTACAAAGCCATTGGGACCTTCATTTTCGGGGCAGCTGCCAGCCAGTCGTTGACAGACATTGCCAAGTACTCCATAGGCAGGCTGCGCCCGCACTTCATCGCCGTGTGCCAGCCCGACTGGGCGCGGATCAACTGCAGCCTGGGCTACATCGAGAACTTCACCTGCCACGGGGACAGGGCGAGGATCAACGAGGGAAGGTGAGTCTGGCTGACCTTGTGTACTTCGTTGCATAAACGGTTTGTTAACCTGGGCCAATGAGTTTGGTAGTGCTGCTGCAGTTTTTGTGCTTCTAGAATGAATTTATTGTAATTTATTTTAAACATTAAACCGTGTCTAGACCCTGGGGTTTTTTTCCAATTTGTGAAACCTTACCTATAAATATATAGCTAAATGCCTAATTGTGTTTTTCTGCTTACGGGTGATTGCCTTTATTTTTCAGTTTCAACTGGCTTTTATTTGTGTTTCCAAAATGTTTGCATCCCAATGAAAAGAAGAATTTGAAATCTAACTTAGAAAGTAGATGTGGAATAGCAAAGGAAATGTTTTAGTTTTGGAATGAAAGCAAATAAAAACTGTGCATCCATATGAATATATGCAGGACTATTACAATCACTCTATCAGTTTCTCTCATTATTTAGAATTTTTAAGTCTTGAATACTTATCTACCAGTTCAATTGTGGCAAGATACTGTGGAAACAAGAATAAAGCCTCTGACACTTCAAACTTTAGTTGTTGTGCAATAAACTCAGTGTTTGAGTGCTACTGGAAATGTTAAAAGTATGTTCAAAATTATTTGAATTGCTTGAGCTTTCCGTGACCTTACCTTTACAGAGATGACTTTTTCTAGAAATTCTATATACTATCTTAGTTAGAATTTCTCTCTTTGTGTAGTTGTTAGGTAGATGTGTGTAGTTTTGCTCACTATCCTCTGTGCTCCTTTGCTCTTTGGGCATGTGTTCCCTATAATTTTCCAGCAGCATGCAAGGTGTTTTTCAGTAGCCATAGGAAAATGTTGATGAAATGTGAATGGCTGTTGGTGGTAGAGGAGCAAGTGCATGAATAGGCAGTAGAATAACACACTGGGTATGTGCGGCAGGGGATACAGGGGTGCCTTTTTTGAGAAGCTGCTGTCCCACAGAGCCAGTGCCAGCCAGCTCCAAGTCTTTAGTTTAATTTCTTTGAGTCTAAAAATGCTTCTTAAGTGTAAAGAGGGGTGTGGAGAAAACTTGAATTGGTTGTAATGACTAAAATGGTCCTGAAATAATCTTCCTGGGTTTTGGGGATGCTGAAAAACAAGAGTTAGCTTATGTTAAACAAAAAAAAGTTTATGAGAATAGAATGGGGGAACAATGGCATAGTGATCACTTACCTTGTATTCTTCCCTGTGTTTTGACATCTCAGACTTCCATATTGGAAACAAGATTTCTTTTTGTCTTGTCTTAATTGATTGGGTATTAGGTTTGTATTTCCAGCTACTGTCATGTTCCCTTTTTCTGTTGCTCCTGTTTCCCCTGTAGAGTGAAGTGAGAGGGATCTCCTGTTTGGTCAGAGCTTGCCTTGAAGCGCTCACTTTAGCATCTACTTGCTTGTGGGGCTTCTGCTGTCAGATGGGGCTTTTGCATGGTCAGGAAGCAGTAAACAAAGAGTTAGGAAGTGATCAAAGAAGGGTAGGAGAGATTAAAGTGGGACATTGTCCTGTAGTGGTTTATGACCTGAATGCAGTGATCCAGTAAATCTTTCAGGGTTTCTGGTGATCCTGGGTCATGGGCCCACACAGAGGCCAAGTGCCCAAGGGCATTAACCTTTCAGTTAATAGCCCACTAAGAGGGAGAGGTGGATTGCAGGCAGTTTTTTACAGGACGCTGGAAGAGGTCATTTGTCTCTCAAGCTGTAACTCAGGTGAATTTCTGTACCAGTTGACAAAATTTTTAGTGGCACACCTAATACCATCTACTTTCATTTGCATAGATTAAATAGGCAGGTAGAAATGCAAAGGAAGAACAGGACAATCAGTGTTGCATGTAAAATCATATGTTCTGAATTGAACCTATTCCTCTATAGTAATAAAACTTGAGGTTGCATTTGAATGTTTTTAAAGACTCATGCTTGATTGTACAGTCAAAAAGACAAATCTAATTTTTTATTATTTCATTGAAAACAATGAGAACAGTGTAAAAATCCATTGTGTGCTCCCATTATTCATATTGTATTTTCTGATTGGTTGTCTTCTCCCTTCTCATTTCTTCTTACGATTTTTTACTAATCAAAAGTATAAAATAGTTTTGGTATGGAGCATCCCTAGGTTGATCAGACTTCTTGTTCTGAAATAGAGTAAGTGTGTGTGTGTTGAAGAGATGGGTGTAAGACTGAAGCTTCTAAAGTGGACTTTGGAAGTGGTACAGAAATCAGGTAATCAATCAGTGTTTCCATTTCCTCATTAACAGTAAAACTGGAAGGAGAAACTGTTTGAAGTAGTTTATTTTTTCCCACATGAAGATTAAGGAGTAAGCTGTGTAAGTTCTTTATAGTACTGGAATGTCTAAGTTTGGTTCAGAGTGTGTTCAAAACACCACTTGCAGGAACTTCTAGGAGACTAACCTCAAGAAAACGGCCTGTGTTTCTGGAAGCCCATTAGTTTTATGGTTGGAGGCTGAGAATGTTTTAGGCAAACATATTGCATATTATGTTCCAGTAGTGTTCTATGTAAATCTGATGTTCCCAACTCTTTGCATATATCTACTATGTTATAATGTGGGTGCAAGAGAGAAAACCAGTAACTAAGTTTTTATTGTTCAGTGGCAACAACAGTATTACAGTCCATGCTTGCTTTATCAGGAATATAAACCAATGGATTTAGGGCTGATTGTGTAAATGAGTAAAGTCCCCATGAGTTACGGTTAGTTTCAGTAAAGTTTGACTTTCTAACCTGAGGTTAGTAAGACAATTCTTCCTGACTGAAGCATCTAGTTCACTTTACACCATGCTGTAAGCAGTCCTTTTCAGGTTTAAATACTTTTGGTTCTCCTTGACAACTTAGATAGTATGCATTTTGATTACTGCTGCTGGCTCAGCAAAGCAGAGGATCACAAACACAGTGGTGTACATAGTAAATCTGATTCATATTTGTTGAAAGATGCATGTGAGAGTTGGCACATATACATCCAAGTTTGTAGCACTTAAAGATCTCTAAAATACACATGGAAATCACTGGTTATATAGAAAAATCTGTAGTTAAATATTAAGGTGGGGTTTTTTGTGCCTCTTTGTAAGGCAATCCTTTCTTCAGATGGTGTTTGGCATTTAATTTAAGCTAGACACAGAAGCTTGCAATGAGCTACTCAATGGCACTTTTCTGAGGTGAATGACTTGTACAGAAGTGCCATCTCAAGCTTTTATGGAGGTGTTGCTAGGTTTGATGTCAGCTAGCTTTGTGTAGAGCTGTGTAGTATTCCCTCTAAATATTAAGAGTAGTAACTCAATAAAGGAGCCTGACATGGCTTATTTTAGTTACAGAAAAGTAAATTTGATATGGAAGCACAAGTTTTAGTGTCTATGAATGAAGAGAGATCAAAGTCATGGTGTTCTGTTGTCGCCGGTGCTTGCAATTAGCATGTCACTTTTAGTGTACTGCTGTATACCTTCATGCCACTGAATTACCTTTAGGGTACTTTCCTTAGCACCTATAAAGATAATGACTAGTCAGCTGGCTGTTTTCCCTTTCAAAGACACAAAGCAGGGCTCAGTAAAATAGGTAGGTGTGCCAGCCTATAACCCTGATAAAGTGGGGGTGTGAGTGAGCAGTGTTTATGAATACCTTTGGCTTCTGCAGCTTCCATTTTTGCTCATCTTCCTTTTATTCTGGCCTGCCACTGCATACCTTGGCCTGGCTTTGAGTGGATTGGCAAAATACCCAAATTCCTTAAGGAGAAGTAGGCAGATAGGACATATGATGGCTTCCCCATTCGTTATTGGTAGCTAAGGCATATTTCCCAAACCTGTCTGCTCTAACCAGTCCATGGCAGATGTTCATACATCCTGTTTGTTAGCTTTCCTGCATACAAAAGACTGAACAGAAACCACAGATGTTCAGCAGCAGCTCTGAATTAGTATTTCAGTGTTCCTCTGGTGGGTATGCTTTGTTGCTGTAACTGTAGTTGCTGGTTATGTGAAATGAGTGTTTAAACAGTGAGGCTTGAGAGTCTTGTAGAGTAACAAAGAATATCAAGAGCTGCTCTTTTCCTTTTCCAATGTGAGCACTTGATTGTTTCTGAATAGACTTATTTTATAGCATCTGGCAGAGGGGAAAAAAGACAACTTTATAAGGTATTTGTTCAGTTAAGCTGAAATATATTGTGCTTCAAGATTTCAAGACAGTGATAGTGTGCCTTCTGACTCTATCATTGGGATATACTGAACCATGGTGTGCCAATATTATCTGGTGGCTTCCAGCTCATTTTGGCAATCTGGAATTGCCAATTCGACTTTGGTTGCCTTTGCCTAGATAAACATTTGTAATCTCCGGGAAGTGGGATCTGGAATCCAGGGGACACACTTGACCAGATGAACCTGAACCTGGTAAAGGTCAATGTCAGTTGTCATCTTGAGAAAAGAATGAGTATTTCCTCTTGGCTGTAAAATTTAACCTCAAAAAGGGTAAATGCAATTTAAATAAAGGTTCTGTCAAACTTTTTTTTGAGGTGGTTGAGAACCTGTGATGGTAGGTGTTTGTCTCCAGTTTTATTAAGTTCTTTCTTCAAGAAATAAAAACTAAAACAAAACCAAACAAAGCTCCCTAAACCTTCCCAGCAAAAAAAGGTGTCAAAACTGAACAAAAACTCTACAAAGTCAATAAAGAACCTCCAAACCAAACTTCTGGTATTGATAAGTTGTTTGTGATTGAAAGAATATCTGAATTAGTCTTACTTAATTCTCAAACAATGTAGCAGGTGCTATATGGAGCTTACAGTATTTTTAGAACCTAATTTAGGATTACGCTCTCACTTTGGTGAGTGTGTATAATATATATAATTTTGTAAAACTTGGCAGCACAAACTGCACATTAAAGCCTTGTGTAAAGGTCAGGTGTATTGAATCTGATGCTATTTAAACTTACATTTTATCCACAAAATTTTAAAAATAAGTGTTGTGGCATGAAGTATGCTATAGTTTTACTTAGTCTCTGCTGAATAATTTCACAGGGATAATATACTAGGGTGTAATAATAGTTAGTGCTCATGCAAATGATGACTCCATAGAACTTCAAAGCTTTAAAGCATACTTCTTTTAATTTTCTCATTTAAAAATAATTTCCTGCAGTAGTAATGTAGGAAAAAAGTAAGTTTTCAATGTCTGTATTCAGTAAGAAGTGAGAAACACAAATTTGCTAATTCTCTGTTGAACTTAAAAGCCTTGAAAGCTAAAGGCTTTTATTTAATGTGCTCCTCTTTTTGCATATTCAGTGTTCCTGGTTATCTGTTGTGCCATACTGGGTTTGTAAATCTCTGAAACAGACTAACTGGGACAAATCCACTTAGTGGATACAAGTTAAAGAATCACTTCAGCTACCTGATAATTGGGTTATAAAATTATTCTTCATAGTTTTGGATTAATGTGAAATACGTGTTTTTGTACCAATGATGGTGAACGCTAATTTTAGAAAGTCTTTAAAAAATGTCACCATGAAAAGGATTAAATTATTCCAGAAAATAAATATGCTGGCTTCTCTTGCTTCTTCTGAAAGATCATTTTCTACCCTTTTGAGTATACCTTTTGAGTTACCTTCCCCCCATTATTATTGTCTACATCATCTTGTTACAGTGACTGGCAAAAATGGGTTAAATATTTCATTAATGTGGAGGTAGCTGTGGAGTTTTGACAAAGCCTTGTGAATACTAATCCATTTTTTTAACTATCTGAGGGACACACTGGCTCCTCATGGCTTTTTAGAGATATCTGGACAGCCTCATCATGGCATCATCTGCCTTCTTCAGCACCACTGGATGTGTGTCTCGTGGACTCATGGGCTTGTCTCAGTTTTTAGTAATCATGGTAAATCTTCTGTGGCTGGATACTACCTCTCTTCTCTTTGCTACTAAGCATGAAGACCTGGGAGGCTGGAAAAGATCTTTCTAATTGATGATCTCCTTTTATGCATTTGCATTTTCTTTTTATGCCTAACCAGCTATACCTTATGATGAGTTAAAAGGAGAAGGGTCAACATATGGTTTAATTTCTTGAAACCTTCAATTCATTAACTTTTAGTCTGAAGTTTATTTATTGAACTCTCATTTAAGGTGCAGATTTGGAGGCATTCCTGTCTCTTAAAACATCTACTGTTGAGGTATTGCTGGCTTGTTGTAGTTCTTCTTTTGAGATGCAGATATGAGGGCTTTTTGTTACGTTCGTATATAAGATCTGGATCTTATAAATGCCAGATGTCCCTTTGTGATGGAATTTTATTGTCCTTATGGACTGCAACTGAAAAATCTGGATTGAATTTCAAACCTGGGTAATTGCTGGGTCCAGCTTTTGGACTAATAAAACTTAGTCTTCAGGAATGGAATTCTGAACCTTACTTAACATTTTGGAGCTGATATAGTGATACTATTTCCATAACAATGCAGTTTCAATGTTGTACAAGGAGACAGTTTGGGTTTCTGTTTCTGAAAGTGGAGGGGTCAGTATTTATTACAGCAAGAAGATGCATGTAGCAAACATGTCACCCCCCAATTATTTCTTGCTTATAAAATGGAGAAAGTGGAGTGATTTATACACATTTAGCAAGGATCTATACTCATCATGTAAACAGCAGCCTTTTTATTCCAGGAATGTGAAGTGCTTAAGTATCCTGCTCATAGACATGGAACAGTTGCAGATGGGAGGCTGTAAGCATAACGTGTTCTTCCTTGGTCAATACACTGCAAATCTGGGGATAAGAAGTAAAGGTCCAGATCTTTTCTAGTGAAGGATGTGAAAATGTGTCTAAACAGTGCTTTGAAAGACTAGCCCTTTGAGCAAGCAGTTTTAGATATGATGGCAAGTTTCTAAAGGCAAGTTTCTAACTGAGCAGTTAAGGGTATGTGCATGCAGTACTTGTGTGCATACATGCCCTGTTTTGCTTAACCTCTGTTTCTGAACACAAGGCAGTAGTGTGGGTGATCTGCAAGTGAGTACTGACAGTGGGTGTACTTACTGGTTGCCCTAATTATCTTCTCTAGTGTATATTATAAGGAATTTCTTGTTAAGGCCTTTTGTAGCTGAAGTTTGAATCATATTGTTAACCAATTCTGAGAACTCTTTAATATTTCAGAGCTTTAGAATGAAGTTAGAACAAAATCACTATTATTTGTCATTTATTTTTCCCAAAAATCCATCTTTTCCCTTAATGCAACAAGGGAATAAGAAAGAGGAACAGAGCATGGTATGAGTATTCAGAAAATGAACTGAATGCCAGCATATTCACATAGGTTGATAATGGCCTTGTCTTCTAATGATGCTAAATTTGGTTGCAGTCTGCAGTACAGTTTGTTGTGTCATATTGCTTTAACACTGGTTAAAATAATTCTCCTCAGTATAAATTCTTGTACAGTGTAATATTTTTTTCCTAGATATAATTGTCCTGGGTAGGTGCTTAAGGGCTCCTTTATCTACCTGCTTAGGCTTCCTGAGTTTACTACAAATTTTTCTTGAAAGCAGTATTTATTGCATTTTAGCTGAGCAGTGCAGGTTTGTCACCATAATGCAATCACTAACTTCTAGGTATTTTTGTTAGATATTACTTTTATCTCTTTTTGCTGGGTGTGGATGTTGGGGTAGGACCTAAAAGTACAGAGTTCTGGGTTGAGAGCAACACTGAAAAGCTCCTGACAAAGCAGATCCAGAAATCTGTCCAGGAACCCACCGTTCTTGCATTATTTGTCGGCTCACTAAGCACATACATAGAAATTAAACCTTTGAACCTGAAGTAGTAAATATTATACCATATTGTAGAAGCCTGCTACTTTGGAGGCACTCTGTGCAGTCTGAGCTGTGTTGGCCCCAAAAAGACTTGAACAGCTAGCAAGGATATGTATGTGTGAAACACTTCCTTTTAAAGTTAACTTTGGATATTTGTTCTCTAATTTCAGTCTGTCAGTTTTCTGTTTGTGGTAACAGATAACACAGCTGTCAAAGTTCATAATTTTAATTGTATTAGTAATGTACAGATTCATATTACAACTCAGATGTCTAAAGGAAAAAATAGTTCCCTGCTTCAGTTGGTGTATTGCTCCCATGCTAACTGCGCTCAAAACAAGCTGTGTGTAGTCTGCCCTTGCAGACTCAAAATGTAATCTTCAAAGAAAGTTTTTAGGAAATTAGAGCTGACTGTTTTGACACTGATAATTTATTTCAACACAATTACTGAGGTGGTGCTCTTTACCAATTATTTGGCTGGAATTTGTCAGCTTTGTTCATAGCTCTTTCTTTGGTAGCCCTGCATGAGCTGTGAGTGCAGTTAAATTACTGAGCAGCTCCCTGTAGCAGGGCACCTCTGCCGGATGGCTGGTATGGGACTAACACCTATAACTTTGTTTAAAGTTCAACCAAACTTTTCAAATTCTTATATTGTATGTTCTTTGTACCCCTTCAAAATTGTAACTGTGTTAAAACAAAAAACAACTACAAACCCAAAAAACCTTTGCAAAACTTCCAAGGCTTATACGTTATTTACTTCTATTTAAATGAATGTAATGAAATTGTTTTCCCTTCTTTTGTTAGATAGCAAATGGTTTGCTCTGGAATTTTTAAACCTAAAACAAGAGAGGGAACATTTGCTTTAAGTTAACCCATCTCTATTAAATAACCTGTCTGTCCCTCTCCTTGTCTGTTTCCCTGCCTGTCAGTACTGGGAGTATTTCTATAGTGAAGTATTATTTTGCATTAAAATTACTTGGCTTTTATAAAATGTGCCAATATTCTATTTTGAAACTTCTTAAAGCTGTGTTGACCCAAACTGCATTTAATGATTCAAGCATAACTAAATGGATTACTCCTTGTCTGGCACTATCCGTGAGCATCATGAATCAGAAGTTTCTGACTTGCCAGAGACTTCCTATGCATTTACTAGAGGCATACTAGTATGTTGTGTATAGCACTGATTATTTCTTTTATTGCTTTCAACCTGTGAAGTGCCCGACCCTACTGAAATTTCTGTCTGTAGAAGCTTTCATCAGAGGCTAATTTACTAGTTTTCACTTCTGAAAATGTACATTAAAAAATTAATAACAAAAACAAAAAAAGAAAAACAAAACAAACAAAAAATGTCCCACAAAGCCACAAAAAAACCCAAACAAACAAACCCAAAAAACAAACAAAAAAACCAACAAAACAATTGAAGAAGCTTGGCATTTGAAAGGAATGGAAGGCTACACAGGTACAACTATTCAGGTGGTGCAGCTTTTTCTGTTCACCCTAATGTCATTACTATTATTCAAGATATAACCTGGCTAGTTTGGGAACACTTACAGTCCTAGTGAAATTATTCATCACATTTGGGAAGTGGAGCTTAATCAGGGCAAGTACACATAATTTTACATGGATGGAAAAATGGTAGTGACTAAAAGCCTTTAAATATTTAAACCTTAGAAGCTTCTGGGCTGGCAGTGCTTGTTGAAATGGGGCTGTGCTTGATCTGGGAGCAAAAGGAGCTGCCTTTGCAAAAGAAACTGACTTGTGGTGGGGAGAATTGAATCTGAAAGGTGAACGTGCTCTAATCAACTGAGGTGCAGTTCTGGAATCTGGATCTTGTTTCTGATCTTACATCTCCTTTGCCCTAGTGTGAATTGGACCTTTTGAGTCTATTTCATGATGGAAACTAAAACTCTTCCCCATTTAATGGTTTTCAGACAAAGGTCAGCTTGAAATGTATTTCAGTAGCTTATCATGCTTAAGGTCATTTGAAATCAAGCTATGCACCTCTGTTCAGTGCACCCTGAAAATTATTTGGAAGCTAGCTGTGGCCAACCAAGCAGGTAGATGCATTTCTTATTCACAGAATTTCACTGGTTTGCTAAGCTTATATCAAAGGTAAGAACAGGAGGAAAAAGTTCTTTAAGATAAAACTTTCAGTATGTATAACTGTATCAACCAGATAGGGGACAGGTATCCCCTTAACCATCTCCCACTACCTCCTTTCCTTTCCCCTTTGAAGATAACAAGGATCTGCTGAAGGATGTGTTCTGCACACTTGCCAAGCACTTCTTGCCCGAAGCAGTTCCTTAAAGGAGGAATAACACATAAATCCCTGATTTAATAGAGATTATAATTTTCTGTCTTCTTTCACTTTGTATAAGACATCACTACTGCTGATCAAAAAAATATTATGTTGACAAGTTATGCAGACATAATAAATGTAAGAGGAGCCTGCAATGTAGTGCGTGTGAGAGCAGACTATTAGTGATTAAAAATGTTGGTTTCAGTACTCCTTGCTGCTGTTTTCACTTTTAGTCTTTTTCTGAGATGGAATTTCTAAGAGGAGAACTAAACGGAGTCCTGATTTTTATTTTCTTCCTTGTTGGAGGAGGCTACCTGGAAATGTAGTAGAAAGTTAAACTTTCCTTTTGTGCATTGAGTTAAATGGCATGATAAAATCAGAACTGATGAAAGATAACTTGTTTTGCAATGATTTTGCAATGTGTGTGAGGAAATTGCAGCATGGAATTTTGTTGGACTTTGGAATATTGAAAGCTCAAAATGTCCATGTTTTTGTGTGGCATGAATGACAGGAGTTGGTGACTTCTTTCTCCCTTGGTAAAAAATAAAACAGTTTGGAATTTCCATGTGCAGATTGCCTGCTGCTTATTTTAAAAGGAAAAAACCAGAGTATGAAACTTTTTTATTACTGGTTATTTTGCAATCAAGTTTATTCCCCTGGTAGCTGTTGATATAAACTTCTGCTGTCAGATGCAAAATAGCTACCTTAAGTAGTCATTTGCTTTGTTAGGTTGTTCCATCAGTGTGTTTTTATTTAAATAAAATTTACAGAATATCTGCACACCTGAATGTATTGTCAATTAATTTCTTCAATTCCCAGGCAGTAAAGAAACAAAAACCCATCAAATCATGCCATCAGAAGCTTTTAACCAACTTCAGAATCTGGTCAGTCTAGCAGTGAAGACAGCCCTTGTACTACTTTACTGTTGATTAAAACTACTTCATGATGATCCTGAGTTTGGGGAAAAGTTACTTTGTACCCCTGTTTCTTGCACAGTCTGCAGTGTTTGTTTCAAAGGCTGGTGGTTAGAAATTAGTAAACACCTATCTCTTCTTAGTACCTGTTAGATTGGGTTTATGTCAGTAGGATAAGCAGGGAAATTTAATTGTGTGTTATAGACTGTAAAAGGAAAAATGTGGAAAGGCCGCAAAAACATGGTCATGGTATTAAATCGTGTGTGTTACATGTCAGCATTGACAGTTTCCTCACTATCTGCCACTGCATAAAGCAGAGCTGGGTGGATCCACCCTTCACCCCAGATATGATTAGGGAATTGTGCAAGATACTTGCTATTAAATGTTAGGTCTCCTGTTTAAAAAACTGTCAATAAAATTTTCGAGATGAGGATTACTGAATTGGAAAGACTCTGGCAGCGTTTTCCTATGTGTATATGTATGGCTTTGTACTAAAGTGTGGTTATAATTACTGGCAGAGAAGAAAAAAGTGCAGAAATGGGGAACATGGGGTTTTGAGTAGCTCCTGATATTGTTCAGTAGATAAACTGCTTTTGCATCTATTTAAACTTTTCTTTGCAGTAATGACGAAAGTGCTTAATTTCAGAGTCCTCAAACCTTCCAGCCCACACTGATCTTGCAAGTTGTAGTGGTCCAAGTCCAGCACATCAGGAAAGGTAGATCTTGGGAAAGCAAGTTGGTTGTTCAAGACAGGGAAAAATTACTTCAAAGACTGTGGTGTTAAAGTGCAGAACTGGGACTTTAAACCATGGCACTGAAATGCTAGGAATATTTCACTGACAAGCATGTGGCTTGCTTGTCACAGGAGTTGGCTTAGTCAACACAGGCATTCTGAGCTGCACCACTCTGGCATTTATTCCCTTCCAGATCATGGAATGGGTAACACAAATGTCAGTGGAAGCTTTGAGTCAGACTGGGAGAATCCAGAGAACTTGAAGATGGAAAGGACATGCTGGCTAATCCAGCTGGGTGTTATTTATTTGCTTTGATATGGGAGTGTGCCTAATGTTTTGCTGAGCCTTCTGTTTTTCTTCAAGGGATCAATCCATAATTCTGTAGTTAGGTTGGGAAGATTTCCTTATCATTCAACCTCTGCCAGGTTTATTGCAGCACCACAGGATGCCCCTTCTTGTGGCATATCTCTTTCTACTGTCATTATTTACGTCAATTTCTCACCATTTAATGCTCCTCTGTACCATATGTGTTTAGCTGTTCCCTAGTCTTGTGTTTCCCAAAGCTCTTAATTTCACCGTCAGATTCCTGCATTGGTCTTAAAGTTTCTGCACATTCAGGTGTTCATGTGAAGACATTAAATGAAGACAAGACATCAAGCTTGTTTATTGAGTTCCAATATGCAGTAATTCACTTAAGAAATCATGCACTGTATAAAATTGTGCCAAGTAGAACTTACTATTTAAAACATGCTCTTTATTGTAAGTCACAGTCCAAGACAAATGATCCTTTTATGTGCTGTGTGCTGTGTTCCATTTTTCTAGTAATTGAAGAAATGTAGCCTGTCAGGCTGGCTCTGCTCCTTTAGGCTAAGCTGGCCCTGTGCGTGGAAGGTAATAGAAAGCTGTCAGCATCAAGTCCTCCAAGGCAATATCTCTTAGTCTTGCTTATCTGGACACAGAAATCCTGGCTAAAAAAACAAATTGATTCAGCTAATCTGCTTCTTGTAGGAATTGTTTGTACTTTCATTATTTTTCCAGGTATTCTTTAAAAATACAGACATTTCTAAACCATAAACAGTAGTGATAAATTGTAGTCAATGTTATGGCAACATTTTTAAGAACTATTGTGTCTTAACTTTTGTCTTTATTGGAAACCATGTGAGATTCATGACAAAACAAAGTTTCAAGAAAGCAAACAGCCCTTAAATTACCTTGTTTCCAGACTGTTTTATGATGTCCAGCTCTACTGTGTACATTGGAAACTAGGAGTATACTTTAGACCTCAGCTGAGACATGAAGCTGATTTTATGTTGCTACTTAAGGCATTCTTCTAACTTGGGAATAATATATTATCCAAGTGGAAGTAATTAAAGCTTCTGCTTTTTTCTGTTAAAATGAAGCCCTATTCCTGACATAGGAAGAGATCTGTGAGGTAGGTATTGATGGAGTGAAAGACATGGACCTCTGAAAAACTGGTTTTTTTTGATGTGAGAGTTGGCCATTTTGGAAACAATCAGATCAAGATTGCACTTGCCAGTTGGTTTTCATGATAATTCAGTTTCACTGGATATTGTTCTAAGACTATTTTGAAAAGGATATTTTGGAATCTGATGTGTGAATTCCTACTGAGACAAGTTAGCCTTTCTTTCACTGGTGAAAGGTAGGGATTTGGAGATTTGTCTATACCATTTTATTATTGGCTCATGGCAAACCAGCACTTGCAGCAGGATCACAAAGAAGCCTGGGCTGTGCAAGTGCTTGGCTGGTCTGGTAGACGTGACATTCTCCTGGCTTTGGGAAGACGTTATTTATGTACTGATGAAGTGTTGGGAAATTTTTCATTGTCAATGTTGCTGTTTTGAAAGTATTTTAAGGGTGGTTTTAAATGTCTATTTTTTAAAAAAGTCTAGAGACAACAATATTGACAAAGAAATTTCAGTGGAATTGCACAGTGTGAAAGTTGGATCAATATTTTGTCCCTGCTGTACTTCTGGCAATACTTCATGTGCTAAGCACAGTATTTTCAGTCATGTACAGCGTACTTATCCATGCCTAATAAGAATGCATTCAAAATTTGTAATCTTCAACCTGGAACAAGGCATTCTTAATGAACCTTTAGCTAATACATTCCTGAAACAAAAAAGACCAGTAGTCAAGAACACTTTTAAAAGGTTATAGGAATTCCAAAATAAACTTAAAGAATGGTATTTTTGCCCTTCATCACTTACTAGTCTTCTAAATTCCTTCAGTTGGCAGCAGGTTGCTTTCAGTAATTGTAGAAAATGTCATCTTACGGCCAACAGGAATAGCCCCAGAGCTTTTGGAGAAAATACTGTCATAGGAGCCAAGAATTCCTTATTCTGTATCTTCTGTAGAACATTATGCTTTGCGTTCTCAGATGACATATTTGAAGGACAAGGCTCTTCAAAATGCTTGTTGTATTGGTTTTCCTGGTGGACTCTTGCCCAGAAATTTTGAGTGTTAGAGTACAAGAGTAGAAAAGGGACATCTAGCTACAGTGTAATCTTAATAGTTTTGAACTTTAAACATCTGAATCTAGATGTCTAAAGTTCACATTGTCAAAGTTTACATTGTCAAAGTTTTTCTTTTTAAGAAGTTAATTGGAAAATATCAGTTGGTGAAACAAAAGTAATCTCATTTCAGATTGCTTATTTAGTACCTCTAAATCCAAAAGTTATTGCCAGTGTTATAAATCAACCATAAACCAAAAGCTCTAAAACATCTGGAATAAACCTATGTAGGCTTTTTCTGATGCAGTTTCTAAATGTTATATGTGCAAATTAATTCAGGAAGTCTTGCAGTTTCACTTGTGCACAAGATAGTTTCATTGCCTTCTTTGTGGAACCCTTTGAGTAGGGCATCTTTAACCTCATTTTCTTGCTGCATGTCAGAGATGTCTTTGCTACTCCTAGTCCAAAGAGTGGAAATGTTTCCCTTGACCAGGAATTTCCCTGGTCTCAGGGTCTCTGCCTGGCAGAGGCTCCAAAGCAAGCAACCTGCTGGATATGGTAGAGGTCAGTTTGCAGAGCTATGAAACTTTATTAAGCTGGCCATGTTTTTGTATGCTGAGGGAGGAGTGCTCTGGTTGTGTAATTAAACTGCACAGAAGGCTGGCTGAGACCTGGCTGGTGGCCTGTGAAGCAGCACTGTTACAAGGCACTGTGCATAAAGTGGAAAACAGTGGTGCTAAGTACAGTTCTTTCATCTCCCTGCTTAGGACTAAATTAGAGATGTCTTTCCATTTTGCTTTCTCTCCTTGAAGAGGTGGGTGCCACTTATTTTACAGCTGTGGCTCCTCACAAAACCAGCTGTGCAGGGGAGGACCTGGCCAAAGGAATCCTGGACTTGAGTGCCAACTGCCAAGTCCCTTCAGCCTGGACCTGATAAAAGCCTTTGGGAGCTGAAGGCAATGTTGACACTTTAAATGAGATCGCCAAGTGCGAATCATTTCTACAGATACTGGATGAGGTGTCATCTTTTGCAGTTGGCTGGCTAATAAACTGCATTCCTGCCTTTTCCCCTACCCTTCAATGACAACTGATGAGGGTCTGTGTGAATCATACATTTCACAAAGGTGTGCAAATGTAATATAAACTACAAGATAAAAGTTGTTAACTACTGCCTCTTGATGGTGACTCAATGCAAGTAATTGTTTTGGGGTGATTAATGTCATTTGTATTCATACATATACTGTGACTATAAGATAAGGAATTTTAAGTAGTTATATTTGAAGTATCCTGGTGTTTGTCAAGATGAACTATTAAAGGACCCTTGATTACTGTCTTTGAAGATGTGTTCCATTGCTGTTCAAACTTCAGTTGAAAGTTTACTACTTATTGCCTGATGTAGAGATCACCTTAACTCTGGAAAAGAGTAACTGTGAATAGTGAAGTCTGTACTGTTTGTCAAAATCTGTGTGATGTGGCTAGGGAGCCACCTTGAAGAGTAGTATGGACATGTTTGCATTTTACCAGTTCACTTGTTTCATATAGATTAGTATCACTGAAAACTGAATGTTGTAAAAGAAAACTGATGTCTGATTTTTTTTTTTCCAGACTTTCATTTTATTCTGGCCATTCTTCATTCTCCATGTACTGCATGCTCTTCGTAGCAGTAAGTATCCTCTTTCCATCTAAGTGGTAACAAAATATCTCTTAGCTACCCAGTACTGAATATTTACTTGGCTGCTTTGCACAACGGACATTGCTTTTGAAGGATGTTTCTCTGGTGCAGTTCTTCTCAATTCTGGTGCAGTTCTGGTACAGACTTCTCAATAGGAGTTGTAAGGGTGGTGATACTGGGACAAGAAGTAAAATGATGCTCAGTATGTCTAATATGGTACTTGGCTTTTGTGTCTTGTCTAAAACGAATCCAGTGACAGGTGTGTTTTGAAAAGAAGATGCTACTTAAATTTAGTTACATTAAAAATATTATAAACCTTATAAAATTTATAAGATTTGTAATGCTTTTAAATTTATAAGTCTTATAAAAATCAGTAATAAAACATGTCTGATTTAATGAGATGTGCAAAGCCTATTTTAAAATAAAGCAAACAAGACCCTTAAATACTGATCAAGTGTGGCTGGGCCCATAAATGCAAAACAGCAGATCAAACTGAATTTTCAAAATCCTTTTTATTTTTCTGTATTTTTTTGGGACAGAGGGGGAAGACTGAGGAAAGCAAGGGGACAGTAAACACTAGTGATAATTTAGAAATGCTTCATTTGCAGATTAATATATTTTAGTTGAAGTTGTTTCAAGTCAGCTAGGACAAATTATCTTCACTCTTAGCATAATGTTTGTAACATGAAAGACTGATTTTGTTTTTTTCCCCCTGCTAAGTAGTAATACAGAAGGCATTAACAACTTTATGTAATTTTGTTGTTAATGTAGTTGTAAAATTAAACTCTAGCCCTGGACTTAAGTTGCTAACATAATATGTACATTCCACGATTTTTATGGACCTCAGATTCAATTTGCTTTTTTGTCTTTGTTGCATTTTCAATTTTTTCACTCTCTTGACAATAGTATAACATCCACAGTGAGCGAACCAATTGTTCAAACTAAACAAATGCAAACGGGGTGGCTCTTCAGTATGATGTAGGTATGTTTTTAGGTTTATTTTAAAATAAAGGTATTTCAGAAGTTGTTGTTCAGTTTTGATCTATCATGCAGTTTTTTTATGGCTAAACGTGTTTGGATTGTGTCCCCTGCTTATGGGTCTTATCTAATGCAAACAAAAGATTCCATAAAAGTATTATATCCTGGGTTTGGCTAGATTATGGTATGACTTCATGTTGGCTGTTTGGGTTTTTGAAAATAAATAGTCAAGTATTTTTGCTCATTATGACTGGCAGTCTCCAAAATGATTTGGGTCCATTTGTAATAGCATTTTGAACTCAAACCCACTCTTTCCATAGTACAGTGAAGCAATTACTGCTATGTAGAGAGCACCCTAATGCTGACTTGCCCCTCTGGACTCAGTCACACCCTTCTAATCCAAGGTCTTCTCACATGGTGTTGTTGAGCAACATAGAACGTGATGCTTACACCTCACCGAAGACAAACCTGGGAATAAGAAAGACCTTGGTAGGTGTGTAGCAATATGTGTTGTGTATTATTTATACTGACTGGATTGCAGTCATCTGTCAGGGACCTGAAGCTGTCTGAGCTTTTAGCTCTGTCCCATGTGTGTAAGGTATGTTTTTTTGCTGCAGCCTGGGTAAGCAATGGTGGTCAGGAGGAATTCTCAACTCATTAATTGAAGGTAATAATACAACTTTCTAGATGCATACAAGACAGTAGCTGATGTCTTGAGCAGCCTGGACTTGAGACCTTGTTTAGTTAACCTGCTAGGCTTAAAAATTCAGCCTTTGGCAAGAAAGTAAAGAATTCTTTATTTTGAAGTTACTAGCTTCATGTGGCTTGAATAATGCTTTCTGGAATGCCTGTGGCATATTCTTTTGAATCCGTGCAAAAGAGCTTGTCTGGAAAGTTCTTGAAGAGGAAATTATGAACCTTAGCTGTCTTGGGGCTTTGTGTGTATGTGAGTTCCCCTCCCACATGGGCAGGTGGCAAGTCAAGTGCAAATCAAACCTTTCCTGTGCAAGCTACTTCAAAATACCATAAATCCTGGCCTTGTGTCTGTCCTGGTTCAGACACTTGCTGTGCTTAGAGCTGTCCTTGTGGTCACTCAGTTCTGTAGTAACTGCAAAACATGGCTTTGCTTAGTAGCATCTTTAAACTAGAGGTGTGCAAATGCCTTTAACTCTTCTAAGATGCATTCGAGCAGGGAGTGCTTTGTTGGAGATCAGTTTGTTTTTCATTAATTAGTCAATGAGTTTCCAGAGCCCTGTCTGTTCCTGCACCTGTTTTTTTGTCTATGGCTGAGCTATATTGCCCAGTAAAAATAAGAGGCTTTGTGGAGATTAGACTTCTACTTCGTTCTGTCTGATAATAAGATTATTTATCTAGAAACTGCCATGAGGCCATTGTAGGGACATCTGAAGAAGGTTAATGGCTCCTGTGCAGTATGTTTTTGTCTTGCTTATTAATACAGCCTTACTCCATACCAAGAAACCAAATCGAGTGCAGATGTCTTCAAGAAGACAGCTAGTGCAGGAAGGTGAGGAAAACACACAGACACACACACTTGTCTGCGTGGCAAGGCTGAGTGCAGCTGCTGGCTCCCAGCCAAACCTACAGCACTTGATGACTTGTTCATTTGCTGAGCTCTGTTGGCTTCATTTGCACCCTGCACACGTTCTGCAGCCACGGGTTGAGTCACCAACAGGACAGGCCATCAATCTGTGGCATTACTCAGAGGCTGTGTCAATCATAACCAGACAGTAGCATGCTGCTTTCTGGAGAGGCTGGAAGAGTCTGTCTCGTGTGTGTGTTTGTGTGTGTACTGCAGAAAGTGTGCTCTTAGAAGTTACCTGCTGAATGCATGTGCTGTGTTGGGTGAATCCATGACTCTGTACAGAGAGCCAGCCCTTGGAGCAGCATCTGAGGGAGATGAGGGCTCAGCCTGAAGAAAAGGAGGCTCAGGGGTGACCTTATGGGTCTCTACAGCTCCCTCAAAGGAGCCCAGTGGGGGTGGGCCTCTTCTCCTAGAGAGCAGCAATCGGATGAGAGTAAATGGCCTCAAGTTGTGCCAAGGGAGATTTAGATTGGATATTGGGAAAAAATTCTTCTTGGAAGGGATTGCCAAGTATTGGACCAGGCTACCCCAGGGAAGTGGTGGAATTGCCATCTCTGGAGGTAGTTAAAAGATGTGTGGATGCAGCACCTGGGACATAAATGACTGGTGGACTTGGCAGTGCTGAGTTAACAGTTGAACTCAAATTATCTCAAGGCTCATTTCCAACCTAAACAATTCTGTGATTCTATGGCATTTTTGACTTTGACTTGACATTTGGATTTCTTCAAGAGTCTGAATTATGTTGAGGAGTATTCCTTTCTTCTGCTTACAGAAGAAATTATCTGAGTCCTGACTGCATGGCTTTGCTGGTATCAGGAGAAAAAAACTTTCCATTTTGAACATAATCCTGTGCTGCATGTCCCATCTCATAGCAGGGCCACACATGGAAACACATGATGACTCACTGTCATTAAATTCTCTTCTTTAACAGTTTGTTGCATGGAAATGTTAAATAGTTTGTATTATCCATCTGTTTAAATCAACAGCAGTATACATCACTTGTTCTCACAATATAGAAGTCATTGCACCTGTAAGAAAGCTATTGTGTCTAGCTAGACTAATTTAACGTTTGGGTTTTCAGTCCACTTCCAGGTTAAAGTTATGGTTTCTTATATTTCCTAATGTAGAATGAGTGAAACCCCAGAAAAAAACCCCTGCAGACTATCAGTCTGGGAAGTTATGGTGGAGAATGTATTTTGAGACTCATTTGGCAGAGCTAGATGGCTTAGTTTGGGTCTGAGCAGAGCTGTTATCTCTGGGATAAGAGCTTCTGCCAACAGCAGATTTGTGTGGAAGCTAGAGGGAGTTTGACCGCAACAGTATGTGGGAATCCAGTGACCTAACAACAGATGATGGATCCCAAATTATCTGTGTTGTCCTCTCCCCATGCTGGCTCCTTTTTTTTTTTCATAGTTAAAGAGCTGGCATGGCCTCTCCTGTACCAAAACTATTTAATCTTGGTTTGGAGAATGGGAGGGCAAGTGTAGTGGACACCTCTTCTATCAGTGTCTGTGGGACCAAACTAGCACCTTGGCCATGGAGGGGGAGATGCTACAGCCAGTTTTTGCACTGACTTTTCAATTTAAGTATATTTTAAAAGTTATTTGTAAGTTAAACTGCTAAATGCATGCTGCTGTCAGTAGTGAGAATGATCCACCACAACTGTTGGCAGTTGGCAGAAATAGGTGTGGCCTGGAGGATTGTGTTGCTGTAACAGAATCAGTCTTGGCTGTAGCTGGCCTGGGCACTTCCCTGCCGGCACCTATCCCAAGATGAAGAGTAGGGCTGCACAAACCCTGCCAACAGCAGTGCTATTCTGGGGGTGGCAACATGTTTGTGCTGCTGAGACTTGGGACAAAAACGGAGAATGAATCTTGCACAGTGTAACTTGAGTGGCTCTCCTACAAGGCATTGGGGACATTTTATGTATCCGAGGACACACAAAGTTACAGATGAGATCAGGAGGGCAACTGGTGTTTCAGTGGCTGGGATTGACAGCCTTGTTTTGCAGACAGATCATAGAGTAAACACAAGTGAAAGCAGGCTTTAGGTTGCTTCCAAATGTGCCAGTCAACCTCTGATCTCAAACTCTGATTTTAATTATGTTGGGTTGGAAGGTTGAGTGAAACAGTAGTCAAACAAGAGTCTTTAACATAGCATTTTAGGTATGTCTGTTTGCACAGCAGTTATTTCTTCACTTTCCTAAATGCTGTTGACTAGAGCTACAGAACTGTCTTAACTGTGTTCCTGACCACATGAAAGTAGAGGACTAGTCTTCTAAAACTAATGAAAAGACATGTGTTACTGAAAATGCTTTGTTTGGCTATGCTGTGCCTAGTATCAAGTATGTTACTTTCAGCAGATGAAAAAGGGTAACTTGAGCTGCAAGGTTCAAGTATGGAAGTACTTGTGCTTCTACCTGTATGTGTTCCTAGTATTCTTTTAATATTGTTATTTAGACTTTTTATGGTAAGCAAAGAAAACTGATGTCTCCATGGTTTGCTTGGAAGTTAGGGCCATCAGTAGTAATGCCAGTATTGTGAACTGGCTCCTCTGGGACTGAGTTGAAAGCAATACATTGTGGTGCCTTAGTTCTCCTAGTAAAGGTTAAAATACTAACTTCAAGGGATTTTTTTTTCCCTTGAAAAGGGAAAAGAGGTAAGTGTTGTATTCCAATTTGCAATAAAATGCAATTTGGAATAAAATGTTACTGTTTATCCTGCTCTGTGGTAAGAATTATGTCAATGTGAAATTATTTTGGCAATGTACACCCAAGTAGAAGGTGGAGGATTAAAACCCAAAAAAACCCCATTGCCCACTGGACAAGTAGTATTCGTTTAGAACAGATTGATTGTAGTTTTGATATTGAATTGGAAGCTGAGCTGTTACTGGTAACAGAGCTTTATGCCCATTGCTCAGGAGGCAGCTCTTGTACATCAATTGCCTTTGACAACAGGATGCAGCTGTTTTGAAGAGCCCAGACTGGTACAAACCCTGCCTTTTCTCCCTAGTTCAGTAATTTCCCTGCCTAGTTCAGCTCTCCAATAGATCAGTTCCCTGAAGGGCTGTTCAAACATGAGAGCTGACACAGGGGAGACAGATATGGTCAGAGCAATAGGGATGTACCATCCATTTGAACAGCAGCTCAGGCATACTCCCACACAGAAGTCACTGCAAACCTGTATCCTTTTCCCCTGACTGGAAGGGGAAGAACAATTCTGAACTATTGCTTCTTTATTTTCTGCCCAATCAAAATAAAACTAAAGGACATATACATAATAATGCAGGTTTACCAGGGATCATAAATATGTATTTATGAAAAGTTGATCTCATTAAAAAGTCAAAATATATTGATAGGCACCAAAGTCATAGGTTGCTTTATTTTTATTCTTTTTTTTTTTTTTTGAGAAGCCCAGCCCATGAGTGACACATGAATTCTGCTACAGCTCTGTATTCCTTTTATAATAGTTTGGATGTGAGCCTGCTGTGTTTAAAAGTATGTGGGAGAGACATTGTCCACATTTCTGGTTTGCAGGCAGTGTCTTGTTGGCTGATGCCTATAGCTCTGTGTTTATTCATACCTACAGTGCTTCCAGGTACAAAATAAGCTGTTGCACCTCTATGTAATATTTGCATAAATGGAAGATTGTATGTGACAGGTTATTTCTCAGCACATCTTGTGGTTCTTTGTGCTCAGCACTGCAATTTTTAAACATTTTACTGGATTTCTTATATTTCCTTGAATTCCAGAGTTTGTGCTAGCTGAAATATGATTAATAACTCTTATACAAAGCTATTTGAATAACAGCATTTATACAAACTAGCTTTCATATGAAGGCATGGCTCAAGTTTCCCTTAACAAGCAGAAAGGGAAGAACTGTTCTGCAAACATTATAGATGTAGGAGAAGGCTTTGAGAATCTCTGAAGGGAGCCTTTCTCTCTGTTGTTGCCTAGTCTGAGCAGGGAAGAGGTGTCTGGAATGCTGAACAGGACCAGAACAGGGATGGCTGATCCCTTATCAGCGTGTCTGTCTAAATGTTTGGTTTTGGTTGCTTTGTAACATTGTGCAAGAATCTAGCCTGGATGTCTCAGTCTGTCCGTTCTCTTGGAGAATCACATTTTAATACGGGCTTTTATCAAAGATGCTCAGATGCCAACTGTGTCTCCTGCAAGTGTGTAATACTGTAACTACTGCACTGCCTTCTCCTCAGGGAAAGGTGATTTTGTGTATCTACTGATAGAGCTGGAGGGTGAATAGTTACTTTAGCACTCTATGCATCTGACCAAGTTCTTAATGGAAGACTTCACAGTCTTAGGAGAGGGGGTATTGTGTCCTGTAAGGATTTCCTTGGGGTATCTGTAGAAATGGAATTTTCCTGGTTTTACAAATGTGTCTGGATTCTCAGCTGTTAATGCCTAATCCCAGACCTCCTGAAAAATTTTGCCCCATCTTTTCATGTTAGTCATGCAGAGGCTGTTTTCTGAAGACTTCAAAACACTGGTGCCTCCTGTGCTTTCCCTTCCTTCCACCCCTGCCTCATTAACAAAACCACCTATACACAGTAGCTCCATATCTACTCCCTCCACCTCTGAAATCCCAAAGCAAACCACATACTTGTGTACAAAACAAGACTTGAGTGTGCTTAAGCATTCCTAAATCAGAGCTTCTTGGTTTGGGAAGAATCCCTATGGTTTGTGGCTCTTGGGACTTTTTGGGTCAGCAGACTTGCTTTGAAGTATGAGCTTTCCTAACGGTAGCCAGTAATGGATCCAAACACTAACTATAACCACAGTAGTGTTTTGTGCCTCCTAGAACAGAAATGCCATAGGGCTCTTCCTTACTGCTCAGGCAGATGCCATAAACCAAAGTAAGACATGACTAATAGTAAATGCCAAGCTAAGTCAAGTCAATGCCATTTACTTGCTTGCTTCTAAAACTTGTATCTACTACTAAGGTCTCTCAAAGGAGGGATTTATTTTATGAGAACTGACTTTCTGCACCTTTTTGTCTCCATTCTTACTACTTGTATTTGGACAAACTGAGAAGTGTTCTCATTTCTCTATGTCACAGGGAATTTTCTGTCTTGGAAACTGTTTTCTCACTGTTCTGCTCTTAAGTTAATGATACTGTGAGCCTGTTAGGGTTGGAGAGACAGAAATAAGAGTGAAAATAGGTATATCTCTAAAGGGAAGGTGTATCTTGCTTCTGTTCTTTAGGACAGGATACCTGTAGGAAATGAAAGTACTGGGGCCTTTTGGTATCAGGAGGAAATCTGTTTTTGAAAAATACCAGAACAAATCAATTAATACAAGTAGTAGTATTACTTGGTGAGGGAACACCACCACAATCCCTCCCCTCTCCCAATTTCTTCCTTTTGACTTCCATTTTCAAACAAGTGCAGGAGGATTTCCCATACCTTAACAGGCAAAATTATTGCAGTACAGAATTTCTGTATAATTGGGTTTTGGAAAAAAGGAGAAGGTATTGAATGAAAAATAACCAAGGAGTTTTAAATATTGAAACTAAATATCTAAAATACAATCTTGGTTGGTGAGTAGGTTTTGGTAGATTTAAAAGAATTTTGTGCCCTTAAAGTGGAGAAGTAATATGTTAGCTGGTACAAAATTTCCTTGTAAATCCACACAGTTGCATGCCTTGAAGTCCATCTAGGAAACACAAGTCACTGTACTTCCAAATTAGGTAGGGATGTGTTTATGTAAATTAATACTGCTCTGATGAAAGAGCAAATGCTCAAAAGTCATGCTAGAAATGTGGTGTAGCAAATAATTCTGCAGTTGCAGAGACCCTTCCATTCATGTCTGTGGCTTCTTGCAAGAAGCCACAAAGTAGCTCTGAGTTTCTCTTCATTGCTTTATTTTTAGAAATGAAGTACTAGACCATAGATTAAGAAGAAATTTGTGTTCAGGATGTGTGTGGCATAGAGGACATACTTTCATTATGGAGTAAACTAGTAGGGAAAAAACCCTGGAGGTTATTTAATCCCATTAAAAAGTAGTCTTATGAAATCTCTCTGCACTTTTAAAAGGTGTGAACAAAGCAAACACAAGAAACAGCAGGATGGGGGAGTGGAGAGCAGTAGAGCACAGCTAAATGACAAATGATCCTGAAGGATCTGAGTGCTGTGTTCATAGGCTCACAAATTTGTTCTCAGCAATATGCCAAATGCTGGTAGGAGGCATTTCAGTTGTATTAACCAAGATGATATTTCCTAAAGTTCCTGTGGCTTCTATAGATCACAAGTTTTACTTATAAAATATATTCCTTTCTAGAAAAGATGCTTGGGTGGGGAGACAGGGATTTGCTTCTCTTCTCTTTCTCTAAGGCTGTGCTGTAAATGCCTTTGAAGAGGGGCAAAGGAACCTGAGGTATGCTGTGGAGGAGGAGGTTCTGTAAAGAGCATGAAGCCATTGCACTGTTAGTCAACAAGGTCAAAAGAGTAGCAAGAGTTAATGCAGAATGGGGCTGGGACATCTCCATGTTGTGCATTTAATGCTACATAAGGGCTAATACTATATAAAGGTAAGTTGGGAATACTTCCAGTATTAACCTTGATTTACATTTAATGAACCATCAGCAAAGCTCCTCTTTGGCTGCTTTATTTTCCTGCATGGACGTGATGGCCTGTTGCAGCTGAACATGTTGCTGTTGTCTTCTGAAGAGCAGGTCACAGCAGTGGGAAGAAGCTCGGCAGGGGGGCATAACTCTGAGCCTATTAAAAGCAGTGCCAGTTTGAAGTTACCTGCTTAAAAATAACATGGCATCTGCTATTGCAGCAGCTGGTTAATAAGCAATTACTTTCAACTTAACAAAAAAAGCCCCCAAAGCCCAAACCCAATTGTAACCAGAATGACAGCTGCTATTTCTGAAATTAAACACAGAGGTGATCAGTCAGCCTAACACTTATCTGTGGTATCATTTCTCACCCTTCTCACACCTAGTTTTAGAACAATGTGAATCTATTTATTAGTAGGTGCAAGAAAGCCTTTTTCCATTTCCTGTACAGATACAGGAGCTGATGGTGTGAAGAATCCTCTAGAATTTGTGAAGTCTATGGCCAACTGCTTGTGCTCTGCAGCTGATAGAACAGCTCCACGTCTTCTCTGATGAGAACTTACTCTCTTAGTACAGAAATCAAGCTTTCACTTGCATGTCAAATCCAAATTTCTTGTCTGATGCAGGCCAAAGACTGCTTATTGATCATTCAGTGCACTGGGCTGGCATCTTTCCAAGTTGGTATTTCCATGTCTTGCCCTATTGTCTTCTTGTGTTCATAAGTACACCTGTTTTCTCACTTACCTGCAAAAGGGTTGCAATACCTTTTTTTCTTCCCTACTATGACTATACACCCTTTCCCAACTTCCAAAAATGTTTATAAGGAAAAAACTTCATTGCAGCAAGGTATTTTAACCGCCTTCAGGAAAATTTAGTGGGAATAGGGAAAGAGCAAAGAACAGGCAGTATCAAATCATCAGCCAACTTTTTAAGGCTACCAACATAGGCTCCTTGGACCTTCCTCTGCTCCATTAGGCCCTTTGTAGTGTTCTGCTCTTCTGCTGGTACATCCAGAAGTAGTATCTCTATGTCCAATAAAACACCTTTTGTTAAAAGAACTTTGTGTGACAGGTAATTTGAAGGGGAGAAATTACTTTTCAGTTTAGGCTTAGGTGTAGCTTCTTCAGAGTCTGATTCTACCCTGACCTTTCTAATAGAGAAAACTGTTTATGGATGGGATTGATGTTTTTGGTGCTCCATTTATAGCTGAAAATGTCAGCATGCCAAAATTATGATGTAAGTTACTAACAGAAACATTCCCCAAAAGTTTAACTTTGGAAAGTATCACCTCTGCATCTACAGTGTCTTCTCTGTGCCCGTATTTACACTGTAAATGTACTGCTTCTCAAAGTCAGCCATGGCTTTTGAAGTTGGCAGTGGAGTTTTACCAGGAGTTTGGTGTGGTGCCTGATGCATGTGTGTTGGTTTCTGCATTTCTCAGGACTGTCAGCTAAGGTTTTGTCCTTGCCCTGAAGTTTCTGAGGTGTCTCTGTGAGGATATACTTGAAATGCTATATATAACTTCCAAATGTATTGTTTTCTCAGTGAATGCAGTAACTGTGGTGCTTTTTTTTTGTGATAGGATTAAGTTTCAGAATAAATTCAATTATGTTTACAGAGTGTATTAGGAGGAACTAGAGAGCCAGACAGATGTAGACAGCCAGATCCTAGACAGACCAGAGAGGAAACAAAGGCAGGGTCTTGGATTAGATTAGATGGGAAAGTAGTAAATACTGCACATCAGAGATAATACATTAAAAACAGACGTACACAACAAAAGCAGACCTGAAGGGAGGGAAAAAACACAGGAATATCCACCAGAGTGGTAGCATGGTAAATGTCCAGCTGAAAAGGGTGAGGAACACAGGTCAGTGAAATATACCAGTGACAACTGAGAAATGCAATCATTACACCCAGTTAGTTCTGATACTTAGCTACAGGTGCAATGCTATGCTAAAAGTTGATAATATCAAAAATGCCTGGAATTGAGAATGAAGTTAAAAAACTTGTCAGCTCTATGCTTAGTAAATGTAAACTATTTTGTATAAGGCTTATATGTCATTCATGCAGGAGTAAAATACTGGTTTGACTTCCACTGGACTCTTTTTAAGCCTTAAATGGCTCTAGTATTACCAGGACCTTTATCCTGAAAATACTCATTTGTCATATTGGTATAACAATATGATGGTGTTAAATATAAATAAAGTCCAAAATGATCAAACTCTACCTTGGAAGCCTTAGGTGTTGCTACAGTGCCTAGAACAGCTGTGAATATTATCTCAATAAAATTTCACTTAACACTTTGAAAAGACCCAACACAGTTTTACTGCTTCTGTGCTTTCTGCATTTTGTAACTTTTTTTTTTCTTTCAGCTTTATCTTCAAGCAAGAATGAAAGGAGACTGGGCAAGACTTGTACGTCCTACTATACAATTTGGTCTCATTTCTGCATCTATCTACGTGGGGCTCTCACGTGTTTCGGACTACAAGCATCACTGGAGTGATGTTTTAACAGGACTTATCCAGGGTGCAGTGGTAGCTGTGCTCATTGTAAGTAATTCCTGAGGGGTGGGTGTATGTGAATGCTGCTTTTATGAACAGCACCTTAGAATTGCAGGCTGTGTTCAGAGGAAAGCAAACCTGTATTTCTCACGATTCAAAAACTGCTGAAGCAGGGAAACCACTCCTTGCATGGGTGTAGCAATTGTACTTTGGGAAGTGAGGCAGGCTCTGGCCCAATGAGATAAGTGGTAGTTTTAGACATTGGACAACATGAAATTGTCTCTGCTCAAGAGCTTTTCAAATAACCAAGATGTAAATGGTAACTGCAAACCATGTAGGCCTCTATAAATCACACTTTTTGCTTCTGGCCAAATTTAAGATCTCAAGTACAAATGCAGAGAACTCTGTCTAAAGTAAACAGGGAGGGAAAAAGCCTTAAAGGAGAGCACCAAATTGTCTGTGTTTGCCACCTTACAGTGTGTCTTTTCAGTCTGATGGGAAAATAAAACCCTTCACCATTTCTCGTGTGCATTCCTAGCTAGTACTAAAAATGTGTTCACAAGGAACCTGTGAAGGTTAGCTGTACTGACGAGTATAAAGCTATCCCAGGAAACAGACACTTGCCTAAACTTGTCACAGCAGGCCCAGCTGCCTTAAGTGACAACAGTTGTACTAAGTGTCACCAGAGTCCCATGGCTAATTCTTCCATGGGAAGGGACAGATCAGGACTTCTAGAGGTCATACTGAAGGATTCAGTTACCAAGAACTGAGGCTTAGCTGGGAAGAACCACCTCCAAAACAAATGCTTTGTCAGCTTGCTCAGGTCAGAACAGTATGGTTCAAGACAAGGTTGTCTACTAGTTGCAATCAATAAACAGATCTTGGAGCAGCTCTGGGAAATTCTACAGGCTGCATTAGCTATTACTAAATGGCTACATGTTAGTGTAATCCTACCCCTCATTTTTGTCCAATCTCTTTTTCTAAGAAAAGTTCAGAGAGTAAGAAATATCAGAGATCAAAGAGGTGAGGACACTTTTATTAGGAAAACAAGTTTAGTCAAGGATGTTGGATGAGTCAGAAGGTAATATTATTGGTAATAATACAAGGAAGAGTAGAAAGCATTACAGCAAGTAAAGTTGAAAGGTCAGGAAATTATTTTTAAAAATATACACTAGCACCAACCACTACCCTCAGACTCTTATCTGAAAGAACTGGTGAGTTTCTTTCCAAAAGCAGTAAGCTGAGGTTAGAGCATAGTGGCACAGCAACTGCAGATCCATCACTAAACTGAACGGGGAATCTAGGACTAAGTGGAAGCTGAAACTCCCCTGGTCTGTGGCTGAAGCAGTGTGCTGGATCATCAGCCAGCTGTGCTGGGAGATTGTTTTCTCTGCCGTGGACAGTGTTACACAGTTCTCAGGGTTCCAGTGGGAGGGGAAGACGCAATATAGGAAGGGAGGGGACCATGTGAGGCTTATTGCACTCCATGCAGCACTGTGCCCAGCACATCTGCTTGGGACTTGGTGAAATCAGCAGTGGAAGACAGCAAGCTCCAGAATTGGATCAACCACCTGTCTTCTAGTGAGGGAGATGTCTCCTAGCTGTGAAGAAGTGAGGTGGTATGTTTAAAGGACTACAGGAAAGGACTATATAGGAAGAGCTGGCCTTACAGCTGCTGGGTCCAGCTAAAGCACCACCTGTCTTGTTCTACTTAATTTACAGAAAAAAAAACAAACTAAACTTGCATTGTGGGCCCTCAAAACGTAAATTTTGCTCCTTCATTTAGAGCTGTTCAAACTATGGCTTGTAATGAAGCAGTGCCTGGTAAGGCAGTCAGCAGTTAGCACAAGCCTTGAATTTGGCTTAAACCATCAGTGGCTAAATGATCAATGGCAAGGTGAAAAAGCTATTGAAAGAACATGTCTGAATTCTGTACAAGACATCCCTGCCATTTTCTAATGTTTTAAACTGATTAAGCTTTTTTATTAGTTTTCATCATAAAATTTGCCTGCTGCAGAGCCCTTGTTTGAAACTTGTAAGTGCAGGACTAATTTAACACTAATTAACACTTAACACTAATTTGTTCACTTAGGTTGTGTATGTGTCAGACTTCTTCAAAGTGAGAGGATGTACGTTTCAACCAAAAGAAGACTCCCATACAACCCTACATGAGACTCCAACAAATGGAAATCACTTTGGCAGCAATCATCAACCATGAAGAATGACCCACATCACCTACACTGCTCTGAAAGAAAACAATTTCACAAGTCTAACTATGTAATATAAGTAATTGCCTTTAAGGGACTGCTGCTGCTCTTGGATGCTCACTTTTCCTGTATATAGTAACATCTACCACAGTTATTGTACATCTAAACTTCAAATTTCAGTTGGTTCAAGCTCTTGCTTAAAAGAAAGCTATTACAATTGTAAATTTTTATTGAAAACTGTAACAAGTTATATTACATATACTGCTGTTTGTACATGCCTTGTCGAATCAACTGTGGTTTAAGTAAACACCATTAAAAGGAATTACTTGATATGGAAGCCACATGAGACACTGATGAATTTGTTCCATCATGTCATATAGTTTTTGGAAGACATCTGCTGTTACAGGTAAAGGCTTGCAGCAAAGACAATATCTCTCTTGATTTTTGTAATCCCTGTGAAGAAGAAAAAAATATTAATATCTAAGAGCCTGAACTGACACAACCACTATTTAAAGTACAGTTATAAGCATGTTACAAGTATTAAATGGAAGTCATTGTACATGCATTTTTAGCCACCCTTTAAGTCAAACTTTGTAATAAAGATGTTATCTGGAAAGGTAACAGCAATGGTGCTGTTTACTGTGAAGTCAAAAAGAGTTTGACAAGTTCACATTACAAAACTATTCACCTTCAGCCCTCACTACCTCACCCCTTTCTCTATCACTTTTTCTTCTAAAACTGCTTCATTTACTGTGAAAATGAAATACATACCCTCTGCAAACTTATTTTCCAGTTCTGTGTTCCCAATGGCTTTTGCAGCCTGGCACATCTGCCGAAGCAGTTCTTCTAGCCGCCTCATGCAACGAATTATGCTACCTGTATGAAAAAGCAAGGGAAAACTTTGTGCCATGTCATGTAACTGGTCCTGAATTATTCAAAGTAATAGTCCCTTCTACAACCCTGTTCAATTTATCTAGAAGCCAAATGTCTTAAACTTAGTTTCTGTTTGCACAGTAAATGTCTCTGTGAGGCATTTCCTTGAAGCTGTTTCCAAATGCTTGTCCTTTCTATTGTCTTTACAGTCTCTAACTAATATCTAATCACACTATTTTCTGGGCTGTTGAGTAATTCCTAGCTGATTTTTTTTCTTTCAAGTACTTGTTAAGACTTCCTCAAAAACCATAGAGCATTAGGATACTCACAACTCTGCTGTTTCAAGAACTACCACAGGTTTATTTTGGGATTGTTTTTTATAGGCCTTAGTTCTTTAGTTGGCAAAGGCAGTAGAACAGTAAGTGATCTATCTCACTGCTCCTGTGCTACTCGAGAGTCCATGGAGCACTCTACCACTCTACTGCATGGTTACAATAATGCACACAACCATCTTGCCACAGTTCCTACACTGCAACCCAACACCCACTTGTGATTTAGTATGCATTTATCTCCTCTTTGAGCTTTCCTCACAGCTCAGCCCAAGTCACTGCTACAAATTTCACAAAACAACTCTAAATGCTTCTGCTCTTCTGGCCACAAGCAAACAGTATCCTGTTTGGTCTCTTCCTCCAGCAGCATCTCCGACAGTCAAAATTACTGTAGGCAAAATAACTATTATTGGGTAAACATGGGATGAAGGGCTTGACAGCAGCCCTGCTGAGAGGGACTTGGGGGTGCTGCTGGATGACAGGCTCTCTATGACCCATCAGTGTGCACCTGCAGCCCAGAAAGCCAATTATATCCAAAGCAGTGTGGCCAGCAGGGCAAGAGAGGTGATTGTGCCCCTCTGCTCTCATGAGACCCCACCTGCAGTGCTGCGTCCAGCTCTGGGGTCCCCAGCAGAGAAGGACATGGACCTGTTGGAGCGAGTCCAGAGGAGGCACCATGATGATCAGAGATGGAACAGGTCTCCTTTGAGGACAGGCTGAGAGAGTTGGGGTTGTTCAGCCTAGAGAAGAGAAGGCTCCAGGGAGACCTTATTGTGACCTTTCAATACATGTAAACATTCAAGGTCAGGTTGGATGGGGCTCTGAGCAACCAAATTTAGGGGAAGATGTCCCTGCTCACTGAAGGGGGTTTGGTCTATACAACATTTTTATTACCCCCTTAAGGCATAATATCTGGGGAAAAAATATGAAAAGAACATTGTTCAAAGCTCTTGGGAAAGTGAGATACAATAAAGCAATGCTTCTCTTCTAAAAAGCATTCATAGGGCCGCACTAGGCCATGTCAGTTTCTACAGTGAGAACAGTTTGTGTCAGAGCAGCAGTCTGTAAAGCCTGTTGCAGTGATACGAGGTGGGAAAGCCCACACACAGGCTGTTGAGCACAGAGCACACCCCAACACAAGTGATCTGTGGGCAGCTGCCCCGAGCACGGCTGTGCTGCACTGTGGCAGGCCCTGGCTCAGCTGTCAAAGATCCTGCCCATCTCCATTTACAAGGCCGACCCGACAGCCATTCCAGGGAGTACTTGTTTACAGGCAGCATAGCTGGGCTGGTTGCAGACAGTTTTTTGTGCAAGAAAACTGCAATTTTTAAATGAATTACTATTGTTTATACTTCCATAAAGCAGGAGCTGGTCTGCAGTTAACAGAGAGGACACTTAACGCAGTTTAGCGTTCTTTCCTAATGACTTTAAAAAGCTGCTCTTATTTTTCTTCCCAACACAGACATTTCAGCTTAAAGATTATTTTTATTAGCAAATCAATGCTCCTCCACTTTGTGGCAAACACACTTGTTCTTGGACCACTCAGGCTTATTTTGTACTCTGATTTTCTTTGAAATCACTACAGTTACTTGGATAACCAAGGTAAACTACTCTGGAATTCAGGAGCACCGCAATCCATTTAAGGCACACATAACCAACAATGGATGCCTGAAGTGCTTTCCCTTCCTTTTGGATAAAGCACAGAAAACCAGCCTACTGAAAGTTAAGGGAAGAATCATGCACTGACCCCTGTTAAAAGAGCTGACCTTCTCAAAACAGGCCACTAAGATCTAATTTTGAGGGAGCTGGCACTATTGAGTAGAACAAAACTGACAGTACAATTATGGTAAATAGAAAATGTTACTGCCCAGTGTATTTTGAACATCCAAGCACCAACATAAGTCAGCTGCTTTAGTGTTCCACATACTCAAGGTGCTTCCATAGCAAATGGAAGGCTCTGATACTCATTGAAAGAGGAGCAATCTGCTGACTGCAGAAGCAGACTGCCAGGATTTGTGTTACTCAAAAGCAACTTTCTTCAGAAAGTTCATGGGTCGATGCATTGGTCTATGTACATGAATTCCCTTGTGATAAGGGAATCTGCAGACCTTTGCAAAGAAGAAATAGCATTTAAGAAGTAGCAGTGACAGTAACAACTTCAAAAAGGAAGACTTCTGAGACTGGGGTGCATCCATTCTACTCTTCACAACTTCCAACAGGCTGGTTTTTCATTCTGGTTTGATCTTTTCATTCTTGTTTGACAACCATTTAAGATGGTTTGTTTTCAGAAAATACCAGGGCTGTAAATCATCATACTTTTACAAAGTGAAAAATCAAGTATTCTTCCTCAAGGTGCAGTTTCTAGTACGCCAATTTTAGGAACCAAATTAATCTCCTGACATGTTATATCTAGGCTTTGCAACTATCTCCATTGCACTGCTGTGCAAAACTATTCAAAAGAGAGACTTGGTTACCATTTCTCACTTCTGTCATCATTAAGTCAGCAAGAGGAATTGGTTTTACCAACTGGTTACACCAAATAAATAAAAAACTTAACTATAATGAGGACAAGTGCAAGAGCTGTACTTCCTGATGACAAGCATTTGGAACATGTTTTTTTTCCCTTTAACTAGGAAAAGTAAGCATTACCTTTTGTTGTAATGCTTAGAATTTCCAGGTTTTGCAGAAAGTTTTTAGAATACAGAGTTATCCCTTTAAAAAAATCTTAGATTCTAAATCAACAGTGTGTATGTGTGTAAGTATAAATTAATACATACAGTAAACAATTTTTCCCCACTTGTTTTTAGCCATACAGATGCTTGAATACATCTGAGTTTACTATAAGGTTATTCAGTATTACCATTCCCTGTTGCAGAATTACCAACTCATACCTTCTAAAGAACAACTGATCAGCCTACCTTCAAACACATCAGTCATTTTGCAGATGTGAGCAAAGTTAGCTCCATTTGCCCATGTATACACAACATCCATTAGGTTGGGTCTGAACGAATTCAAGTAATTTTCTTCATCAGTTTCCAGTTTTGCTTCTGCTGACACCTTGGCAATTCTTTTTGCACACTCCTTTAAAATAAAATATATTTATAATATATAAATCTTAACTGGAGTAAGCATTTAACTGACAAAAAGACATGCACATTATTAGGTACTGCATTACAGGATGAGGTTTCTTTTTCACTGTGAAATTATTCAGAACCAGAAAGTAAACCACTGTTTACATGAAGTCTGCTTGCACTAACCATCTACAGTACAGCAAGCAAGCTTATAAAACTTTTAGAGGCATGTCCTAAATTAGCATAAAGATTTCTTGCAAACCATATAACATGTTATTACACACTGCAAAATCACATGCAGTGCCAGTGAATCCACTGATGAGCCAAAATTAGGTTTTTGCTGTGCACTTATTAAACATCACTCATGAGCTTTGCTCATGTTAACATCAACCCTGAGCTCAGACAGATTTCTCATTACCTGCATTTGCCGAAGTGGTCCTGCCAGCTGCTCAGTCAATTTTGGCATTTCACTGGACTAAAAAAGAAGACATTGAACAATCTCAGTGTCAGATACACTTGCTCTATACCAAATTAAATGCAAGAACAAAAGTTCAATATGTGATACTGCCACCCTAAATTATTCCAGTAACTTCTCAAACCTGTTACCAAACACTACAATTACTGAATTCCCCAAATGTTTGTTCCTCAAACTAAATCAGAAAAAAAATATCTTTCTGTACAGTATACCAACATTATGAAAAGCAGCACCTGCTTTCTGGATACTTTCAAAATTCCATCTATGTAGCTGTATCATAGTTTTGAACTGACAAATGAGCTGCCATTAACTACTTTGACAGTGACAAGCTTTTCTTTAAGAATACAAATATTTTTAATAACTTAAGCATCAGTGCCAATATATGAAAACATGGCTTCTCAAAATACAGGAACATCTTTCTGCCCTAGCAGTTTAGACTCAAGTACTATTGTTGAGTGAATCTCAATATTCTAATTAACAATGGCTTTACTCAGTTTCTGTTCTACTAACAAATGGAATGCATTACCATCTGCTGTTAATGTTTTTTTCCCCATATTTAAAATCCACCTGAGTGATGGATACATCTTGCTAGCTACTTGCATAAATATTTCATATGGAAGTTTACTGATTTTCTGGGGTAATACTAACCTTGTGTACAGCTTGCAGGTGGGAAAACAATAACATCTATTATGAAATGCCCATGTTTCTGTTTTTAAAAATGTAGGGTCTGATTTTAACAGCCTTTTTGGTATCAATTCCACGTGGTACTGCCATTTCAATCAATGGCCATGTAACATAACACACATCTAAGAATTAAAGAGATGCTCACACCAGAGTGTAGAGTGCAGTAACTGTTGAGCATCTTCTTGAGACAATCATTCTACATTTTAAATTATATGGAGGGGTATGTGTGTATAAACAGCAGCACATATGCTGAGAATCTGTTGATACTGCTTCACTGCAAGAGGAAGACTGCAATTTAACAAAGCCTTTGGCATGTCACTCATAAGCAAAGAGACTTTAGCACTGAAGCTGAAATGTTTTCATCAAGTTCAATGTCAAACACCTTAGGAGGCAAGAAAAAATGTGCAGTGGCTCATAGTGTTATGATGAGTTTCTGCAACTGAATTAAAAACAGTATGGTTAGAAGACAGGAATGAATGAAGACAGGAATTCAATAGAATTCTTGCACTGAAGAAGTAACTTACATTCTCTTGAAACACAAAACAGCTGAGAAGTGCTGTTGCCTGTTCTGCAGTCAAGTCATTGAAGAGGCCATTGAACATCATTTCTGTCAGGAGTAGTTCATCAGCACTGAAATAAAGAAAAGGAAGCTTAGAGAAAAGACTTACTGACATGTAATTTTTAAATGGAGAAATATTAATGTTTTGTGAGGCAACTGGATATGGATAAAAACACCAGCATCCTAATTTTACTGTCAGGGACACCAAACACACACACACACACAGAGAATTATATATATTAGCTTTTTAAGGGGGATACAAATTAATAAAAGACTGCAACAGTATTTCAAAGAAACTAAAAGCACTTACTGGACTACAATAAAACTCTCCTGACAGATCATATGAGTTAGTATTAATAGTTGATTTAGCCAGTTTCTATCAGACAGAATACCAAGAGATCAGAAAGAACCAGGGAGTTAGGCAACTTACAAAAAGGACTCAAACTAGCACTGCTGCTGCTTTGAAAAGATTCAACTGGGTATTTCCAAAATACTGAAGAAAGGAACAAACTTCCTTCAATTTACTTGAAGAATAAAGACTTAATACTGAATTATAAAAGTAAGCGCATGATGCAGATACAAAATCAAAACATACTTACTTGAATAAAACACCAAATTTTTGGTAAGGCCAAACATTCCTTTTTAGAGTTTATAAAAAAAATGCATAGGATGGGGCAAAACCAAAGCATGATTTTTTTAAAAAAAGAGAGGTGTAGCTCAAACAGTTCCAGACAGGAACTAGATAAAATTCTGATTCACTTTTCAGGGCAATTAGCTATCAAACAAATATTGGTAGCAGCTTTCAAACTTACCTGTAAGACAAGCAATGTAGCAGTCACTGTGACTTTTAAAAATACAAAATCCCATCAAAATCTGATTTACACTGTAAGATATTGAAGTCTGATTCATGATTTTTTCCCTTTTTTTAATATATATGTACCTGATAAATGTATTACAGTAAAATGCATAGGAATCTTCATAGATTCTTATGGAAGCAATTTTTCTCTATTCCAAACTTGTCAGTGACTTGGTAGCTGTTGACAATCATTGCTACACTCATTTATGAGTGACTGTACCAACAGTCCTGGTTCAACATCAACCACAGAAATTAAGATCTTCCCTTCATGCAGTGTACAACATTAAATGAAAACACATGCTATTACCTAAGTCAGGCACAAAAATAGCCATTGTTTTGGCATTTTCATGTCTACATTTTAATTTTAAAATCTATTGTATTTTGTCCTTAAGTTGCTACCTTTCCTTATACTGCCTGAATCAGTATATTACCTTTATTACACAGAATGCCATCTCTGAAGAACCCTTTTTCTAATGGTCTCAAAACTTTAAAATAGAAAGTACTAATTCTATCAAGGACAACAAAGTGTATATTCAGGACAATGAGCAGTTTGCACAGAAGCCCATTACCTGCTGATTTCACAAGCCACCCGTCCTTTCATCTCGATGACGTCTGAGGACGTGGCAAACCCCAGTCTCCTCAGAACGCGCTTGCGGCACTTGAGCTCGTCCATCTGCAGAACAGTTCTGGCCTTCTTCAATTCTCGCTTTGCTACTTTAATATCCATAGCAATCTGGGGGCCAGAAGGAGAGGAATTACACCTCGCTGCTTTAATAGATGCAACTGTTCTAAATACATTGCTTAATTTGGTATATGAACATACTACTTGAGCAGTTGCCTTGCCCAAGTCTTCTAAGAGGAAGGTTTAAAACAAATTTAATAATAATAGTAAATAAATCAGCTCCATTTACCCACTGAAACCTCTCGTAAGCTTGGGAAGTTAAGCTATTTACCCACACTGGGAAACAAACCAACCCAAAAAGACAAAGAAGCGATCCTCAGTTGAAAAAAGAGTGCTCATTTTCTGAGACCTGTACTAAGTCTCAGCTAACCAATTATTCAATGAAATGTAAGCCACAGGCTTTATTTTCTGCTACCAGAACTTCTCCAGTGGCTTGCAGTTCATCACAGTCTGCCCCTACCAGAACTACCTCACTTCTGTGAAGGTTCCTAGGGAACCTGTTTTCTCAAGCAGCAGAGGAACATGAGAGCTGGTTTCATGAACAACTGATTTCAGTCTAAGAGGGTACAACTCTACACAAAGTAAGTGCATTGCTTCCAGGCTGAGAGTCTGCTTAGGAAGCAGCAGCATGATGATTTCTCTGGTACACTCCTCAAGCTAATAAGCCCCATCAATTCAACTCAGGTTTGCACGAGCATATTAAAAATTATCAATTAAAATTATCTATAAAGACTTTTCCTACACTGCACTGTGCTACGTCTATTCAGTGAAAAAGACCCCTGTAACCTTCTAACTCCTGAAAACCTCCTCTGAAGTTTTCTTTGCAGATATACTTTGCACCTGTACCAATGAAGGGCATGCCACCAACTCAGCCATTTTGTTAGTGAGATTCAATAATTTTAGAAGGATTGATTTGGGCTTTGCAAATAAAAAGAAAAGCAAGTAAGAAGACAGCAGCTAAACATGAAGTAATTTGGTTTGTATTTTTACCTGCGCTTTTTTTTCACAAAGTTTGTATATGGTTTCCAAGTTTGGATCATTGTGAAGAGGATGTGAATACATCCTATGCTCAAATGCCTCTATTTTTTGGATTACTTTTTTCAACCCTTGGTCCTTGATGCCCATGTCATCAATAGGGTCTAGTAAGGGCACTCCATCAGGAAACCGTTTCTGTACTTCCTACAATGATGAAAAAAGATTTTTTTTTAAGATTAGTAACAGTAAAATAAACTACATTTTACAAATGAACTGGCATAAGTATAGAGACATAGGAGGCTGTAATGTAAGTTATGTGATGTTTCAGCAGTTTCCAAGATCAGTTTAAAACGACTTGAGAAGGAGAAACAATTCACATACATTGTGGCTTCCAAGCCCCCTGAACATTGTGAGAGAAACTTTACACAAATTTCTTTAGAGCAAGTTGCCTTGGGCTCAAGAGTACCTCACTCATCAGAGCAGAGTGCTTACACTACCAAGCCTAGTGGAACTTACCTGTACAGATTTTAACACACTTTGTCTGTTATCAACAGGCCTCAGGTCTTTCGGTATGTAGAGTCGGACACTGCTGATAGCTGAGACCAGATGCACCAGAACAGGAACAACCTATCAGAGAGAGTGCAGTAATTCATAAATCAGTAAAGAACACACCTCTCGGCACTGGCCCATAGAAAAACATTTTCAATGGAAAAGGAAAACTTAGTGCTCAAGGACACAGTAGTGGGTAAAGGAGTATCAGAAAACAGGAAAATGAGGCTAATGACCTGAAGTATTCATAAAGAAGAGGAGTGATTGTCCAAATGGGAAAATTCTGAATGCAGAATCAGAAATCTCCACATCTGGAGAAAGACTACAACTGAAAACAAAACAACAGCTTTTCTAATACCTTGCGTGTCACCTGCTAGAACACCTCTTCTGATCCAAACCAACGTGCTGTTACAGAAGTATATGACTTAACTAAAAATGCTACTAGCAGAGAACATCAAGCCAGAAAATTACATCTTCCTAAGCATGAAAACCATCACGACACCACGAAGAATCTGCATTAAACTCCAAGGTTTAAATGAAGTTTCTGAGAAAAAACCTGCTGACTAATTACACTGCCCCTGATCTGAAAATTTTAACTGTTTGTCTTGACATAGGGTTTCAAATTGAAAATTTTAAACAATGCAAATATTTTCACTAAAAAAAAATTCAGTTTGATTTTAGAATGAGAGGGTTTTTCAAAGCCATCCAGAGGCAGTGGAGTCACCACCCCTGGAAGTGTTCAAAAAACAACTGGATTTGGTACTTCGTGCTATGATTTAGGTGACACGCTGGTGTTCAAGAGTTGGACTCAATGATCTTGAAAATCTTCTCCAGCCTTAAGAATTTTAAGAAATAAAATTCTGTTGCCAGAGACAAGATACTGCTAAAAAAAAGCATTTGTCAAAAAGTACAACTAAAAATGTATTACTCTAATTTATTAAGAAGGCGGAGTTAGGTGTGCAGATTCTCTCTCTTCATTAAATACATCAGTCTCTCTTTTATCATAGTTCACAAATGGCTTGGAAATGAAGATTTGGGAAACTTTATAAGGAACTACTGAGAATAAACACATGTAACAAACCTGCATCTCTCCTCTCTCATCAGGTCTGGCTGGCTTTGCAGACTCAGTAGCAGAATTTTTCAAACTGTCTTTGCTGCAGTGCAGGAGCACTTCAACTACATACAATGGGTCCAATTCACCAGAATTTGGCTGTTGAGGGTACAGAAAAAGAGCAGTTAGGTCTGCAGCAGTTATTTTAAAATACAAGCAGGAATTAATGAAAAACATGTGTTTACCCAATATTATAAAGGTATGAAATCAGCTGTGTCTCTTGCCGAGTATCAGCTCAATGTTGCAGTACATTCTGAAAACCCACACTCTGGTGAACTGACTGGAAGATCCCTCCCACAAAAAAAAACACTTGAAAAAATTACCCTCCCTATCCTCCCTTGCCAGAGTAGCCTAAACTCCACTTAAGCTATAGGTGCAACAGCATTTTCTTCTGTATGTAGCTCGTTTGAAGTAAGCCAGTATGTTTAAAACTGTAATGCACATTTGCATCATGCTAGCAGTACTGAACTTTGCATTTGGAAAAAAAAAAAAAAAGCAAACCAAAATTTAGGGGATCTCTTTCATTTGCAGGTTTGCAGGTTCAGATTTTCATGCACAACAAAGATCACAGAAAACTCTTTCAAGCCTAACAGCCTGTATCTGTGACAAGTGGAAAACTGCAGCTGAAGTTTTGCAGGCTGCATCTTTACATACCCTACACTGCACCTGTAACAGCTGACATTGATTTAAAGAACAAAAACATGTAGGTGTGGTGATTAAAGACTACTGTTCACAAGGGCATAACCTCCTTTACACACTGCTTTAAAAAAGGCTGGCAATAGTTATTTGACTGGATCAATATGCACTAGGGTTGCTCAAACACACTCCTACTGCAAACAAGTATTTTTAAACTTCAAACAGGACTAAGTTATAGGCCTAACACAAAAGGCAGACATCATCTTTTAAAATACCATCTGTAAGCTTTGTGCAAATTAGTAATACAGACTAAATTCAACATAATTCCTAAAAGCAAATCCAAAGAAGTGTTCAGCTTAGAAGTGGACGAAGGTTTAAAAATACAGCATAAGTAATATTTTTCCAGTACGAAGTAAGTATACTTGTATATTTTAAACAGTAATAGGGAATGACATCTGCACCTTGGGACAAAAATGCATTGAATAGACACTAATATGGGTAAACAACAACTTCTTCAAGTAATTTGTTCTGCCTCTGCTCATAGAAACTAGTATTTTCATACTGACTTATTTAAGAGTTACATTGCTTCAAGTTTGTTCCTTAATTGTCATTCTTTCCACACAGCCAGAAGGAAAAACTCAACCCAGCTGCTAGAATGACTTAATGAAAAAAGTGCTGCTGGAGCCACATCCATCTCTTGCAAAACAGACCATCATTTCAAAGCTAATACTCAAACCCAAAGGTTTATACAACAGTGAGGCAGGCCAGATAGGGAAGGCAAATACGTGAATAAAATATGACATAGATAGAAGAACTGCCTCCAAATGACACAGAAGTTGACAATTTTACAGGGAAAGCTGGGACAATGGGGCAATCAGGTTTATTACTTGTGTGTCTCTATGAGAAAAGCAATCTACAAGCAAAGATTTAAGCAACAGCAGTAATAGCCCAGGTTTTCAACTTCAATAAAGAAAGAAATATGACTTTCAAAAGGAAGATGGAAAACAAAACAAAATCTCTTCTAGTAAGTTTTCCTTTCTCCTTTCCTCTTTAATGGATATATATTAGAAAAGCACCAAAAGGTCCCACAAGGAACAGGCTCCATCAAAACTCAAAAAAGACAACTAGCAAATAAAGCCAATGCTCTCCTGATAAAATTATAACAAAAATGCTACCACAGAAAAATATGGTTTAACTTAGATTTTCATTTATAGAGCAGAGTAGCTGGTCAAAACATTTCTGAAAGGGAGACCAACACATCATCTAAGGGTTATGCAGAGACCAACTATGAAAATGCATTTCTGAAAGTCTGGCTTCTATTGCATCACTGCCCTCTGTCTTTTCTTCCAAGTGTCCTCAGATCCATTTCTATTGTTTTGCTCTGTGTATTTTAATTTTCCAACTCTATGGCAACGTCTCAGAGGACAAGCAATTCCATGTATCACACACTAATTTAGGACTCAAGGCAAAATTTGCCTGTTTAGGATAACCTTCTTCACAGAGCTAAATGTCACTCTCCCACTGTTCTCAGCCTTCACTTAGGGCTTCTATTGATTTCCTGAGAGAAAACAACACAGTATCTTTCTAATGAACAGCTTAAATTAATTAGCAATGGCAGTGTCTCAGAAAAAACTTAGTTTGAAACATTTTCAGTGCTATGTAAAAACAAGCATTTCCTCCACAAATATGTTAAAAATGGAACACAAGACTTGGAATTTTCTCCATCTTCTATAGCTTTATTTCTTTACACCTTCACTTCAGGAAGTTCAGAGCTTTTTGTAAATTTGGGGTAAAAGTATATTTTTTTTGCCTTTGAGAACTACAAAAGAATAGGAGTTTTGTCTTATTTTCAGAAAAAAACAGTGAAGTATATATTTTGATAATGGAGAAAATGTGTATTTACCTTAACATTTGATTTCTTAGAGAAATTAACAACCACTCCCCATCCGTAGTCATCACCTTCATTCTTCACCTGGAAATATTACAGGATATTATAATACAGGATATGTTATTATAACATATATAATAATATCCTAGCAAGTATAACTTTTTGTATTTTTGGTATTTACAACAGCAGTTATGGTCTTTTCATCATGAAAACAGTATTTCTTTTAATGCATTACTGAATGCTTAGCAGAGAAAGAAGTCAAAACTGGTGCTTAGTGTGATGCATGTCATTTTTCAAGATGGTAAACTGGCAGACACAAATGATCATTGCAAATTTCACAAAGAGGTACAAATGAAAAACAAAAGAAAAGAAAAATCAAACTACCTTTACCAGTCTTCCTGGCTGTAGAAAGGGCAAGCAGTACTTTGGTTTGTGAATATACTCTTCAATATCTTTACCCAGTTTTGCAAGCTGCTGGCGGATTCTGTAGTATATCACCACATTCTCTTCATTGGGAATGACAATTTTGTTGTACTGTGCTTCCAAATTATTGACTCCTGTAATGGAAAGTAAAATCTCATGGAAATTAATACGTTCTTCCTAACTTGTTTAAGGCCCTGAGTTACCAGTTGAAAATCAGTATCTTCTTCCTCCAATATTTTTATTCCTTATTTAGGCAAATCGGTTTTTATTCTAAGCAGTATCTTTAATTCTCTCATTCTGGTATTACCACAGCAAACAAAAACAAAGAACAGATTATTAAAAAATCTTTTTCCTCTCTACCAACTCATCCTCTTGAATGCTGTTTTTGAAGGGTTGTAAGTGGCCTGGAAATCCCACTTCAGTGGGACTTGAGAGTCAACTCACGGAAGTGCTCCTTATATTTATGTGCCAATTTTTAAAAGAAATAAGCCATCCATTCACACTCATGGCATATTTTCTTCCTTACTCTAAGTGGCCAATTCTCTCCTTTGTGTTTTTATTTGCAGCTGAAGTGATTACAAAATTCTAATGCCCAGTATGGTGCCTAAACTGAAACTGTCCAAGAACTATGAAAAATGTTCTTCAGCTCCATTTTTCTATTTAAACAGCAATGCTGGAATGCCAGAATAAAGATCTAGGCATGCCAACTGGAACAGGGAAATAAAGGAAGGAAATAAATACTATATTAACTACTACTACACCTGCAAACTTTCAGAAAGGTAATTGAAACCCTCCCTCTGCACGACTATCAAAGCTACATGCACATACAGACTTTCTCTCTTAATACTCAATTAACAAACAAACAGATGAACTGCTCAATAATTATAATTACCTCTCATGTTCTTATGATTCTCCTGGATTAAGTTTTGAAAGCGGCCTCACTCTCAAACACTGGCTGAAATCTCCAGACACTGACTTTGGCTCAGGAAAACTCACTATTCAAGGATCATGGCTCAAAATGGAGTTACTTGGTGGAGTGCAAATAACATTCCAGATCTCTCTGAATTTTTCTTTGTATTATAATTAAACATTTCTTACCTACACTACTCTGAATGCAGTGCACTTAAGCTCTTTTTACAGCTTGTACTGAGATATTACAAGGTGGAAGACTTCTCTTCCCTAAGATTTTTCTTCCCTGCATCTCAAACGAGCCAAAGGAATTTTTAAATTGTTTTTTCTTCTTCCCATCCTATAGTTTAGCAACGTGACAACCATTCTTGTCTGCCTCACTGAGGAAAGCTCTCTTCATAAACTGACAGTGCGTATCAGTATAGGTCCCAAGAACCAGAGGAAATTACTGAAACTATAACACAGCAGCACACTGTGCATGGCAACTGTAGGCAGGGAAGATAAAAACTGCACAGGTAAAAACTCCTGTGAGAATAATAAAGTCTAACTACTGAATCTCACTATATATTATACCTACTCACATGAGAACATGCAGCAATACTTACTTTCCACTATTTCTGGAATAGTCCTGTAATGCTGGAACTGATAAAATGATTTTTCTAACATGTATTCAGGGTTAATTTCCTCTACCCGGAGTAAGTTCAGTACCATGTTGTAGGTCAGGTGGAACGCGCTGTTTAGGGGATCAGCTGAACCCTAAAAAAGATAGAAAAACATTTTCCATTTGAAAAAAATATTAATTGCAGCATATATTACACATTGGATAACTGGATAGATCTCACAAATATTTCAGAGCTCTTCAAATGTGTTAACAAGTACGTGGATTATCAGACCTCCTTGATTCCTGAAATGCTTATGACAACACACTCCCCTCCAACAATGTAACATAATTAACTGTTGAAGGGATTTTTAAAAATGAAACTCTTGTGAATTACTGAACAGAAAACAAGTGCAATTTTGGTGTTTTGCAAAACAAAATCTCCCAGAGACTCAAAGAGGGCTGGACTGATAAGAAACATAAAAAAAGGCAAAGATAGAAAAACAGCAAGGTCTACTAAAAATTGTACCAGATGTCTGAAGCCAAACAACACATGACAAGGAATAAAATGGCAAGTGAAATCTAATCTGAAAGTATAATAAAAGACAATGGGCAACAGCTTGCAATGGTCTTGTACTTTTCATTCTTTTAAAATAATGTAAATATGAAATATAAGAGATTTACCAAGAACTGTCATTTCAGCAAGGCCTATGAGTAAATTTAGTCATGCTTAAACATTTTAAATAACTAAAATGTAACAAGAAAATATGGATATCTCAAGGTATATTTTTCATGCAACAATATGATTGTTGAAGTTCCACATATTCTATCAGATATTTTAGAACCCCAGAAATGCTGACTCTAGAAAACATGCAACTCTGCACCTTTTTTAAGCTCAAAAATTTCTTTGCCTGAACCTAATTCTATCTTCTTGCAACTAATTTATTTGCTTTTCCCTATTAGCAGAGATATTTCCTTGTCATAACTAATTTAAAAAATCACTGGCTATTTAAAAAATTACCTGATGATTTGCTTATATATGCAAATGCTGAAATTCAAATCCAATGGTTTTCCAAATCAAGCTAAGTGTACTAGACTTTAAATGACAATATTACAACACACACATTCTTTCAATTTTAAAGGTGGTCTCAGGAATTCAGATCCTACATCCATTGATGCACTGATATCAGACTTAGTAAGAGGCAGGTTGAATCTAAAACTCCTTCACATGTGGAAGATTTAAGAATACTGTAACCCCATTTGCTTTAAGTGAGGCAGAGCTTTATGAGATTGCCATACAAATGCTAGAATCCTATTCACTGATTATTTTGTCTCAGAAAAGAACACAGCTGTTACAGAAAAGCCTTTAGCATATGCAAAACATATGAATACATGCAAAACCAGTTTTGAATAAGTCCTGTTCTAATGTTTTGCTTCCCGTGGCTACTCATTCAGTCTTCTAGATTACATCTGAGTGGATCATAAATACCTCAGTGATGCATCTCAGAGCAGAAGCACATGTAAATTAGACCATGAAATGTGTATTTAAAATAACAATGTCAGTTCTGAAATCACCACGGATGGGTTTCTACTAACAGAAATGTGTCACTAATTACAACATCAACAGTTAAGCTTTGGTGCTCAAGTTTCTACAGATGTCTCTGATTTTATACATCAAATAAAGATGACAGAACTTCTGTTGCTGATGCTAACCAACATGTAGCATAGCTTTTTTAGGTCTGATAAAAGGATTACGTATCCAACCTCCCATCCATTTCTCTAAATATATTATTTATTCTAGGAAAGAGAAATTATCACTCCCAAAAAATCTTGCCTCTCTATAGCAAAAAATACCATTTAAAGACTGGCATTTCCTAAAGAATGGCACAGCAATTATGCCAGTGTCAGCTAACAGTGGTCAGATTCTTTCCTACTGCAATGTCCACTGCTCTAGCCAGGCACCAGCTAAAGAAGCTGGAATACACTCACCAGCTGGCTACAGGCACTGGAGATCTGGCAAAAGCTGCCGTGTGACTGCTCTGATCACAGTATGCAACAAATCCTATTTCCATTCCTGACATCTTGGAGGGAAAACCTTCACTGTGTGCTTGCAAGATTATAAACTATTTCAAAGAATAGAATTGTGTCACACTTCCACTTAAATGTGATCATTAAGTGAGAAAACAAGGAACTACATACAACAGTAATATATACACAGAACATGCCAAAAAAGGCCAAACAATTCCTGCAGATTTACTTTAAAAACCTCTTCTTAAAATCAGCAGAGTTCAACTACGAAGGAGTGATTTAAAAACAAAAGAAAAAACCCAGCTATTTCAGAGATTATATAAGCAGACTTACTTGAAAGACAATGTTTGAGCCAGTTGCTGATGTGGCAATTTTTATTTTAAACACATCAGCATTTTGCAATTTGAAAATATGATCATTCTATTAAGACATAGCAGTTAAAATACAAATCCTGTTTTGGCAAAAATCGTGAATTTTTCCTGTTCCATCATCTTATAAACACATTTTTCTCCAAGCTGCAGAAACTCCTGACTTCTCAGTGTTCTCTAAGCAATACATTTGAAATCAAGAGTTTTGAGACACTTATTTTGTCTGAAAACTGAAACTGCTACTTCTTCAAATGAAATATGACCACACTAGCTCTACTGTATCACAGCACAGCCAGCAAGTTCTGCAGCATACATTAGTCTTTACCTACTACCCCAGGCTATCAGTAGACTCACACCTAACAGGGAGCAATCACCTCCATGTCCTTGCTTCATTTACTTAGCAGCAACATCCAGATTTTGCAGCTGCATCAGAAAACCTTATACCAAAATAGTTGTTCTTTTATACTAAGTACACTCAAGGCATGAGTAGCCAATCAGCCTTTTATGGCAAATACCAAAGATGGCCATTTTTACTGAAGATACAATTAGTGCTTACCTAAAGTCACCTGTCAGGTACATATGGGGAAGAGATGCAAATAACAGAAGGGGAGGGAAGATAGGATACATTACTGACAGGAAAAGGGAAAATGTAGGCTTTTCCTTCCTAACTTACTTCCAAAGAGTCTTCACAGTATAAAGTGTTCAGCTCTGCTGGATTTTGCTTATTGCCAAGATACAGTAAGACATAAATCAGTTTTAACTTGCATTTTCTCCATCATGATTTGCTCCTCTAGAAACCCCTTTGTCTGCTCAACGCTCTTGCCACTGGCTCTCAGATTGATTACTTTACCTACTTAAAAATATTGTGAAGCACTTAGTTCATCCTCTACCAGAGGCCCTCCTGTCAAAATACATCAACCTTCTCTTCAACAAGCTAGGCTACACCATGACCTGCCTCAATATGTCTCAATCTATGAGGAAGCCTCAACCTTTGTCTCTGCAGGAAAAGCTCCAGAGTAGAGAAAGGAAGAACCACCAACCACTCAACGCAGAAGATCAAGAAAAGCCTGACTTTATATGAGCTGCCAAAGGAGTTGATGAGAAAGACTGCCTTGAACAGGCACCAGGAAGTCACTTTCAAACATGCACTGTGTCCCTGACTTACTGCTGTCAAAGAATTACCATTCCAGTTCTCCAGCCTCCTTTCTGCAAGTAATCCTGCCTCTCATTCCTTCAGAGAGGACAGTCTCCCTCCCCTCAAAAATTTAACAAGACTGAAGCAAGAGATTTTCTTTTCTGAATAGTTTTTAGAAAGCAGAGTATCTTTGCAAGCTTTTCCATTCCTCTGGCTGACAATTGCCTGGATACATGAGATTGACTGAAGTTCTCAAAAATCAATGATTCCATTTGCACTTGCAATCACTTCTCAAAAAATTTTAGGTTAACTTAACAGAAGCAGCCTTTCAAGTTTTCCAAGATTTGGGTTATTAGATGTATGCAAAGAATGACTGGATTAAGCCGACAATGTTAAAAATCAGGAACGTAACCATAAACAATTCACTATAGAAATACTTTAGTCAAAAGCGAAAAAAAATATGAGAATCTGAAAACCATAGCTGCTGTACAGTGTTCCCTTTTAACTGCTAATAATTTCAGATCAGATCCTCTTCTTGACACTACCAAACAATCCAACAGGGGATTCTGTATTTAGTGGTATGACAATTTCTTGCCCACATAAACTAGAAAGATATAGAGATCGGGATGAGGAAGACTGGTGCATGGAATTGAGATAAACAGGATTTTTTCCTTTTTTTTAAATTACTGTTAAGACTTGGAGGCCTTGTCTAACTAGGGATGTGAGAGCTGTCATTGCTGCATAATGGCATGTAGTGTTGAGCAAGACACACATTTGGTAAGGGTTACTCTCTCTGCTCTCTCTTACAACAGGAGAAAAATATTTACATTTTTAAATCTGTTCCCATGAAGAGAGAGTAACAAATTCTGCACATAACTTTCTTGCTCCCCAGCCTGTCATGGGAACATCAAATAGCAAATACTGCCTAAAACTTTTGCAAAAGCAACAATAAAGTATCTTTCATAATGATGAAAGTAGATACAATATAGGATATAATTTACACCATTTTGGTCCAGTGACAGTTTTATTTGTTTATCAGTGTTTCTAGAAATAAACTGAATCAATGAGTTTCCAGAAAGGAAATAACAAAACACTTTACAGAAAGAGCAAAGAACAGAACATACTGACAGTAATTAAAAGATATTTCCCTTTTGTCATAAGGGGAAAATAAGTAGCCTTAGCTGTCTGTAACAGTCATCGTTACAAATTTCTATTAAAACTCTCATTAAATAAAAACTCAAGTGACTGCTTGATATGTCTGCAAGACACAGAAACACCTCTTGTGAAACAACAACATGCTTTTTTCCAGGTATCAGTAATAAAATAACCACATGAATATTCAGTGGTCTCAGAAATATAAAAAACCCCCATGCAGTTACACTGATAGCAGAATTACCCTAAGCTACATTAGCACAACTCCAGAACCAATTAAAAAAGCTCCTCTGTGAGGTTGTTTTTAACAGACAATGGTAAACTGCTATTTTAGCACAGATTTATTACCAATCTGACTCACTGCTTTGCCCCAAGAGCAGTTACACCAGCACAAACAGAATCCGCTGTGGGTGGCAAAGCGGCGTCTCAGCAGGCTTTGCTGTTGAAAATACCTCACTCAGGCTGGGATTCAACAAATGCTCCAGTTGTAACAGGAGACTTGAAAACAATGTAACTCTGTTTCTCTCGCCTGCAAACACTACCTTCTCAAGTTAGTTCTGAAGGATGGAAATTCTCAACCATTTACCCTCTCTAATACAGTAGGCTACTATTGTAGCCGTCATTACTTCAGGTTGGTAACTCCAAGTTCTGGTCTTCTCCTTGTTTCAGGAAAAAGCAAATGGTATGTCTATCTTCAAGAAGATGCTAGCTGACATTCTCAACAGATTTGCTGCTATAGTTATCAGGATAGTGTTGTATTTATTTTATGACACTTCATAATTTCAGTAAACATGCAGTATGTTTTAACTTAAAGGAGAAGTGTGCTCTAGCAAAGACTACCTACTTCTATTAAACCTTAACATAGAAATAAATTTTAAAAAGTACCTTTGTTGTCTGTTGATTTCAAAACCTGCCCTTTTTGTTTTAAGAATAAGAGGGCAAAGAAAGAAATCTAGTTCAGCCAAAATGCATTCTCATTCGTAGTGATGTGTTTACCAAAGTAAATTTTCCAAAAATCTGGAGGAAAACTGCTTTCCACAGACTGAAATAAAACTTGAAGTATTTTGCGGCATTAAAGTAGCAACCACAATAAATAAATAAAACCCATTAGCTTAGTCCTGCAGGCTCTTGAAAATCCTGAGGTGAAGTTCAAGAGTGACAAGCCATTTCACACACCATTTGATGCACCCCATTTTCCCACATTTTAGTTGCAAACATCAGCAAGACCAGCTATTTGCTGTTCTCTTCCATCTGCTGGCTTGCATAACTATATACAAAACTATGACCCTGTACAAAGGTATTTGATTATCCATTTCCCCGATCTCAGTGATTTCATGCTAAAATCTTGTTGACTTCAAGGCAATTTAAAAATAAGGTTAGAAGTTAAGTACCTTCCTGAATCAGAGCCTGGAAAATTCCTGCAATACATGCCTCATAAGGATAAAAAAAGGTTGGCAGTTTACAGTAAAAACAATTATTTCACATTAAAATTATCTTTATCTAAATCCGTTTTATGAAGTATCCAAAATACATGTTTCATGGTGATTCTCATCTATGTAACAACTTTAGAAGAATATTTTACTGTCCTCAAACCACTAGTGACAATGTTATTTTAGATTTTGCAATGTCTTTTACAACAAGTATTATGTCCAACCTCCAGCTGAAGTATTTCTCTTCTGATGTAGGATTTGGTAAATTTCTCAAGTCCTGAGGCTTTTTTTTTTCCCCTTAGAAGGAACTTCTGAGTCAAACCAAAGTACTGTAGTGTAATTAAGATGGCATGCTAACCTGGTGTTTGCAGAGGAAACTATTGAACTGTCTGAATTGCTGTCATGGTACAATAAAACAATTTAAGAATTAAAATAAAATGTAAAGAGACTTCTCATAGCAGCATACAGGCCAAATAAGGCCAGTAAAGCCAGCTCTGTAAAATGAAGGCCCTGCCAAGGAATGAGATGTAGCCAGTGGAGTATCTCCTACAGCTTGGCATTGGGGCACTTTATGTTCCATAGGCAAAAGACAAGAAAGCATATTAATATATCTGTTACCTTGGCAGACAAATGTATCAGAAATAGTGAAGCCAGCAGGACTGGGGAAAAGGATTGGCACTGATGAAGGCACACCTCAGAGTCCTGTGACTCTCCAGAGTCCCCCCAGAATGGGCACCTTCTGAGCCTCTCACTCCAAAAAGGACTTTAAAGAGCTCGACCATGTCCAGAGAAGGGCAGCAAGGCTCATGAAGCGTCTAGAGGTCATGTCTTCTGAGGAACACCTGAGGGAGCGGGGGGTGTTTATCCTGGGGAAGTGGAGGCTCAGGGGAATCCTCATTGCCCTCTACAACTGCCTGAAAGGAGCTTGTTAGTAAGGTGGGGGGCACTATCTTCTACTGTGCCTACAGGGAGATGACCCAAGGAAATGGCCTTAAACTTGAGACTGGGGATATTCAGATTAGATATTAGAAAGAATTTTTTTCTGGTTAGAGTGGTCAGGCACTGGAACGGGTTTGCCCAGGGAGGTGGTGGAGTCACCATCCCTTGGAGGTGTTTTAGAGGTGTCTGGATCTGGCACTGGGTAATATGGTTTAGAGCTTGCACTGGTAAATGCTGGGTTAACAGCTGGACTTGGTGACCTAAAGGGTCAACCTTCATGATTCTGTATTTTCTTTGAATTTTACAGTCCACCTATCTTCTCCTGTGATGGAGCAAGTAGATGCAAAGCACTGACAGGCTCAAATTCAAAGTTCAAAAACTGACTTACACAGTACATTCTCCTTCAGAGTATAACCATCCATTCTGGTAACATAATTAGCTCAAGGGTTTCGTCTTTTAGAGACATAACAAATTACAACTGTTGAGTACCTCAACTCTTTCTGTAGACTACATCCTTGTAGCATGGCCAAGTTCCAACTGAAGAGATGCTGCACAGGTTTCAAATGCTAGCTAGCATCAAGAACAAGCTTTACACTCCCTACCTAAACTAACACAATATGGCTAAAGATTTTAAGTAAGGAAACAAAAAGAAGTCCAACCAAATACTTTTTAGTATCATGCAAACATACAATTAAAATTTACCATCTTCAGAAAGCTGTCCCAATAGTCTTGTAAGCATTTAAGTTTACAGAGTCATGGAAGTCACCAGTTTACTAAATATTCAGTGGTCAAGTAAATGCTAAGGATAAACAAAAAAACCTAGTCACACTGCAGAAGACAAATGTGCATTACTGAGTCTAAGAAATATTTACAAAACTCCCTTGTAAGAACGCCATCTAAGAAGGGAATGCTGAATGTAAGTCTGGAGGACTGTACACAATGTTGCAATGAGCAGCCACAGCCAAGCAGCACAGCTGCAGCAAGGCTGCTGGTACCAATACGCTCAAAGCTCTCACCCCACCCACCGCCGCCGGAGGCAGCTGACAACACCATTCCTAGATGTTTTGCTCCAGTGCTCAGGAAATGGTTTGGATCAGACACCCCTTAGGGCTGAAGAGCTATGACAAAAATGTTCTACATAATGCTCTATTGTTCTCAACAAGGTTAATTTATTTCTTATAGAGTTTTTCCTATAAATCTTTACCTTATCCTGAGAGCAGAATGCTACCGCTAGGCACGACTGTGACCCTACTCCCAAAAAATACATTAACTAAGGAAAATCTAACTGACAAATACTTATTGATGACTATGAATTGTAAATATAATAGGAATTTTAGTCTGTATTGATTTCCTCGGCCTGATTGACATGGAATTTCCTCTAGATGCTTTATACTTAAGAAGGAAAATAAGGGAGGTTTTTTGTGCTGTACTGCTAATTTCATAAAAGGTTACTTTTACTGCCTTTATAACAATTGACTAAATAGTTACAGAAGCTACAGAAACATCAATACCTTCATTTCAGCCACTTGTGATCTTTTTAAGAAAAATCTAAAAGTCAATCTTTGCTCACAAGGGAAGTAATGTCAAAAATAAATGAAATACATTAATTCATTTAGATCAGTGGAGAAGAAGCAAGCTATAACATAGAACGCAAAAGCTATTATTTTTCCATTTATTTCCTTATCATTCAAAAGGGGAAAAAACCAAAGGTCTTGTAGTTTCAATTAAGGAAGGAGGTTTTACTGTTTCCTTAAAATCTTGACAAAAGCCCCAGAGGTAGTATCAAAAAGAAATTAAATGATCTACTACTTCTTTTTCTGTCTTAATTCATTCAGACAGAGTTCTATAGTTCTCAAACTATTGACTTTTCAAACGTTAAAAAAAGCCACCTTTTGAATGGGTGAGCTTATAAAGCAAATAAAAGTTACTCTCTTAAATATGAAGATAAATACTTGAAATACTGTTTTTTCTTAAGATATTAACAATTATTTCATGTAAGTTAACCTTTTTGGGGATTTTTTTTTATAAATACTATTTATAAGGATTCTCTTTTGCTTCTCTCATTTTGTATATCCTGCTCTTTTTTCAGCTGAGGAAGTATGAATGTGTAAAAACTTTTAAACAGTAAGTATGACACAAAATCACGTTTTCTTAAACAGTCTCAAAAACTCACAAAAACCTAGTTAAAAAAACTTAGTCTTTATACATCTGAGAGATGTAAACATGCATTAAGAGTGCAAATCAAGAAATAAATAGATGCACACTCCACTGAGAAAACACAAATCAAATCAAGACTAACAAATTAATACAAAACATAACGCTACCATACCATGAAGATTTCTGAAATTTATTTTACTGATTTTTGTTTAGTTAACCATAATGCAGCATTCATGAAAATTCTGACTTTAAGAAGGTAAATACTGCCTTCTTGAAGTATAAAAGGTACAAGTAATGTACATATTTGCAGACATATTATGGATTCAGAGGTAGCACTGACAGATCAAGACACACAACAAAGAATCCACATCTGCATAATCAGCAGCAGCCACATAAGTCCTTTTTCCCTTGTTCTTAATTTGCCTGGAAAAGAACATCAGCATCTCCTTTTTTTTGGCAACAGCTACATGTCTTTTGTAAACATAACTTGATGCTGACTTGAGATGATCCACACAATTTATACTAAGTCTAGTAATATTGTAAATGCTGTTTTAACACAAATGACCTGCTATTTGCACCAAGGCTACAAGCTCCTAAATACAGTGCAGTGTAAGTCCCCAAGTTTTCAGTTTTAGCATGTGTGCACAATTAGTGCACGTAGCCTAAAACAGGCAACTCACACAATGGATTATTATACTTCTTTGTGGTTATTTTTGCCATGGAATTTACATAGAAGTGTAATGAGTATGGTATTCCATATCCGAATTATAAAGCAAGATTATACTATATTATTATTAGTGTGATAATCTGTAACAACTCCCATTACAGTTCAGGAAAGTCCTGTAATTTAATGCTCATCTCAACCATGAGTGATTTTTTTAACCTCTTAATTTCCAAACTTCAACATCATCTGCAAGAACTGTCTTTTCTCCATAGCTGATTTTAGCACACTGACAGCCATGCCACTCTTCTTCTTTATTGCATGTACCTCATTTTTGCATGATCTTCTCCATCACACTGACAGTCCATTAACAAACCTTTATTTCATCACCAAGAACCAAGAATTTAGTAAGTCTTATGAAAGCTCAAATCTTTTCCTAGTTCACCATAATCCTTAAACTGATGGCAGTCAGCAAGAAACAAACAGAATATTACAGTAGTAGCACTACCACTAGGAAAACAGGATAGAGTTCTACTTGTCCTGCCTGATAGCCCTTTTACACAAAAAAGGATGACACTACTTTTGTATAAAAAAGGACGGTATTAGTCTTGTGACTTTGTTTCAGAATAGAAACTCCAATGAGAATTCACTGAAAGCTACTTTTAGGAGATGTCATCTACCTGCATGATCTCCTTGTCTAAGGTGAGTAATTTTCCATATAACATTACTCAAGTGAGCATAATCTTGTGGGGAGAACAGGAACCAAATAATGTCTCTCCTACCTTCAAAAGCTGCTTGCCAATTGTTGGACTCATTTTTTCATCCACCATAAGAATGACTATTCCTCTGTCATCCATACCTCGGCGTCCTGCGCGACCTGACATTTGAATGTATTCACCTGAGGATATCTGCAATAAAATGAGAAATAGAAATTAACAAACATCAAGAAAATTGCAGGAACACATAATGTGCTGATTACAATTGCACAGTAAATGACATGATGTATAAACTCTAGTAAAGAAGAGTTATATAATTTATCAAAGAGCTATCCAGATTGACTTCATTAGTCATAATTATCATGAAATGACAATATAAATCCATGAATATGAATAATGTAATTCAGCAGTAAAAGTTAACTACTGCTCTTATAGCTCTGTATCATGATGCATCACTTTAATAAGCACAAAAACCATTTTTCTAATGTCTTGTATAATAGAAGGTTGCTGAGCATGGTGGAGAAATAACAGATCTTCAACATACTCATAATACCTCTCCACCATATTGAAGTAGTGTATAGTTTCATTCAAATTATTCAATAGTAACACTAATACACTGATAGTTGCAATAGGAGTATTTTTATGCCTTCTAAATGTGAAATGGAAGAGTTCATAAAGGCCTGGGACACGGACAAGAGGCAACTACAACTGGTTACCTCTGTCTCACCAAGTTATGTAACAGGGGTTTTGCCATTGGTGGAACTGCATTCTCAACAACTCCCCAAGTTTCACTTTAGGTCAGATTTCAAAAAATACTTAGGCAAACTGTGCTAAATAATTTCAGAAGTTCCATATTTCTGCTATCTCAAAGGTAACCCATCTTATATACATCCCACAGCCATGCAATCAGAATGAATAGTGAAACTGAATAACCCAAACTTAAGATTGAAGAACTGTTTACTTCATAACAGATAGGTCAAGTCAGTTGTCCCGTTCACCACAATTTCCACACCTTTGAAGGATAAGCTGTGGTTCTTATAAAGCTTCGTTGTGATGATTTGCAAAACCTCTTTTTTTTTTTTTAAGTAAACCACATACCTGGTTTTAATGTCTAAAATTTTATAATTATGCAAAAAACTCTGCTGTAAGAAAACAATACTCTTCCAAGGTAAATGACCTCTTTTCTTGGGTCTGTCAAAATTAATGATCATCGTGATAGGATATGAAGCCCATTTATTCTTCAGAGTTCTCTGATACAGAATGAAGTATCTGGGTCTCATAGTTTTGGAAAAGTTTGTGCGGAAGTCTTAGTCTAATCCAATGTCTGCTGCTAACCTGTATTTGATTCCTTCCTGACGTATCTATTAAACAATCTCATGGATAAACTGAGAAACCTTGTCTTCAGAAATTTGCATATGAATTATAAATGGACTAGACACAAAGATTTTTGAAAGAAAAAATATTTTTTACTACACTGAGGTGAACACATCAAGAGTAAATTTAATTCTAATAAGGTTTAAATAATTCAGTTATTCAACAGAACCTCTTCATTACTTACCCATCGGAAATCTTTCCCATCAAATTTACTGGCACTTGTAAACAGCACCGTTCTGGCTGGCATATTAATTCCCATAGCAAAAGTCTCTGTTGCAAATAAGGCCTAAATAAACAGAATGAAGTTAAACAAGCAAAATACAAACAGGATATCAAGCAAGCATGAAAATAGTCAGAGATTGCTACACAAAATCTCTCTGGATTTTAATGTATCCGTGCAGTAAATACAGGGAACACAGGCATATTCACTACTTAAAAACTGGACCAAAGCCATCTTTTTGTCTTCCCTTATTTTTCCTGGGAAAGTACAAAAACTAAATAGATGGCACCACGTGAAAGACTCCAAAAAGAAACATAATGGAGTGCAAATTATATTAATCAATAATAGTAATTAATTTCAATATTCAAGTTTGCAAGAAGAAAATAGGAGTTAGCTATCAAAAAAATCCACCACAACTTTCACCCAAGGTTACATTTTTCTGAGTATTTGTCCTTAGAACAAGCAATAGTCAGCTTGATAAATGTCCAGTCATTTATGGGAGCAAGATGTAACATAATATAGTTGAAGAAAATATGTAAGTTAGACACTGTAAGTTCAAGTACTTGTGAGTAAAATCTGCAATACTTAAAACTACAGCTGCAATTCTGTAGGTCTCCACTGTAATACTAACATACACCCTGAGCTAAGGCATACTTCTTGGATTTTCAGGATTACCAGCCATATATTCACAACAAACTACAGATAGACATGAAAAATACCTTTATTAGGCCCTCAGAGAAAAGGATTTCTATGGTTTCTTTTAAGATAGGAAGCAAACCACCATGATGAATACCAATTCCTCGCTTCAGAAGGGGAAGCACGTGTTCAACCTGTGAAGAAACATACAAAAGACCAGCAAACAAATTTTAGCATTTGCTACTAGAAGTTGTATGAAAAGCCTCAACACTGCTCTTAAGGTTCATGTAATTCACTATTTCCCAATTTAAAATAAAATAACTACCCTTTCAATCTTGTAATATTCTGCTTAGAAGCTTGTATTTTTCCACTGTAAAGATGGGAAAACATCACTATGCTTGGTCATTATACAAAAAATTAGATTGCAGATGCATCAATGCAACTTTCTGAAAGCCTTAGCCATCAACAACTGCTGAGTGCATACTGCACTCCCACTTGAACTATTTCCAGATTGTTTTAACCCAGGTCTATCTCTTTATAAACTCTTATATTTACTTAAAAATATAATTGGAAAAAATAAAACAAGGGGTAGGAACTCCACTGTTAATTCTGACATATGTCAGTCATCTGCTGGAATTGCAACTGGAAGGAATCCTTATCACCTCTTTCATAATGACAAGAAGCAAAGCAGGAGATCCTAAAACCCGGGGAGATTAACGAGATTACCCAGTTTTAAAATATCTGTACTCTCAATAAAACAGCCACAGCTTCCCAAGGTGCAGAAAACAGGATAGCAGCAATTCAACTCTGTTTAAAAGAACCCTTTTCAATCTCCACTTACCTGAGGAAGCTTTTTGTCTTCATCTGAGAGACAATCAATTGCATTGTTGAAGACTTCTTCAACCATTTTTTTTTCTTCATCTAAGAAGGCAATTTGTAAGGCAATTAGCGGAAGGCTAATAACAGATGTAAATAAAGTGATACCACATTCTAATATTTACAGAATTGTACAATAAAAATTGAGTGGAATACTCTGAAGTCTACACAAAAACACCCACACTGGGTCAGGCTGAAGTCTTGATTAAGACTTTAATAAGCCTAGAGGAGCCAGATGGTAACCAGAAGCAGATCAGGACCAAGAAAACTAGAACAAACCTTTCAGAATAATTCAAACTTCAACTACTTCCAAGCCTGGGATTTATCTGTCTTACATGCTCCCTGACTATTTCATAAGCCTCACCTGTTCCGCTTCCACCTACTAGTCCCTGTCTGCATGGACATACAGTTTCCTTCTTCCCTGTTAACTCTCAAAGTTTACACCCTTTCCACTAAGTAATATGAACATCAAGAATATACACACAAAGATGTGATTCTGAAGAAAACATGAAAATGGACCTCTGTGTTTACACACATCTTTAAATTTTCTGACAGAAACACCTGCATTGTTCTATCACTATGAACCAAAATGTGTAAAGACTGGAGCAACTAAGCAGGCAAGGACCCTGAATAGCTCACGAACATGAAACAGTCTGCTGATTCACAACAAATTCCTTATTTTTGTTAAAACTCTTCAGATTTCCAAGAAGCAATGAGCTTCAACTTATCTGCAAAGCTTAGTCTTAGTCCAAGACAAAAAAAAACTTGTTTGTTCAACTCTTGGTTTTTACTTTGAGAAGCAAGGGGAAGAAGGAAATAAAGAAAAATGGATTGCACTGTCGAGAAAGAACTGTCTAGTGTTTTGTTATACGGTTGTTTGGACTTGAGAGTATACTATTTTTCTAATGAACCTAACATGAAAATTTTGGGAAATACTTTTTTATGATCAGTCTACTCCCACTATAGACAGCATTTTCTAGGAACCCTTGTGTCATTATTACAATAAATGGCATACTGGAGGCAAGAAATAGAGTTTAAAACTGATGAACAGATTGTCTTTGTGATGACCAAGTACTCTGTGCACCAATACCATCCTACTGAATACAGCTTCAGTTACCACCATAGTAAATGAAAAAAGCAGTATGTATTCTCCTTTTGGTTTCACACAAAATGTTCAACAGAAAAAGTAGTATTTCACAACAAACTACATCTGTGAATGGAATTAAGACTGGATTTCTATACCTGTATTAAAATCTAACTTTGTCATCTGAAGTGCATAGGCTTCACAGTCTTTCTTACTGAAGCTGAAAATAATCACGGGCTGGAAATTCCTTTCCATGATCATCTTCACAATCTTAAAAACATTTGAAGGACCTGCAGGAAGATTACATTAATTTAAATTAAATTTTACAACAAAAAGTATCTTATGGAGTAATTGAGACAAAACCACAACTTGCATAGAACTTTGAAAAAAAAAATTATACCAAAAATTACCTCAGAATGGGTTCAAACTCACCTTTTGTTCCTCCTTTCCTGCCTTTCTGATCCCCTTTTGCTAAGTCTCCTGCATCTCTGAGCACTTGCATTGCTGTATTAAAATTATCTTCTCTGAAATCTCCCTAGATGTAAAACACAACATTTGTAAATAGTTACTTACAAAACCTACTGAGAAATACTTAGCACTTTGCACAGCCAGTACCATTAACCCATACATACAGAAGCAAAATGACAAAAACAATGCATAAGCCACCAAAAGAGTTTACTAGGTCAGTGTCACAGCTCACAATTACACTGGTGTGTCTCTGAAGTTACTGCTCAATGTTCTATCCACCAGACTACTTACCATGCCAGACTTGCTGAGAGTACCAAAACTGACTTTTAGGAATGTCCACACAGAACTACACTGCCCAATGAAGACCTATCTTTAAGTGCAGCACTACTGTTTATGGCATTAGCTACTGCTGAGAGAACTAATGATAAATTTTAAACAACTTTTTAGTTAAAATACACCTAAAGAAACAAAAATATTTTGCTCCCTTCACTAAAATCAGATTTACATGCTACTACATTTTCTTTTGAGTGAGAAATAGTACAAGAAATATCTACTACTTTGCAAATTTACAGAAAGCAGCATGCATTTTAGAAAACAAGCAAGGATGTGGGCACTTAAGACATCTCAGGAAAGTATTACTCAGCTGCTTGCATGACATTAGATAATAAAACCAATTTCTTGTATAAGACTCCAAAATTCTAAAAGCAATTCAGAGATAACCATCACTCACTTGAACTTAATTTTAACAGAAACATCCTTTATATAGCCTATCCAAATTTTGCAAGAGCTCAAGCTTTTGATTATTAAGTGAGGAAAACAATCTTTCAGACAAACTGAGCATTCCTTACATTTTCATCAACAACCAGATGGAGTCCATCTCCTCCTGCTGGAAATATGTAATGCTGCAGTGGAGTGGGTCGATAGTCAGTGTAAATCACATGGCAAGGCTATAAAAAAGAAATTCACGTATAAATTTTATAATTGCATTGTAATAGCACTTGATGGAAAATCCAATACATTACTATTAAAACACAACTTTCTAAAAATCAGAAAGTAAGGCTTTCAGAAACTAAGATAACAAATTTTCTTTCCTGAATATGGATTTCCAGTGATGTTGCTTAAGAAAAAGAACATTTGAAAATGTTTTAGAACACAAGTTGGCTACAAAAATTCTTTCTCATGAAAACAAAAAGTAAAGGTAGCCAGTATTTTTTTCAGCATTACTAGACAGACTTGAAATATTACCATCTTCTAAAATCAAAGTAAAACCAGCTAATTTGTATTTTGTAAAAAAGCCTGAAGTATTATTGAAACACCTAAGAAAGACTAACAGTAGACTTCCATGAGCATTTAAGGTTTTGATGCATGGAGAAAGCTTGTTTAGGAAAAAAAACAACACTTCCTTTAAAACATTAAATATTACATAAATCTGCTTTTTAAAAGCCCACAGTCTAATAGTCTGCAACACAAAGTCAAGCAGACATCTTTTCTATTATACTCCCTTCATCACAAACAACATAAGATTTAATCTCCAAGGTATTTTTTAAATTGGACCAACCTCTTGTTGATAACAAATTCCCCAGTTCACAATTCACAAAGTCTTTGCTATAAAAGCATGTCTTAGAAAAAAACAGAATAGAATTTAAAAATTAAAGGTTACACGACAGAATAGATCCCTTAAATAACACTTTTCTCACTTGCTTGCAAGCATATATAGTGTTTCGTATGGATTTAAGATTTACTTTTGATTTCTACATGGCCTTTTACAGAGCTCCTCAGCTGAATTCTCCCAAGAATCTCTTGTCTATCAGCCCTCAGAAAATCACTGTATGTTCAACATGTTTCATAACTCAGAATGTTCTCTAAAATCAGACAGGCACTTAAATAATTGTGGAAAACAGACATTAGTAAACACCTGTAATGTTGCCATTCAGAAGCAACCCCCAGTATACCTGTAAAAGTAGGAATATAGCTAGACAAGCCAGGAGTGATCTACATTATCACCTATAAGCAATAAAATGACTAAAAGGATACCAAAAAGAGGTCCAGTTATCAACCAAACAGACAGTATTATGCCAGAAGACAAAAAGCATAGAGATAAAATGTATCAGAAATATAACCTGTTTGTGAAGATGGCAGATCCATTCAGCAAACTGACGGGCATTTGGAATAGTTGCAGAAAGGAACACATAATGTACATTATCAGGAAGCAAAATAATAGTCTCTTCCCAAACCACGCCACGTTCTGAAAATGGAAAGGCATATGGGAAATTTACATGAATAAAGTATGTTTCTCATCCCTGAAGCCAACGAACAGCATGCTTAAAAACAAAATAAGACAAAAAAAACCCCAATTTCTTCTACACATGTGGGCTATATTAAATGCCCTCAAAGTTGTTTCTGCTTTGGTGAAGAAAATACAAACTGCAACACATTTATATAAATCCAGTAGGAAACAAATTATGACTTTTTTATACAAAAAGATGACAGATTTTAAAAGAGAAAATAAGACTTAATTCTTCAAAAGAAAAGGAAATTGTTCTTGGGCAAAAAATTCAAAGACTTGAAAAGAAAAATAGTACATATAGGTTACCTGTATCCCTCATGTAGTGAATTTCATCAAAAATAACCCATGCAACTTCACGCATCACCTCAGAACCTCTGTAAAGCATACTCCTCAAGATCTAAAAAAGGAAGCAAAAGTTAAGTCTCTTCACATGAAATAACAACAGTCACGTTACATGGACATTGATAAGAAACTGCCAGAATTTTTGGTTCACATTTGCACTGTGTAGCGGTTTGAAAGCAAAACCAGTGAGAGACTCCAAGTCAGAAATCCAACTTAAAAGGAAGAAAAAAAAAAAAAAAAAAAGAAGTAAAATAAATGCAAAAAAGACCACTGACAGAGTCAGATTACAACTTGACACCCTGTTGGTCAGGGTGTTGGAAACAGTTCAAAAGTAAGCCCTCCTGGAGTGTGGCAGATGTGGTCCCGCTGGAAGCAGAGGTGGTCCTGCAGAGAAAGGGTTTAGAGATGGGTTTGGTCCTCCTTTGGGAGTCCCGTGGGAACACTGGGTCAGGTGTCTGGCGACACTTGTGCTGCAAATGGTTTGGCTCCTTTGCTGCCCGTAGAGCATCTCACAATGGGATGTAATGTGTCATGTCACTGGTGAGCTTTAATGGTCCATTAACAGAAGATATCCCCATGGGGGTAGTGGGAGGCACTGGGGTGATGACCTTTAATGGTCCATTAACAGAACATAAACCCCTGGAGGTAATGGGAGGCACTGGGGTGATGAGCTTTAATGGCTCATTAACAGAAGATAAACCCCTGGAGGTAATGGGAGGCACTGGGGTGATGAGCTTTAATGGTCCATTAACAGAAGATATTCCCATGGAGGGTGAACAGAGATAAGAAACAATGCCTCACCCGGTTTTAACAGATGGCTTGTTATCAGAAAGGACCCACCCCCTCCCTCCTGGAGTTACAACAGATAAAGAAACAAAATCTCCCCAACTGGGTTTGAACAGATGGAATAGAATAAACTTTTTTTTTTGGTTACATAACCCAAGACACATTGATATATAAAATCATATTTTGCACAAAACATAAAAACATTTAAAGATATGTTTTGTGATGCTTTCCAAGTTCATTCCAATCTAACTACCTGAGAAAAACTGATTCCTCTGAAAGGAACATGAAAGAATGAAACAACACATTTCTCCAAAATTCCACTGGCAGGTAATTGTTACAGCTCTTACAGAGCTACTTCTGCCCTCTTTTTACCTCATCCTAATAGATAAGCTCCCTGTAATTAAGAGGAAATCTTTTGTCAGAAATCAAATCATTCAATCTCTCCAATCTTTCCCCACTGAAGTTATGCCCGCTCCTTTGAGGTAAAGGCAAAAAAAGGAAAATTCCAACTCATGGCTATATTTCTACAACAGAAATGTGACAAAACTCTGTAAACAGTACATTGTTACTGTTTGCATGTAACAGCTTCATATTCCTGGAGTTCTAACCCCTACTGTAAACCATTCAACTATCCTTCAACGATTTTGCTTTCCTTATTTTGCCTTTCTAGAACAAAATACTGACCACAGGATGTACAAAATTTAACTTTCAGCATTTCATATCTACAGAATACTCAGTGTCTCGAGCAAGCACTCAGGAAATTAAATTCTTACTTTCTCCACATTAGAATCAGAAGTTCCTGACTTACAGTTCAAAAGCATAAATCCACACAGATTTACCAAAAATTAAAACATTCAAATGAGTCATAATGAACTTTAGAATATTTTCTACCCTAATTAGGCCACTTTAGTCTTTTAAAATTAGACCTCCCCAATCAAAAAGGGTAGAAGAAAGCACCGATCAAGAATTAGTCTGATCTTACCTCAGTTGTCATTACCAAACAAGAAGCTGTTGGATTAATGGTGACATCCCCAGTCATCAAACCAACATCCTGAAATTCTTCATACATCTCACGGTACTTCTGATTACTCAGAGCTTTAATTGGACTTGTAAATATCACTCGCTGCTTTTCCCGCAAAGCCAGTGCAATTGCATACCTGTATTCAAACAATATCCATATTAACAGCTGCCAGGAAGACAGAGTGTATCACTTCACTCAGGAACAAAATAAATTGTGCAATTCAGAACACCAAGAGAATGACAGACAGCATTTGAATCCATGCTCCAAAACATCTAGCATTTCATACTCAGATTATTATGTTCAGCACAACTACTGAATATGCATCTTTGGAGAGTGAGAAATCTTTGAACACCAAGTTAGGTGATTTTTATGGACACGAGTACATGCAGTTTAATTTAAAAACTGTCACTGTGTGGCAACAAAACTATTATTATTTGAACCTGTGCTCTAATATATCTTCATGTACATTTCACTTCTCACTTCAGGTAGGCACTTCACTGTCTGAACCAAACCCTGACAGAGAAGCTGCTGACTAGATCAAACCACTGCTTCTAACAAAGCAAAAAAAACCCCAAAAAAACACAGAACAAAGTCCTTACTCGTTCTAGCCAGGGGCTAGAAAACAAAGGTTTTTTTTTTAGATTTACAGAAATCTGTAATGAAGTAACTTCCATTTCAATCTATACAGTAACACCTTGACAGTTTAAAAATAAAAGCTAAGCTTAAAAACAAATTAAGCTTCTCATTACCCACTAAATGATGAAAGACGTAATTTTTATATTCAGGAGTAGCCAATTAAATTTTAACACTGACAGACTGAAATGTTGTATGAAGAAATTAGGAGGCAACAACTACTGATGGTTCAAGAAAGTGACAGAAGGGACATAACACTGTTCTTTCATTAGAGCCTGTTAGAAAAGTACTTACTCAGCACAGACAGTTTTACCAGCTGATGTGTGAGCTGACACTAACACAGACTGATTATTGTCTACACAAAGAATAGCTTCTCTCTGGAAGGCATCAAGAATAAATGGATATTCCTAGAAGAGAAAAAAGCAAAAACATTACAGAAGTTTAAGACAGACTTACATCTAACTAATTTTCTGACTGACCTATTGTGTAAATTAGAAGCAGAAATTAACCCCTGAAGATTACTTGTAGTTTCTGCTGATCTTAACTCACCATTATGCAACAACTTTGTATTTAAATATTTTTGTCTCATACCATACCTAAGATGTTACTTATGTCTTCTTGTCTTAGCAAATGAAAATCTTGCTCTGATGACTGAATTTTCACTTATTTACCAGCTTAGGTAATTTTATCAGAAATTAGGTAAATTTACCAGAACTAGAATGCTGCCCCTGCCTGATGGTACAGAAAGAACCAACATCATGATGCCTTATCCACCTCATTCAACCACATAATTTTCTCTACCAAATATTAACTACAAAAACATCAATTTTATTTATGACAGACCACCTTTTCCAGACCTTACTGATAAAGTATATAATTTTTCCCTCTATTCTCACCTACTATGTCAAGCATGTACAAAAAAAAAATAAATGGAATCTACCACATACTTTTGCAGCTTTTCCAGTTCTTGGCTTCAGACCTGTGAATTCTTCACTTGCTGGAAGCGCAACCTATGAAATACATTTAAAATAAAAACAATTGCAGATTTCTGTGTCCACAGCAGTGACATTTCTGGCAATGTAAAGTGGATGAAAATCATTTTGAATTTCTGTTATCCTGTTTCTACAAGCTCATGCATCAAGGGTTCATTCCTTCTTCTCAAGAGTTTTTCAATCAATCTCTTTATTCTCCTGCCTCAACAGTGCTGCTTCTCTGACAGCCCTACTGTCTTATGTGAGACATTACTGCTTCACCAACCTTGGAACACCAGCTTTCCAGCCAAGACACAATCAAGTCTTCTGGCCAGTGAATGTTCTAAGCAATTAATGATCTGTTACACTGTACCTTACTGTTACATTGATAAGATTCCCTTTCCAAATACACTCTATTTACACTGGTAACATTCCCATTCCTGGTCAATATCTCATAGTGTTGTACAAATGTGGCACTTGGGGACAAGGTTTAGGGGAGGACTTGGCAGTGCTGGGTTAATGGTTGGACTGAATGATCTCAAAGGCCTTTTCCAAACTAAGGAATTCTGTGATATAATAATTGCAAGCAGAATAAAAAATACTGTTACACCAGTAGTGATACACAAAATTAGGTGTATCAAGCCTACATTTTCCATGTGCTTTTTCACTGCACTTACCTCATGTGTACAACCTTCAACTGTTTCCACAGACTGCACCTTTACTTGAGGCATCAGATCTGTCAGACTGAAAAGATGAGATAGGATTACAAAATAGTATTCAAAAATCCTGTTTTTTGTAAACATGAACATGTTGAATTTCACCTCTGCTTTAACTGCAACATCAAAAAAAGGGATGGGCAGTCTTGGCAGGCCAGTAACAGAGATTACCAGGACTACTACTTGTAAGGTAAAATTTTGCTACTGTATCAATCTACTTGAACTATTGACTCAAAAACTGCACCACAAAATGGTACTTGGGTCACATATACTCATATAAAGTTTTATGATTAAATGAGGACTTTTTTCAAGATGCAATGAAACAAAATTCAAGACCTGCACTCCTGCTACTAGTCAAGACAGTAAGAGCAGCCTGAAGCATCCCCAGCACCTGCCTGAGGACAAGGCCCCTCTTTACCAGCTCCTTCTCTCATGGCCACGAGAAGGGACTGGAGTACCAATGCATGAAGCTGTTTATTTCTGATACATGCCATAACACTACTAACACAGAAAATTACTTAAAACAGTAGGTCTGGTTTTGTTCTCCTTCTATACACTTATCCTTTGTTTACAGTGTTTCAAGAAGCTTTCTCATGAGCTCCTCACAGAAAATCTGACATTAAACTTCAGAAAAATTATAAGAAAGAGCAAATGAGAATGCAGTTACCGCCTTAAATACCTCAAAAGCCTTGTTTGCCTTACTGCCAATTTATTCTTCCTGTACCCCAAGCCAACTATATCTTTCAACATCATGGTTCCCAGCATGCCTGCCCCCCTCCATGTCCTTCCAGCTCATCTCCAGCTCTGTGTGAAATCAACGATGGCTCTGACCACAAGTCACCAATTCAAATGAATAACTACAAATTCATTAACATTTTCTACTGCAAATGCCTACAGGTGTGCATTATTATTTTAAATACACCCACCATTCATCACTGCTGAGGCTGCATTAGCAGCACATTCTCACTTAAAGAGATAACGGAAAATGAAACTCGTTCAAATTCACCTTTATGGGAAAACACTGCAAAACTACTTTGTATCAACTGTTCCCAGCTGGCACAGGGACAACCAGGGTGGCTTGCTAGGATTACCTTACACATTAAACCAAGCACTTACTTTACATCTTCTGACAACACATCTTCCAATTTCGGCTTTTTTCCTAAAATAACGTTTTCAGTACTATCAATCTCAAATACCCTTTTAGGCTTGACTATTGCTGGTACTGAAGGTTTTTCTTCCAATCGTTTTCTGCAACATAAGCACAATAGAAATTTAATTTTTACCTCATTTATTTACGTGTTTTCAGGAAAGAAAACAGATACCTTAAGGACAATTGTGACCCCACTCCATTTGGGGAACAACCCAGATAACTCCGCCCACAAAAATAGCCGTGGAATTTCAAACCAGTTCGCAGATAATCTGGCCACCTGGTCCCCACACTCCCAACTACCCACAGAGCCCGGACTGGCCAGGACTTTAGAGCCTGGGGTCCTGGCAAAGTGGGTCACAGAATTACCGAACAGGTCAGGTCGGAAGCGACCACAGCAGGTCATCTGGTCCAACTTCCCTGCTCAAGCAGGACCATCCTGGAGCACACTGCACAGCAGTGGACCCAGACGGCATTTAAATACGTCCAGCAAGGGAAACTCCACAAACTCTCAGCAATCTGTTCCAGTGCACAGTCACCCACGCACTCAGAAAGTTTTTCCTCACGTTCAGTTGAAACTTCCTGTGCGTCAGTTTCGGCCTGTCACCTCTTGCCCTATTGCTCGGCACCACCAAGAACAGCCCAGCTGCATCCTCTCGGTACCCTCCCTTCAGACACTGACAGACATTCACGAGGTCCCGAGGGGGTTCAGCAATTCAAACACGCCGGCAGAAGCCAGGCCGATCGTTACAGCCCTCACCCTGCCGCCAGAGCACCCCCGGTACCGCTAGCCCAGCCCGGCTCTACGCCCTTACCCCGGCCTCCTGGCACCCTCGGCGGGGCCCGTTTTGCTCTTCTTGGCGCCAGAAGCAGCGGCGGCCGCGTCCTCCTCGAACACGCTGAAGAGCTCATCCCCAAAGGCCTCCGCCATCTCGGCCGCCGCGCTCCCGAAATGCCGAGCGCAGGGCCGCAAACTTCGCGCGAGACCCTTCCGACCCCGCCTCCCAAGGGGCGATGGAGACTCCTGCCGACCCTGGCACCGGTAGCCGCCTACAGAGACTGTGCTCGATCCCGATCTGGCTTTCTCTCCGGGTCTGGATCTCTGTCCCGATGGCGAACTCGTCTCTCTCTGGGCGCACACGCGGCTCTCCGGCGCTAGGAATGATGTGCGATAAGCCGGCACAGGC
>JBBMKD010000115.1:57473668-57486845 GCA_037834095.1 Argya squamiceps
ACCATTGGCCTCAGCCCGTGATCCAGCCTGTGCAGATCCCTCTGCAGAGCCTTCCTGCCCTCCAGCAGATCAACACTGCCACCCAGCTTAATGTCATCTGTGTACAGTCTGTCTCACTGACCAAGCTGACTTGAAAGGACCTGTAATTAGTTTAGCAGATTACATTGTCATGCTGCCATGTCTGAAAAATTAGATTTCTTTTTTTTCAGTTGTAGGGCTAGTTGCTGTTTCAGTCACACTCTGTTCTTTCTAAATTATTTTCATTGTAAATCTTTAAACTGTTAAAATATTTTGTAATAACCAAACTTCAGTGAAACTTCTAAAATTATTGGGTGATCAAAGATAACAAAGTACTGATATTCATTTTCTGCCAGATACTTCTGGAGGAAAAGCAGAAGTTTCTGTTATGTATCATCAATACCTGCATTCCTACAAAACATTTCAGAAAATTGTACTATCTAGTTTAATACATGTGAATAAAAGGTAAAAAATACTTCAAAGGAATGTAAAATAGATTTTAGGAGGCTTTAAAATGTGTTTTTATGCTCTTGCAGTGAAAAAAAGAGAACCACTAGATGTAAGAAATTTTGATTATAGTGCTCGAAGCTGGACTGGTAAATCTCCAAAACAGTTTTTGATTGACTGGTGCAGAAAGAATTTTCCAAAGAGCCCAAATCCGACTTTTGAAAAAGTTCCCGTTGGAAAATATTGGAAATGTAGGTATGTATTTCCTGTGATCTTTACGTTTGACTTTTGGTTAATTTGAAAATAAAAATTCTGGTCAATTTACCCTTGTTGATAGAGATTTATATTAATGTAGTGTGTTTAACCCAAACTCTTTTTTAGTCCATCAGGGAGATAATTTATTCTGCTCTTCTATGTTTTGCAAAAGTGATGCTTGGCCTAGACAAAATCAAAAAAATAAGATCCTAGTGAATGTTCCCATAAAGCAGGGTTAAGGAGTTTTTTTTTGTGTATATTGCTTAATGAAAGCTCAGTCTGAATTAGCCCTGTGAGATAGGTTTGAACAATTCATGTTTGGTATTCTTATTCAAAGTAGCATGTTAAATCAAAGGTTCAAGTCTATGAATACCAAAGCCCTTTTGGAAATTGTTTAAAATAAAGAGGAAGTTAAAAATTTGTATCAAAGATAAGATAAATTTATGGCCAAAATGGTGCACCATGATGCAGTATCTTACTTTTAAATTTCTTTTAGAAATTAAGTCTAAAATGCAGAGCTGTAGAGTAGAATATTACCGTGTATGAATAAAGGAGGCACGGAGCTCTAAATAAGCAATATTTCTTGAAGGAACCAAGTAAAAGAGTTTGGTTTCTTGCTCAAGCTAAAAACTACTGACAGACTGCCACCCCTAAGAATATGGGAAATTTGGCTGCTTCTCTTCGACTGCTGTTTATCTGTTAAACAGATGTTCACATCTTAGTAGATCATTAAATGGCATCTTGATCTATCCTAAATAGTTACAAGCACACAAACATTGAGTCCTTCCAAAGCACCTACCCTCAGTGGTAATCTGTATGTGTATAAATATTTCTGCCTTGAAGAAAATGGAGATATTTGTGAAGAGAAAAAAGCCCCACAAATTCACTACTGGAATATTTGCTGAAAATGTTAGGTCTACAGGTATTTTCTGTTTATATCAATAGCAAAAAATTGAGATAACTGCTTTTGAAATTTTTCTTTAAGGGTCAAGATTATCAAGTCATCAGATGATGTAATGGTGATGTGTCCCACAATTGTAACAGAAGACAGTATGCAAGCACAACATCTAGCTGCTACTTTGGCACTTTACCACTTAACCAAAGGACAAGTAAGTTTCTTAGCAGTATTACTGTTCTTGGTGTCCAATCTGCCTCTGCACTTTTTTGTTATAGTATCTACAGTTAAGCTCTAAAAATAGTTTCATGTAGTATTTCCCATTAAATTTTTTGCTTCCGTTACATATTCATTTGTTTCAATGTAATTGTGCGTATACTTTGCCGCATACAGAAATGATACTTTTTGGTGAAGCTATACTTTCAGTCTTGTAAAAACTGGAACCTAATTGAAAATAAAGATGTGTTGTTGACATTTATATTACTGCTTTCATAGTTTCTGTATTTAGAATGGTTTCCAACTTGTTTTTTTGTCAAATCTTCAGACATTTGAGTTTGTTTACACATAAAATATTAGTGATACTACTAATTAGTACATAATGTAATTTTTTCTGCTTTTTGCACATGAAGTCAGTTCATCAGTTGCTGCCTCCTACCTACCGAGATGTCTGGCTAGAATGGAGGGATATTGAAAAGAAAAAGGAAGAAGAAAACAAGATAGAAACCAACAAGCCACGTGATACCTTTATTGCTAAATTGTTAAACAAACTCAAACAGCAACAGCAGCTACAATCTGAAAACCAGCCAAAACTGTCTGAGGGTCCTGAAGATTCCTGGGAAAACTTGGTTTCTGATGAGGACTTCAGCAGTCTCTCTCTTGAGGCCTCAGATGGAGATAATTTGGGACCTTCAAGAGTTTTGTTTAAGAAACTGCAGAGTTCCTCTAGATACCAGAGGCTTCTGAAAGAGAGACAGGAGTTACCAGTGTTTAAGCACAGATACTCAATTGTAGAAACTCTTAAAAAACATCGAGTGGTTGTTGTTGCTGGTGAAACAGGCAGTGGGAAGAGTACCCAGGTGCCCCATTTCCTGTTGGAAGACCTGTTACTAGATGAAGGATCAAAAAAATGCAACATTGTTTGCACACAACCCAGGAGAATCTCAGCAGTGAGTCTGGCAACAAGGGTTTGTGAAGAGCTGGGCTGCGAGTCAGGACCAGGAGGAAAAGTAAGAAGTGTCTTAATTCCTTTGCTTGTCTTGATCAAATACAAGGGGCTGGATTCTTTAGAAAAAGTGAGAACATTATTTCTTATGCAACCAAACAATTAGATGTTATTTTCTCTTGAAAAGGACTTCTTGGTATGTCAGTTGTTTCATTTTGTCTTGTCACCTGTGAACCTGTAGGTATGCATATATGATTTCTAAAGTCTTTGGAGGCTGATGTAAAGCAACAGTGTTTAACAGCTGGAATAGCCAAAGATTTGAGCAGATTGCCCGGGGAGTGTTGTGTCACTATTACTAGGGATGAAGCAAAGTCACCTGAATAAGGCTCTGAGCAATCCAGTCTGGCCTTGAGTGAGGCCATGCTTTGAGAGATGCCTTTTCCAGCATAAGTTATTTTGTTATTTGAAAAAAGATTAATTCCTCTGTTTTTTAGGGTAATGTGTGCAAAAATAGTTTTGAAACTGTCAAAGAGTCCTAAAAACAACCCTAATTTTACCAGCTGTTTGCCACTCTGGATAAATTTCATTTATTTTTCCTTTCTTAACAAAGGAAAGTACTTTTAGAAAGAAAAGTGCGGCAGTCATTCACTATACTACTTAATTAGCACTTGTGTGGTGTCTGAATCTGACAGCTACTAAATTTAACTTAATTTTGAATATTTTTAACTTGTATGTTATTTTAAATTATTCTGTATTTTTAATTTATTTTTAAAGAATTCCCTGTGTGGATATCAAATTCGTATGGAATCAAGAACAGGAGAAGCCACCAGACTGCTGTACTGTACAACAGGTATCCTGCTTCGGAAACTTCAGGAAGATGGTCTCCTGTCAAATATGTCTCACATTATTGTAGATGAGGTTAGCAATTCTTTACTATTCTGCAGAAATTACAGTTGTTCTGGGTCTTGACCTTTACTAAATTCTTGATATAGGTCTGTTTTTCTAATTCTAGGTACATGAAAGAAGTGTCCAGTCTGATTTCTTGCTAGTTATTCTGAGAGAGATCTTGCATAAGCGTTCAGACCTGCACCTGATTTTAATGAGCGCCACTGTAGACAGTGAGAAGTTTTCCAGCTATTTCTCACACTGTCCCATTTTAAGGATCTCGGGGAGGAGCTACCCAGTTGAAGTAGGTTGATGTTTATTTTGATTATGCAAGACACTTTGTATGTATGTGTGCAGTGTTTGCCTGGTTAGTATGCAGGCAATATATCTGTATCACTTTTATTTTTAACCAGAAATACAGATCTTTAAATATTCCAAAGGCTTGTAGTTATTTTTCTTTTATGAAAATACAGCTTAAGGGCTTTGGAGTGCATATCTATAGTATTTTTTGTGATGGATTTATTGATTACAATCAGTCCATCAGTGGCACTTTGATTTTTCTCTGTACAACCTAGGTAGAAAGGAAAGCGTTACAGAATTCCTCTCACAGTGCCTGTAACTTTGTCACTGCACTCTTATGTGTTTCTCTTATGCATGCTGTACAGGCTGTGGTAAAGGTTATGTAGTGATCAGGTGGAAAAGCCCATTAACAAACTTGCAGCAGCTCTAAGATTAGGTTTTCAAAAATCATAAGAGTTTAAGTTGCAATTTGCATAATTTATTACAATGTTAAAGCATGCCCTGTTCAACTTTGTTGTGTAAGCTTTAAAATGTGACAAAGGTTGCTGATTAGTTTTTGACATGCATCATGTTTTTTCTTTGAATTTTCACTAAAGATTTTCCATGTTGAAGATGTAATTGAAGCAACTGGCTATGTTCTGGAGAAAGACTCAGAATATTGTCAGAAGTTCTTGGAGGAGGAGGAGGAAGTAACAATAAATGTTACTGGTAAAGGAGGAAGCACTGCAAAGCACCAGGTGAGACAGGCATTTTTAGTTTTGTCTTGGAATCTTTGAGGGGTTTTATTATTTAATAATTTTGATTCCTTTGAATTTAATGTGGTTGGATTGTAGAATATCAAATATTCTTTTAGTTTATAAAAAACAGACCAAATGACACTCCTACTAATACTTATGCTGCACCCTTTTGATTGTTGCTCCAACTCCTGTATAGCTGTTTTGATTTTGCTGTATTTGACATTTAGGTCTCTTGTAGATTACCAGCTTTGGATCTATAAGCAGCAGGGAAATAATTTCTTTTCTTTTCCCCAAGAATTCTCCTGCATAGTGAACCTAACAACAGAAGAGAAAAGGCCTTATCCTTCTTAGCTGAAAAATTCCCAAGATCCACCAACTTGGCATGCCAAATGAGATGATTTACATGAGATTTTTGTATAGACCTCCTTAGTTTAACAGGTTATGGTTAATCCTTAGGTACTCTACAGTGACAGATCTCTGTGCTTTTGGATCAAAACTCTTGATGGGGAAATTCTGTCAGTGCCATCTGACTTTGGCAGCTTAGACTGTTCATCTAGACTGTATTTTGGGAAGATACCTGTCTGCTCCAACTTGCTTTGCAAAACTTCTGAAAATTTAGCTTGCAACAATTGAACACTTACACCTATGTTGAAAAAGAGTCTGGTATGCTCTGCTGATTGTTTTCCTTCAGTACAAAAAGATATGTGGTGTCAAGCTTCCTTAGGTGTATTGAGTAGCAATGAAATAGTTTACAATAGTGCCACTTAATTTAGAAACTATGCTGTATATGTAAGATGTCTAGAAAAAATCAAATTTATGTCTCTCCTACTAACTCTTCTCCTGTTCCAAAACACTGCAGGAGTTGCTGCCTAGTTCATTCTTAATTTTCATTGCAACCATTAGTTAAGAAGGCTGAGGTGAGGGAGAGGGAAAAGGTGAAACTAGTTTCTTACACCTCAAAGTAGGAATTTTGAAAGTAGAGTATACATCTTATTATCCCAGTTTGAACTAATACTAGCTGAATGCCAGATATGGAGCTGGGGCCTGTTTACCTCTTGGACAGACTACAATTTTTACCTTTTTTTGAAATCTGGAGTGTCATTTAACAGTTGTTGATACCTATACACCTTTTGTAGGTTGTGATTTAATCTAACTCGCACAGGTTTTGGTGGGAAGTCAGTTAAATTTCTCTTATGCCAATCTCTGTTTCAAGAGAATGGCAAATTCACCTTCTGCTCTCCTATGTTCTTCTAAAATACTAAGAATGTGATTTTTTTTTTCTGCTTACTCTTGTTTTTTAGGAGTATGTCCCAGTCCAGTCTGTATCTGGTATCGATTTGGCTCCTTACTATGCGAAGTACAGCAATCGTACACAGCAGGCTATCTTATACATGAACCCTTACAAGATCAACCTTGAACTTATTTTGGAGTTGCTTGCATACTTAGGTACTTACAGTCCACTTTTCAAGAAGTTTATGTGCTTGGCGTTGTCCTTTGGACCTATCTTCCGCTGATTTCTGTTGATAGTGAAGTACTTGACTTCATTCTTACATAAAAGATCCTAAAAAGCATTAACCACAGGACCTAGTGTTTGTTCCTGTTGTTATGTGAAACTGTTTGTAATACATGTTTGTTTTAACTATATGCTTGTACTGTAATTTTGCAGATAGAAGTCCCCAGTTCAAGAATATTGAAGGAGCTGTGCTGATCTTTTTACCTGGCCTTGCTCATATCCAACAGCTCTATGATCTCATTTCAACTGACAGAAGATTTTACTTGCATGATAGGTAATGGAGATATTTTTTATGACGTTAATACTCCAAGTTACAACCCAACAAACATATTCATTAAAGTTTGCTATTCTTGTAAAAGGCAGGTGAGAGTTATACCTCTGAGCTCATTGTGCTACAATGTACTTTTACTGCAATACGAACGTACTTTTGCTACAATGCAAATGTACTTTTACTACTATAATCTAAAAGTTGTACAAGCAAAAATGACAGATACTTAGGAATGGTATAATTGATATATGATAAATTTTCTTTTATTACTTTCTATTTTATTCTTCAACAAATTTACTAAATCAAAAGCACTTGACTCCTTCTTTTCCGCTTCTTAGGGTATGGAAGCTGCCATATAGCTTGGGATGGGATGGGATACAGATTTCTGTGGCTTACTGTTTACATGGAAGTGACTACTTCCTGAGAAGAGCTCCAGAGCATCTGGATCTACCAAAAGAAATGGCCTAGGGTTGTAGTGACAGATAATTACAAAATTTATTTTTTGGGTAACTAAAATAAGCAACGAAACTGCATCAAGGCACAATTGCAGTCTAATGCTAAATATTTGTTAATGGACCGAGATGTAAAGGTCTGGAGAGAAGGAAAGTACCAGTCTCTGTGGCTGTCTCATCCCTGAAGGCCTTTATTACTCAAACTTAAAGTTGCATGTGTTTGTAATGATCCATGTCTTGGGAGCCCAGTTCAAAAAAACTCGAGTTTATGGACACCTAGCTCCCTTTATTGCTAGGCTGTTATTGTAAAGTAGCCAGCAGTTCTGCAGTATTACTGTTTTTCCTGCATTTTTATTGAATAGGAGAACATCCTTATGACCTAATTAGGTTGTTTTTTCTTCTATTGTAATGAACCAATGAAGCAGACTTTCATACCTAGTCAGACAAAGTTTTACTCTTTCAATTGTCTATTCTAGTTGCTTTCTCTAAATATTGTCATTATGCTGGTCTTATTTTTTTACTCCATATTATTTGATAAGTATATATTTATTATAATTTCTTGTTCTAGGCACAGATTGATAGCTTTGCATTCTGTTCTTTCCACTCAAGATCAGGCAGCTGCATTTACAGTACCTCCTCTTGGTGTTAGAAAGGTAATATTTACAAAGTTCACAACTGAAAAGAGAAATTTTCTGTGGGTGCAACTCTGAAATGTTATAATATCATACAGAATTACACCACAACTGGGTGTTCCTAGAATTTTCTCTCTGCAAAGAAACAATTCTAATTTGGTGGTCTGTATTTGGTAGAAGCTATGCTCTGAAAATCTTGGCAGTATTGGACAAATTCTTAAACCTAAAATGTTTCAGTGAGCTTCCTTAATTATTACTTACCTGTATTTTAATTACTGTTAAGCAGTAATTGTGGCTTTTCCCTAGGAAAAATACAGTTTTATTTACTGCCAAACTATGTAATTAAATGTTGATCAGTTTTGGCAGACAGTAGCTGGTAATTTTGATGGATTATAAAACAAAATGTGAATGTGAAATTATTCTTTGACTTTTAATTTCTCTCCTTGGGGAAAACAAGACCATTTCCCAACTCATGTAGCTTTGAGTTATTTGTCAGATTATTTAAGGAAACATTTCTGGGTAAAAAATTTTAACCAAACTTGAATAGTGATTTAAATGCTATTTCCATAATACTGATTTAAAGGTTGAAACCTGTTAAGACATTTCAGTTCTTCTATTTATGTTATGTTACTCTTTCCAGATTGTTTTGGCAACCAATATAGCAGAGACGGGTATCACAATACCAGATGTTGTCTTTGTAATTGATACTGGAAGAACAAAAGAAAATAGGTAAGAGTTTGATTTTCATCAGTCATACTGTGATTGATGTAAATATTTGGAGGATAGAATTGCAAGAATTTTGTAGTATCCTTATTAAGCTAGAGTTCTGGGTACAGAAATGTACTGAGTTCATTTAACAGCTTGCAGTTTTCAGTGCAGGTTTAGGATGTATATTTGGAGTTTCAAATGGTGTGAAGAAAAAGGGAAGTTCATAGATAATGGATGTAATGTATGGATAATTATGATTAAGAACTGTTTTAAAAATGACGAAAGTATTTTTTATACTGTCTCATTTTTTAAAAGTTATATTTTGTTCACTTTAAATGTGAAAATCCCTACACAATTCATTAGAATGATTCTGAACTGCCAGGGAGATGAAATAATAGAACTTCCACTTTCCAATTTTCATACTTTCACTGGTGAATTGTATTTAAGGTTTTATATATATAGCTCTTCCCAGATATGCTTGGTTTTCAAAACTAAATGTATTTTCAAATAAGCGCTTATTAGATATATTGTCAATATGCTGGTGTTCAGGTTATGTATACATCAAAATTTTAATTCAGAAATCTGAATCTGCTTTATAATTTTTAAGGTATCATGAAAGCAGTCAGATGAGTTCCCTGGAAGAGACCTTTGTTAGTAAAGCTAGTGCTCTGCAGCGACAAGGAAGAGCTGGGCGTGTTAGGGATGGGTTCTGCTTCCGAATGTACACAAGAGAAAGGTACTGTAAACCTAGCAGAATTCTCTAAGTCACATAGATACCACCTTTTTTTTCTGTGAAATGTGCAGCACAAGGACTTACAGAACATCAATTTTTTACACCACCTTCTTGGCTTACATCAAATGTGCACAAACCTGACCTCCTGAATTTTGAATTTTTTATCAGACAAATCTGTAGGTTTCTCAGGAGGTAATCTATACATAAGAGATGGAGGTACTGCAGAATTAGTTTCAGTGGAATAATCCTTTTCCTGCTTCTTTGAAAGCCTGAAGCAGCTTTCAGCTGAGAAGCAATTAAGGTTGAAGTCTTTTGATATAACTAATGAAGTGTGCCTTTTAGTCCCATAGAAGATTTTTCAATTTGAAAGCATTTTACAGACTTGTTTTGAAAATTGGAGTTTTCAGCCTTTTTCTCTCTGACTAAAATTTGGTTTTCAAACCACAACACATGCCTTAATTTAAAGTATGAATGGCTTACCCATGCTACTCCCTTCCTTGCCCCTCAAGAGAAAAACTGCAAAGAATGACCATGTAAAAACTGGATTTACAGGTTTAATTCAAAGATTTAGTTGAATATATGTGTTTCTGTGTTTTTATGATGTTGCAGGTTTGAAAGTTTCACGGAATATTCTGTTCCAGAAATATTACGTGTGCCTCTGGAGGAATTATGCCTTCATATTATGGTATGGTTTTTGGTTTTAGAATTGCTAATCTTGTGTGGTGGGTTGACGGTGGCTGGTGGCCCCAAAGCTCTTCTATTACACTCTTCCTCAGGTGAATGGGAGAGAAAATATAATGAAAGGCACATAGCTAGAGAGATAAAGGCACAGAGAGATGTCTCACCAGTTGCTGTCCCAGGCAAAACAGACTTGATTTGTGGAAATCAGTTGAATTTATAGCCAGTTAGGTTAATGAGAAGTAAAAAACACCCCTCTTTCCTGGGCTTAACTTTATTTCCCAGTTTCCTACCTCCTATCCTCCATCAGCACAGGGAGATGGGGAATGGCAGTTTTGGTCAGTTTATCACACGTTGTTTGTGCTGCTGCATCCTCCTCAGAGGACGGGAAGATTCCTTTACCTGTGCCAGCTTGGAGTCCCTTCCACCAGAGACAGTCCTTCACAAGCTTCTGCAGTGTGAATCCTGCCCATAGGTTTCAGTTTTTCATGTACTACTCCAGCATGGATCCCCCTCAGGGTCACAAGTTCTGCCAGCAAACCTGCTGCAGTGTGGGCTCCTCTCATCATGGTGCTACAGGTCCTGCCAGGAGCCTGTGTGCTCACACTGCCAGCTCCAGTGTGAGCTCTCTGCAGGATCACAGCCTCCTTCAGGCATCCACCTGCTTGAGTGTGGGCTCCACCATGGACCTCTATGAGCTGCAGTGGGACAGCCCTCCTCACCATGGGCTGCAGCAGCTGGAAAACCTCCTCCCCTACTTTCTTCACTGATATTGGTGTTATCAGAGCTGTTCTCAGCTACTCTTCTCTGGCTGCAATTTGTTTCTGTGCAGTAACTTCTCCTGCAGGCACGACCACCATCACTGATTGGCTTGGCCTTGGCCAGCAGTGGGTCTGCCCTGCAGCTACCTGGTGTTGACTGGATGTAGGAGAAGCTGCTCTCAGCTTCTCACCAAACTCACCCATGCAGCCCCTACTACCTAAACCTGACCACACAAGCCCAATACATCTTGTTAGTTAAAAATACTGTGCGTGCCTTTGGAGGAATTATGCCTTCATACTATTGCCTGTTTTGGAATTATTGACCCTAGTAGCTAGAAAAGTTTGTTTTGTGACAGACCTGATCCAATGCAATTACTTAATGGGGCTTCTCACACAGGTCAGGGGGTAACTCAGCACTTGATTGCTGTAAAATACGAGCATGTTCAGTGAGAGTAGTGCACTATATGATTCCAGTTTGCCTCAGACTGACAATTTTAAACTCTGTTAAATAGCCTTCTAATTGATTTCTGTTTAAGGGAACAATTCCACTACCTCTCACCATGTCTTAAGGGAGTAGAATGTGCATGGAAAAACTAGCAACCTGGCAAATTAGTGCTGGGTAGAACTGCATCCCATCAGGAGTGAATCTCTTGCTCATTAGTGATCACTGGTAACATACTTCTCTGAACAATGGTCATGCCATATGAAGCCCTTCCAAGCAATGAAATTTTGTTGACCTAATGTGGGGCACATCAGCCTTCTGGAAAGCAAGTTGCTTGTTTGGTGGGGAGGAAATGTGAACTTTTGATGCAAGATGAACTTTCCAGTTTTCTGTGTAGCTGTTAGAGAACGTTTTTATAATAAATTTTTATATTGAAATATATGTCCCTTTACTTCACAGAAATGCAGTCTTGGCTCTCCTGAAGATTTTCTTTCCAGAGCATTAGATCCACCACAGCAGCAAGTAATTGGTAATGCAATGAATCTGTTGAGGAAGATTGGTGCTTGTCAGTTAAACGAGCCCAAGCTGACTCCATTGGGCCAGCACCTTGCAGCCCTTCCTGTTAATGTAAAGATTGGCAAAATGCTTATATTTGGTGCTATATTTGGCTGCTTGGATCCTGTGGTGAGTAATCATATTTTTAAAAGTATAGAAATTGTGAATTCTTTGTAATTAATCTGATTCCCTATGTTATTTTGAAAAGGTGATGCAAGTTAAAATGCTTACTTGAAGATGAGGGCAGCCAAACATCATGGAGGGGAATAATATAAGTGTTCTTTATGGTTGGACTCAATGATCTTAAAGGTCTTTTCCAACTTAAAATGGTTCTATGATTCTAAACTCCAAGGTACTCTCTATGGTGAACAATCAGGCTTGGTCTCCAGGTCTGTACATAGTGTGATCCCAGGGAATCTGGCATTTAAAGAAAATGTCCTCTTATGTGTGGGTTAGGCAGACTGGATTACCCCACAATTTGTGGGCAAGAACATAATCAAAGTTCTTGCAAATTGGTAGGTAATTTACTAAGACTTTGACATAGTTTACATTTTCACCTAATCCATTTAATTCACTGCAAATTAGAAGAAAACATGAGTGTGTTAGTTCCTGGAAAGTGAAAGTTAAATTTCATTATACCTTCTGTTAATGTGGTATAACCTAAAGCAGTTGATTAATCTGACCTTCATTGCACTATCATTTAGCAAGACATCCATGTGAGTTTCAGGATGTTTTTTATGCTTGCATATAAGGCACTGTGTAAGCAGTGGCTTTAATATAAGCAGGTGCTGAATTCCGTATAGGAAATTCTTACGGTGTTGAGTTTTCCTTGAAACTTAGTAAAAGATAAACTATAATTAATATTATGTACTCTTCTTAGAGTACAAGAGCTAGTGATTCTCAGGTGCAAGAAATCAGGCAGGGAAGACAGTTGATGGGTGTGAATGGAGACCTGCTGATTCAACTCAAGGGCAAAAAGTATATGCACAACCAGTGCAGAAGCAAGGACAGATGTCCTGGAAAGACTATGGGAATGCAGTCTAGTTGCCCAGGGATGTGGTGAGGAAGCCCATGGCAAAGATGGAGCTGAACATGGCAAGGACCATGAAGACAAATAAGGGGTAATAAAGCTATGTCAGCCAGAAAAGGAGAGTCAAAGAAAATGTACCCCAGCTGATGAACTGGTAGCAACAGATGAGGAGGAAGCTGAGGTACTCAGTGTTTTTGCCTCAGTCATCAATGGCAACCTCTTTTATGGCAGTAAGGTGAAGTCCCAGGTGACCTGTCTTTTTAAAAAAAAAGGTAGAAAAGAGGGGCCTTGGGAACTCCTAACCTGCCAGCTTCAATTCTGTACCTGGGAAGATCATGGAACAGATGCTTCTAGAAGTATGCTGTGGCACTTGGAGGATAGGGAGGTGGTTCAAGACACCAGCATAAGCTTAACCAAGGGCGTGTCCTGCTTGACCAACCCAGTGGCCTTCTGTGGTGGAGAGACCACATCAGTGGACAGTGGAAAGGCTACATACTTGTTTATCTGGACTTCTGCAAAGCCTTTACCATGGTCCCCCACCTAGACTGGAGAGAGATGGATTCAGCGGAGGTACTACTGGATTGATAAGAAAGTGGTTGTACAGTCCCACCCTGAGGGTGGTGGTTAATGGCTCAGAGTCCCAATGGACATCACTGATAAGTGGTGCCCTCAGAGGTCTATACTGGGACCAGAGTTATTTAATATC
>JBBMKD010000115.1:57516282-57591573 GCA_037834095.1 Argya squamiceps
GCCTGCGGGATGCTTAAAGGCCGGCGTGCGGCGCCAGGGAACGGTGCGGTGGGCGGCCGAGCAGCTGGCACCGCCTCACAGGGGGACCGGCGCCCCGAGGGCCGGCCGGGCTATAAGTTTCCCTCCGCACAGGTTTCCGTGAGAGCGGGCTACCTGCCACACACCTGCCCGGAGCCTACCCGCTGGGGGAGATCCTGCTCCAGATCAGGGTACCTCTCCCGAGGTGGCGGCAGCGGCTTCAGCCAGCCCCGGCAGAGACGGAGCGGACAGTAGAAGAACCCGTCCGGAGGATGAGCAGAAGGGATGAGGACTTGCTTCGGTAACTGTGCCCCGTAGGCGTGCAGGGGCTGCCGGTGCCTCGAGGAGGACCGGTCTTCCTCGGCCTCTCTGCCCTGTCCCCGGGGCCGTGGCTCCCAGGGGAGCCTCGCCAGCAGCAAGGCTGGAGGGAGGGTGGTTTAGGGTGAATAAACTGAGCCGCGCGGTTGCTAAGAGTCGTGTCTCTCTGTTTCGTTCAAGCATGACGCGATGAGAACGCTTGGAAAAGACCTGAAGTGGAGCAGAAAGCAAAGCCCGCGGAGAGCGGCTAAGGTAAGGACAGGCACAGACGTTTGCACTCCTTTGTATGCACTGAACTGAGAGTTCCACTGCGCATTTCTGGGGGACAGAGGGGGAGAGTGAGGAAGAAGGGAAGAAAACTACGGAAAACAACTGATTTTGAAAATAAACCCACGACAAGTAATTTTTATTCTTTTCTGTTAATCCTTATGACACTTTCGTGAGTGTAGTAGCATCTGCAATGTCAGAAAAACACAAGTTATGGTCAATTGACATCTGTTCAGGGAAGGAAACAAAAACACCTTCGGGCTTCTCTCCTGGTGCACTAGAGGGACTGCTTACTCTTTAAAAGCAAGAGTTACTTGACCTGGTTGAAGGGATTGTATAGATTTGCAGAGCTCTCCTTTCATGGGTACTGCAAACTCAGTTACCTGCATTTAGAGGGTGGTAAATAATAAAGGACACAACAAAAAACTCACCAGTACACTAGGAACCTAGGCAGGAAACTTACTAATCACAAAAATAATACTTGAACAGTAATCAAAAGGTAAAATACAGGCAGCTTGTGTCTTAAGGAGTCGACATAAATCACAAAACCAGGTAAGACTGTAACATGCAGACTGATGGAATGGGAAGTGAAGGTGTTGGTGGGATTGACCATACTGAAAACCACTGAGGCAGGAGATAAGCAGTATGCTATTAGATATGACAGTATAGAAATGTAATCTCTAGCATGCTGAGAATGTTGCTTCAACATATGTATTTTATGTAAGCGATCCCTTAGGGAAAAGCCACGTTGCTGAAGTGAGCAGTGACTGAGCTCTGGGAGACAAAACTTTGGGTTTGGTGGCGAAGGGAACTAATGGCCAAAACTGAAGAGAATGTAACAGTCTGGCAGTGCATGTTAGCTGGCTGTTGTCCCTGATGTGTCCACAGCTGCTAGCTGCACTCCATATTGTTTCATTCAAACGCACCACAGAAAACTCAGAGGTGGCCTCCTTTTGCTGTGGAACAAGAAGAACTCAATTAGCCTGTACTTTCTGTGGCCGCTAGCAGCAGCAGCACTCAAGGAAGTAAATGTTTTATGTTTTGTTTTGTATCGAGTTAAGATTTATTTTGAGTGATTTAAGACCAATTCTGAAGGAACAAAGTGAAGGCTCCAAATACAATATTAATTGGCTTTTATACAAAGTGTCTAACTCAGTACCTCCTTTCCAGTGTGACTTCAAAGGACTTTCAATCAAAATGGATGTTGGAGGTAAAAATTTTACCTCCATCCACACTAAATTCATAAGCTTCAGTCCTGAAACCTTTTTTTGCTCTCCATTAGGTGGCTGTAAATAGAGGTATGCTGTGGCTTGTAACCTACAGGTAAGTTGGGCTATAGAGTAACCAAGGATAATTCTAATTTCAAAACAAAATTGATTGCACAGAATTTGACTCTGGGCTCACCTAGACTAAGGGCAGGATTGCAACAGTGGCTGTAAGCAAATGTCTCACAGAGAAAAGGACTGAAGTAAGAGTATATGATACAACTTAAGCTGTGGGGGTAACTGGTATTCCTACCAGTTATATTCCACACTATACTGGTATTCCTAAGACAAGAAACTGTTTGCAGCACTATCCAGTTCCTTTTGGACAGTCTGGGAGCTCCACACAGGGTTTATACTATTGCTCTTACTCTGGTCTTCTTGAGTCAGACACTTACCTGTCACATTTATTTCTTGACACTATATACTGTTTGAACTTCTGTATATACACACATGACACGTGAACCTTAAGACAGGTGGATAATGCTGAATTTAGGTAAAAAAAAAGGAATGTTTCCAGGCATTTTATTTCAGGAGGCATCTTCCTCATAAGGACTCTGTGTCTGGTAGGCAGTGTATTGCTAGTTGACTGCTGTACCTAACACAGCAGTCACTGCTGCACTGTCAACCAGCTGCAGGGCTGGGTCACCACTGTTTCAGGGCAACTCCTTTGGAAGATGCTGGGCTTCATGCAGGGATTCATGCAGGTGGTGCAACTGTGTGTGATGGGACGGCAGTGTATGTTGGCTGCTTGAAATTCTGGCAGCAGCTAACATGCAGCTGCTCTCTTTTCCCACATACCTTGGTCATCAAAATGGGGAGCTACTACTTTTGTGTCAGAAATCTTTTTGTTTCTCCTGATTATTGCTTTCTTTGACAGTCAGGCAAATAAAAGTGGTACCTTGTATTTCCATTATTCTAACAACAGTGACAATTTTTTATTGATTTAGACTCCGGTGTTCATCTACTTTTAGATACCAAGGTAACAGGAAGTCTTTAAATACCTGAACCAGGTAAATAATTCAAATATTTAAAAAAAAATTTAAGCTCTTGGGAGCTTTTTTAAAGCAAGAGAAGCACAGTTAAAAACTTCACATGCACTTTAAATTTGATTTTAATTTTTAATAGTAATATTTGCCAAATTAAGCTTGATAGTTTTTTGAGAGGTGTTTCTGGCTTGTTTGTTTTTGAGTAATTAGAATCCTCAATGGCTTAAAGTAACTTTCACTAACTTCCTAAATACTACATCTCAGAAATGATGACCTCTCCATTGTATGTGATTTAAAAAGTCAGCCTTAGATTTTTTTTCCTCTCTCATTGCTTCTCTGAAATAACTTAATTTGTTAACATTAAGCATTGAAACAACTGCATATAGTCTCACCAATCACACAGTGTGAACAGGACATAGCACTACACTTGGAAGAATAAGGGCTGGAAGCACACTGATCTTTTTGGTTCCTGTTATATTGTGAGCTTCTGTCAAACATGCTGCCACAGCCACCAGAATGTTAATTTTGTCATCATCCTGGCACTTTAGGCATCTACAGAGTGCCAAAGAAAGTCTTTGTTGTTACTTGTTTTATCTAGGTGCTGCTGTATGTGCCTTGGACAGTGAAGAGAAGGAGCTCTGTGTTGGTGAAGGTGTCACAGCCATCCCACTGTTGCGTGTGGTGATTAGGCAGTGTATTGTTAGTTAGCTGTTCCCCACCCACCAGCAACTGACTACACTGTCAGATTAGCACATCACTGTCCAGACAAGGATACAAATACTGCTGTTATAAATATCTCATAGGTCCCTAGCTGGTGCAGTGCCTGCCTGGTTCCTCTGACTGAAGGGAGCTCTGCTAGGTTATGCAGACTGAGTGAATGCAAGGTTTAAAATAAAGTGTAACTGAGAGTATAGAAGTAATTGTAGTTGTATTTCATGCAGCTATATGGCTACCCTAACTGGTTTTTAAACAATTGACTGAACTATGTAAATATTAAATAACAGTTTCAGGTTTTAACCCCATGTGAGTATGTTTCTCTTACAACACTAAATGTTTGCAGGAACATTGATGTATTGGCTCAGCAAGCAAGTATTTTACTTGAATTTACAGGAACATGTACTACTGGTGACTGAAATGGACTTAAATTATTTTCACTTCCAGGCAACTTTTTGGAAAGAGAAGCTCACAGTTAAATGGTATTTGTTTGAGAAAATAAGGATATGTCAGACCTAAGGAGTGAAGTAAACTTGAGATGGGAATGGTTAGGATGAAAGATGCAATAGGTAATGCTCAAATGGAAATAAGATAACTTTAACACTCATGGACTGACCTTTGTTTAAGCATCATAGGAGGGTAGTGTAATCTTAAAGTGGGGGGGTTATTCAAGAATCTAAGAAATAGGTTTCAATCTGTTTAAAATGTTGGAGTTTGTATTTTTATAGACTGTATTTTAAATTAAGTCTAAGTGGATATTTATATAGACATGCATTCACACTTTTTTCTTGGCTTTTGACTGTAGATAAATATTTGCTTGTATAACAGTATTCTAACTCTCATATTATTTATTTGCCTTTCCAAGTTGTGTAGATTTTGCCATTAAAGATGTTTCAGTTTCACCAGATAACTGGTAATACACTTTTAACAAAAGAGTGATTAGTTTATCAATCGATAAATATTATAATATTTATATTACATTGGAAGAGCTGGCATGTCTCATGATGTATAAGTAATACAAACACACTGAGTTTTTGTTAAGGAGGGATGTTAATTTTTTTGAGGAATATTAATTAACAGTAAAATTTGAAAAACTTAAACTGGACAGAACAATACCTATACTGAAATTTCTTCAGAAGATGGTTGCAGTGCATTGTTACTAAACTGTGGAATGAGAAGTTTCCGTGACTCTTTTCTCAGACAAAATCTTCTTTTTCTAGGACTCTGGAGTGAATATGATTCAGGAAGCTGTGAGTTAAATAATTCTGTCCACTTGTTTGCTAGTATCACATGCTATTTCTGAACACCAGGAAAGACACTTGATCTTAATGCTGGCATTGAGATATTCAAGATTATATTGTGTCCTCTTAAAAACAATCTGAGCTTTAGTGAGTGAGTCACAAACAAGATGTACACATTTCCTTCCCTCCTGATCACTTTCAAACAAGAAAATGATACTGCACTGTTTATCTTGAATGTTTTAAGGACCCAAGTGAAATTTCTCATATGCTGAATAACTCTCAGGCAGTACCAGGACTAAAACAGGCATTTCTTTTTTTTGGGGGGGGTCTCCCATTAACAATTCCCAATATTCCTTTACACCTACCCTCTTTTATTCAGTGATACAAAAACCAGGGAGCTTTGGTGGTTCACGTGAATGGACATGCATGTTTTAGTCTTGTACATTTTCAAGCTAAGATATCCACTTTTTATGGGCAAAACTCTGTGTCCTGCCACTTAGTTCCATGGACCACTGACTGCTCTCAGTGAGGTGAGAGGGTCCATATCTCAGCTGCCTTCCTGCTCCATCAAAGCAGCAGAGACATATGACAAAAATCACCTGACATGTCCCACTATGTGTTCTCACACTGTACATGCAGTAGGATACAGGAATAAATGGCAGGGCCTCAGCATAAGAACAGGCACTGTCTTGACAGATTTGATGTGCAATCTTGCAGGATGATGGCAAACAGTGCAGAGGCTGGTCTAAAACACCTGCACCAGGCTAGTTTGGTCTAATGAGACTTTTACGTAGTCCTTAACCAGGCTCTGAAATTTTAAGTGGATGAAATTGTCATGCATTAAGTTTTCAAAAAGATGTTTGTCATTATTGAGAGTGACTTTGTTGAATCCTCCACATCAGTACCAGTACTCAATCTTCACAGATTATTTTTTGTGAAACTCTCAATGAATTCAATAAGTGAAGGAAAAAAAGCCTTCTTTTTAAAAAATTGCTTTTGGATTTCTCACCTTTTTTATATAGTTGAGTGTTGTCTTTACTGGAAAAAGTTTTGAAGTACTTTAGGTATTTTCCATCAGTGTTAGTCTTATGAGAGAACAGCACTAATTCTACCCATCCTTTTCATATAGAAAACCCTACTAAGACACAGATTTTTCTCATTTCTATTATCTCAGCCCTTCTTTAAGACATGGACAGCTGGAGTGAGGTTTCTTACTGATTTACTAACTCCCTTCATTCAAACACTTGGCAGTTTGTAATACAAGAGTGGAACAGAACTGGAAATGGATTAGCAGTTACATGCAGGATTGGAGACATTTTGCAAGGTGAGAAGAGTGGGGCTTGACCCATGAGCCTGCATCCCCTTCTTCTACCTCTACTTGAAATTGCCATTTTATTCTAAAGATGAGAGGTAGATGGGTGGCTGGGGAGCATTGTTTTGGATTGTCTCAGATAGATGCCTGTTAGAGTGCCAGGCTCTTGATTTTTGTTGCCCTTGAATCCTTCTGTAAGCAACCATGAATATTTACACAGGCCCTGCCTTCACCCAGGTCAGAAGAGAAGGAATCCAGCAGGAGAGGAGCTCACATTTCAGGCACTGTACTGCAGCATGAATGTATGGAGAAGGCTGAAGACTTGAAAGGTCTTGTAAGGCTGAAATGAAAAATGATCAAAACATACAGCAAGCAAGCAAACTTTTTTTCCATTTTTTCACTTCTTTTAATAATTTTGTTTTTTATGTACAATTTTTTGCAACTGGCAGCTTCACAATTCAATAGTCTTCCTTGAGAAGAGATTGCAAAGCTGTTATCTTCAGTTACATCTGTGTCTAGAAATCCTGCCATGGATGTCTCTGGGTCCCATATCTTTCACAACAGGGCAATTACGTGTTAATGGAATATAAAATCTCTTTGTTACTGGTAGATGAGGAAAAAACCTGTGTAAATACTGAGTAACTTATTAATAAACCTTCTTTCTAACTATCTACCTGCTGGTGTCAATTTTAATTTGCTGTTGTCAGCAATTCAGGAAAAGAAATCATAAAGCTCTTATGCAAATTGATGGTCCCTCTCTGCCAGGTACTGAGTGCCTTGCCATGTCAGTAACCTCAGTCCTTCTCGAGGCCACTGCAGGAGCCAGTCCAGAATTAACAGAAAAATTGCAAACACCAATGCTAAGGAGTAGCAAAATTACCTGATGGTTTAACTTCTAGCAAAATTTCCCAGGAATGTAGAAATGCTGTATACCCACGGTGTTGAATGGTTTTTTCAGAGGTCTTCTCTTTTCTTCATGATAATCTGCCTGATTAATGATGTTACTTCTGGTTTGATACTTTCTATTGGCTCTTCGGGTCTCCAGAATTTCACAACTTTACCCTCAGGGCTGACAAGGTACTTCCAGAAATTCCATCGAGGCTCTTTCTTTGAAGATTCTGTGAGGATGAAATCCGATAATTTTAGTGATTTACACCTGGAATTTTCCCCAGGCCCCACACTGACTATTTGACTATTTATGCTGAGATAATCCCATCATATTCTTTGCTAGTAGTCTGGACATAGATTTACTGATTGCTGCTAATGATCTGAAAAGCTGTAAGTCAATGATGCTCCCCCCTTCCTGTGAAACTGTTCAGGAGTTCCTACTTTTATTATGCTATACTTTCTAGGGAAGAGGATACAAGGGCTGCATATTTATTCAGGGAATCCCCAGTTTTATATCAGTTTTGGGAAGTGAGATGGGAGCAGAAAATTGTACTGGTGATGGCTTAATTAGGCTGCTTTCACAAAAAGCTCCAGTGGATTTTGACTGGAGAACAAGTGTTTGATTGGGAATGGAGCTGACCCCTAAACTGATTTTTTTAAGCAATAGATTCCACACTTATACTGCAAATGGACTAATTTTTCACTAGATTATCAGAGGGTGCTGTTGCCATCCTGTTGCCATCCTGGCACAAAAGGGTGGTATAGCATGATGTTCAGCCTTCTGATTGTCAAAACAGCAACATGAAGAAAACGGGTATTTTAATTGAAAACACAAATGAATTTAATGTGAAACACAGGAATGCAGGAGGAGAAAACCTTTATTTCAGAATATTGAAGTACCAAAGGATCTTTCTCCTACTTGTGGGTGAACAGCATGTCAAATAAGAAAATGAGTAATTTTTTTGTCTTTATAGGTATCAATGTGTAAACACTGATGGCACTGATATATAGAATCTGGATTCATCACACACTGTGGGTGCCATTGTGCTCTAGTCTCTTGAATAAAGAACTGAGAGAAAACACTCAATAATTCCACTGGACATGTGGCAACTCAGGGCAATAAAGTTACCTGAGGTTTTTAGTAGCATGCCTAATAGGAGGTAGGAACACACAGATTACATAACAATGGTGACCACTTAAATGATTCCTCAATAAAAAAATTTTCAAGTACAAAGGAGGTATCATAGGGCATATGGCACACAGGTGTTCTGGGAAAGATTTCATTTAGATATTGAAATAGTTCTCTGACAAGAGGCAGTATGAGAGATTGAAACAGACTCTGAAGGCAAGGAGATGGGCTTTCTGCTACTTTATTTTCTGGGTAAAATGGTGTGTTAGAAAAGGGTTATGTTTAAGCTATTTTTTCTTTCATATATCTATGTGTTTCAAAATCTGGTCAAAACTCAGAAAAATTCAGAGAGGCTTTTCAAGTTGGCTTTGAGTTTATGACATCTTTGGTCAACTGAAGGGAGAGAGCATTTAATTTTGATTGTGAGAATATGAGGTTTTAAGTCTGTAAATGCTCCCTATATTCATGCAGGGTTTTGCAGGATAGGCCCTGAAGTTCACAAAAAAAATTAATACAAATCAGTGGTTATATGTAACTAGTATATGTAAACCTGCCTTACAATACAGTTTACATAGAGGTGGACATAGGACCCAGCTCATAGGATGTCATCTGCACGTGTTTATATAAAATCTTCCGGTAATTTTATAACCCCCATAACTACATTTTTGTGCATAAGAAAAGTCTTTTAAAAAAATAAAGATCACATACTTTCGAATGGGATTTTGTAGGTGGGAGTTTCTAGCTCTAGCATTTCTAACAAAATGGATGTTTCTGTCTGGGCTGGTCAGAGTAGCCTGTTTTTATAAGTAGTGAGGAGAGACTGTTGTTTTCAAGATACAATTCTTTAGCCCGTATTTTTGATATCCAAATTGAAATGAGAGTAATTGTATGCTAAGTGCCTGTTTCTCTCTGTAGTTTATGAAGATTCAATGTTTCCTGACAAAAACATGCAGCCTTGGCTTCAATGAGAGTACCATGGTTACAGGCAGCCTGATACGTAAAATAAAACAATTACCTATTAGAAATTTAAAGGCGGGATCTGCTTCTGATCCTAGGATCTTGATTTTGCGGAAAACAGGGAATGTTACTCCATAGTTTCCTTTGGCAAAAGATTCTATTTCCTGGCTTGAACCAGGCTCTGATTCTCCGAACTGGTTGCAGGGAAACGCCAGCACAGTGAAGTGGGAGGGACCAAACTCTCTGTGCAGCTCTTGCAGTGCGATGTAATTTTTGTCTGTGTATTGGCAGTAACTGGCCACGTTTACAACCAAAGTTGCCTTCAGAAAAATAAAGTTAGAATAGTAAGGAAAAAGCCTACAGATGTTGTAGAGGTTACAATTAAATCTTAAAATGGCATTTCTCATTATCATGATGGTTCCTGTCGGAAGGCTAAACGTAAACTGATCATCATTTCATTAAAACAGATAAAGATGAAAGCAACTGAAGATAGTTACTTTCAGACAATCTGTTGTAAAAATACAGTAAACTGATAAACTTCATCTTAGAGCTCTGTTTAAATGTAAACATTTTAAAAAGCAGATATTTAGGACATGCACAAAAATCATACTTACTAGATAAACTTCCAAAATCCAAACCCAACATTCCCAACTAAGATTAAAATCCACCAATTTGCCAGTTAGGCTGTATTGATTGTCTATGCTAAATAATATAATTTATTTTCTTGATTTACTAGATCTAATAGTTGATTCCTGGAGCGGGCCTATATAAAATAAATTTTCTCCAGTTTACGGCACGAAGAACAGGAATTTAGCACAAATCTGCCAAAACCTCCCATAACCAAACCTTTTATTTACCTAGAAACGGACACATTTTTTGTCAGTATGGATTCAAGACAGTAAAAGCGAAATAATAACTTACTTTCCCTCTGTACTTCTCCAAGGAAATGATCCTTCCTCGTGAATCCTTAACTTCAAAAGAATAAAAGTCTTTGCTTTTAGGTTTAAAAAACTTGAGTTGGAGCAGGCAGAGAATGGTGGTGCACAAAACCATTGACAGGAAGACAACAAAGACCCTGGTTTTGGGCACTGAGTATTTCAGAGGATAACTAGTTGAGAGAGGCTCCATTTCTGAAATCTTTGGAGAGTAGGCTGGGCAGGCCTGGAATGTGAAGGAGGAGCTGAAACATGAGACTCTCAGCTCAGACCGGAAAGACCGAGCTGCTCATTTTTGTCCCTGTCGCAAAACAGCTGCTACAAATCGCAGTGCCTGCTGTGCTTCTGAATTCTTGTGTAAAGTATCGGGATCCTTCGGGGGGTGAAACAGGGAAGGCAGGAGGGAGAAGAAATTAATGAAAAGGCTACAACTGTCAGCTAAGGAGGCTGATTGCTCTGTGGGGTAACTGGCCTATGTGGGATACTCCAGTGTGTGTCTGTACCGTCTTGAGAGCTGCTGGGGGCAAGAGTGAGTTTGTAGTGCAGCTCCAGCACATCCCCTGGGCCTCCCAGGTGTATCTGGCGGATTTTCTCAGCAGGAGGCAGGTGTGTTATCAGGCAGACTTGGAGAAGGAGTCTGGGGGACGGCTGCTCAGGTAGAAAAAATGTAGGGTGATGAAAACTGCCCCGTTCACAAACCCAGCCCTGCATCTCATCAGCTGCTGTGGGATCACAGGCAGCTGTATAAAACTCTTTTCAGCACTTGGAGCAGAGAAAGACTCCTTGGTAATAGGCTGTCATAAAGGAAGATAATACAATGTGGATTTTTATTTGCGATGAGAATGGGGATGAAAATGGAAAATGGGTTGCTTTCTCAATTGCTGCTGGCTACCTGGCAACGAGCTGTACTGAGATGGGAAGGTTGAAGGTCTGCATGAGAGAAGAGTTAGCTGAGAGTCTCAGGTGTAAGCCAAGCTCCAAAAAGGTGGTTTTTGCTCCAAAAAGCAGCAAGGTATTTTGCTGCTTGTGAGTCTCTGCTTACTCTCTTTCCATCCCAGTGCAAACCACCATTGAAGAGTCACTTCTGTCTCGGTTTTCTTTGTCACCCTGATTTTTTGCTGCACTTAGATGATACATTTTAAAGGATGGAAATAGAAGGGTCTTTTTGGTATGGAAATCCTGGAACCTGGTTGTTTCTTCCTTTTTAGTGACTTATTACCAGTATCATTGATTTGTACAATATCATAGTGATATGTCCAACTCTTTTGATAATCTCTAAATAGCTAAAATCCATGTTCACTTTGTTTAATAGTAGGGACAGTTTAACTGTAGGGACAGTTTCACACTGTCCTACATAACAGAGAGATGCTTGGGAAACACTATGTAATTTCAGTATTTGTAACTGAGGGCATGTTAGGCTTTGTCTCTGCCTGGCAGTGAGTTCTGTGAGCATGGTGTTCTGATGGTGGGGAAGAAAACATACAGACTTCTGTGCTGAAATGAAGAGAGCTGTACTCAACAAGCAAGCACAAGTGACTAAGGCTGACCTTGAAGGCAGTAACAATGTGTTTTGTTACAGAAAATCCATGCAACATACTGAGGTCTAAGCTACATCTCAAGTGTTTGTTATTTGCATCTAATATTATTTCAGAACTAAATAAAATGAACAAAACTTAATATATTATAATACTGGTGTACCTAATAATTACCCAGAAGCCCATTATATTATCTGTGTCTCCTTTTGTTACTCTCAGCTAAAACCTTGCTCAAAATCTGTCTGAAAAAATATGTTGTTTAATATTGTCTGGGCAACATTTTGAGTTGTGATAGTTTTTCAGGTCGTATAGTTTTCTGACACAAGTTGCTCTATGAATGAAGTTGAACAAATGAAAATAAAACCCCCTCAATTTAATCTTTAATTAGTATCCCTTAATATATTAAAAAGTACAAGATAACATTAAAAATAATGACATGACTAAGCTGCAATGGTGGTGAGAAGGTTCAGAAATCAGAAGCGATCCAAGTCCTTTTTCAGGTGGAGGTGAGAGAACCTGCCTGGTTCCAGGCAGACAAAAGGTGGGTTTGTCCAGTGTGCCTCTCTCAGGAACCACCAGACCACTAAATCTACGCTGCTATGTGGCTGAAGGTGCCTTGGGTCCTCAAAAGCCAGTGATGTAGCTTTAGTGCATGAATGACACAAATTTAGGGTGGTATTTATTTATCTATCTATCTATCTATCTATCTATCTATCTATCTATCTATCTATCTATTTATTTTTCCCTCCCACATGCTTTCTGTGCCAGCGTTGATTCAGTTGTACTTATCCGAACAGAAACGTTTGTTTTTCACTATTTTCACCCGTCTGCCCACTCTTTCTTGGCGCGTCTGACCTTCTGCCGGAGCCGTGCTCAGCCCAGCATCCGCGGCTGTCGCTCCTAGGCAAGGGCACGGCAGAACTAAAAACAGCGCGCAGGGGCGGGCTGACACTCAGCCTTGGCTAACCTGGGTGTTTGGTGTCCTGTCGCGGGTGCAGGTGGGAGGCTCGGCGCGGACAGGAGCTCCATGCGGAGGAAGAGCTCCATGCCGCGGAGCGGGCGCAGCGCTGCCGGCACACGATGGCAGCAGCGGCCGTGGAGCTCCGGCAGCAGCGCGGAGAGAAACGCATCCGGGTGGAGAGAGGATGGCCTTCGTTCTGGGACAGCCTGCGGCAGGGAAAATGTGCGGAGGTGAGTGTCGGTGCTTCCCGTCTCCTGCTGCCGGGCACCGGCTGTGCGGGGCTGTGCGGACTGCCCAGGCAGAGCCAGCTCCAGGACAACAAATAATCCTCTGTTTTTTTATTTACACTGGAGTGTAAATAATCCAGTACTGTGGAGTACTGGAGCAACTCCACAGAAGAACAATGGAGCTGGTGATGGGTAATGCAGCACAACTCCCGTGAGGAGCAGCTGAGGGAGCTGGGGGTGTTTATCCTGGAGAAAGGAGGCTCAGGGGAGACTATCAGTCCCTACAAATGCCTGAAACCTGGCTGTGGCCAGGTGGGTGTCGGTCTCTTCTCCCAGGCAACAAGTGACAGGACACGAGAAAATAGCTTCAAGCCACTGGGTTTAGGTTGGACATTAGAAGGAATTTCTTCTCAGAAAGGGTGATCAGACATTGGAATGGGCTGCCCAGGGACGGTGGAGGCACTGTCTCTGCAAGTGTTTAAAGAAAGACTGGGCATGGCACTTAGTGAAATAAATGGTGGTGTTAGGTTGCAGGCTGGACTTGATGACCTCAGAGATCTTTTCCAACCTAACTGATTCTGTGATTTTCTCACAGGAGCATGCTGCTGTCATGAAAGGAAAGCTGGGCCCACGGTTCCCTGTCCCAGTGTGCAGACAGCTTAAGGCAGCAGGCCATTACTGACAGCTGATACTCAGTGAGGTGAAAGGAAAGAGGAAAAAACGTTCATCCCTAGCCAAGCACTGCCTGTATCAGAGTAGCCTTTTTTTGCTCTGTGATGTGGGACACACGGGAATGGGTTTAAGTTTCATTGGACTGCAAGAGGGCACAGGGTCTGTACCAGGACTTTCACATCAGGAAAATTACCATCAACTGACAGAAGGGCAGGAGAGCTCATACAGCACCTCTCGTTTGCTTCCTTCTGCTTCTCCTTTGCCGTGTGTGCAGCTCCTGCAGACCCAGCTGTAACTGCAGGACTGGGATCAGTCTGCAGGCCTGGATTTGGTGTACACTCACGGGAGGAGGAGCTTGCCTTGTGTGTTTGTTTCTTCTCAAATGCCCAAGGCTTCATGTATTGACAAAGGCACACCGCCCAGGGGACACCCACACTCACTCACCTTAGCAGGAATCCTCTGGAAGGCCATTCGGATCAAACTTCCAAGAGTCTGAGTCGATCAGGAGGAGAGATGATTCTAGGGAAGGCTGTTTCTCTCTGTCAGCAACAGAGGGAGCTGACGAAACGTTGAATGAGCTTTGAGAGGGCTGACTCCTGCTTCCAGCAGTGAGGGGGAAAGTGGGGAAGGGTTTGCATGCTGCGTGTCCGCGAAAGGCTTCCTGGAAGATGCAGGGAACTTAACAGAGTTGACTTATTGGTTAATAATTGAAATATTTAGAAAACGAAGAAAAGATGCCCCTTAGTGTTCCGGGTATGATCCTATGATTCTGGTTAGAAAGTACAATTCTATTTTCTACTAAAGAGAATACCATAGCTTTTCAGTAATGCATACTCAGAAAACTGTGGCTCTGAAGTCTTTCCATCCTCAGTTTCTACAGCAGAAAGTTCTGCATGCTGCCCCTATAAGCAGTCGTGAAAGCCCGTGATGTCCTGGGAAATCATGTATTCATTTTCCAACAAGCAGGATTCTCTGAAACTATTCAATAAACCTAAGGCTGGACATTAGCTGCAGTAGTAAACAGGCATTCTTTATAAAGGGAATGATCAATCTGATCTAGTTTAGACATCTCTTTTAGGATAAGATGAATAGTGCTGTAGAAATATCTTTTACTTCACTGACAAAAGGAAAGTAAGATGACTGCTCCAAATGTCAATATTTGCACTGTCCCACTTAGTGTGCAGATCTGCTTTCTAAGTACTGCTCTTACACAATCAGTGCTGTTCTAAAAACTACTTGACAGATACTCCCATGCACATTTTTAAAAGGAATTTTCTCCATTGAAACTGTTTTTCCAGTAACACCTTAGATGACTGAGAAACTCTCCATCATGAAAACTACTCTACCTAACAGTTATGCTGCACCAGGCTTGTAAGGAAGGAATAACAGGAGAGCTGAAACAGAAAAGTAATAGGTGAGTTATGCTGTATTCAAATGCACAGACAGGATATTTTATTTTTGATGTGTTTTTTACCTTGTATTTAGCCTGGAATCAGTTATGAGGATACTATCTTATTGACATGGATAACAGAAACATAAGATGGTCCACTTAGGAAATGTCTGCTGGAGAAAAGTCAGGAGTAACTTTTTTGTCATTTAATTGATTCAGCTTTTCTCCTCTTTCTCCAGGTTATGATCCTGCAAACTAAAGTCGAAACTACACTAATGAAGTCCCCAGGATGAGTTTGTTACCTCTGAGGGAAAGAATATATTGTAAGAAATATGCATGAATTACTCCATTTTCCACTTGCTTTAATAAGCACTGTGTGTGAAGGAGATGATTGCTTCAGTTCTTCAGGATGTAGCTCTTGATTTTGTCATGCAGACAGAATGAGGTGCTATGAAAAATATACAAGAGTTACCAAAAAATACCTTTCTGAGAATATTGTTGTGAAAATAGGTGGTCAGATTTTGATCAAGGTTGAAAGAACACAAGGAATCTGCTTAACATGAGGAACAAAGACTTCAGAACACTTACTGTATAAGCGTTATTTTCTATTGCTGTACATTTTACCAGTTTATTCTTCATAGTGAACACTGGCACACCATTTTTTTCCTTTTTTTAGGCATTATCCATGCCTTTTTGGGCCATAAATCTATACTTCAGCTACCCACTTTCATTAGTGAAGAAGTTTCTCTTCACTAGAAAATTGACATCTTATGTGAAGCATTTATACTTATGTTAGAATATCTATTACCATAATAAGACACTCAAAACCTCTTCTCTACTTTACTGCTATCTCCTTGTGACTGTTTATATATTAAGTTGGAAGTTTTTAGTCAGTGATTACAGTTTCTCCTGTTCTCTCCTTCCCCGGATTGCACCAGTTCCAAAGTTGGTATGAAGACGTTAATAGCTATTTCCACATAATTACTCTTTTGACCATAACTACTGAGCAAGCCTGCTTCAGAAATGCATACCTAGTGTCTTTTTTACAGCATTTTATGATCCTTAATTTATATTATTCAGAAGTTTCTGTGAGGGTGTTAAGCTGAACTTTTAACAAGAGAGGTGATGTCAGCATTGATGGACTAATTAAGCTTGTTGTCTGATACTTTGTAATAATGGCACTCTTGAGCATCTCTGGACGTTGGAAAGAGATTATGCTTTTATACTGTTCTGGGAAACCGGTTCTTGGGACAATCACTTAATTTTCTTAATAAGCAAACTAGTCTTGAAATTCTTCCTCTTAATAAGAAACAGTGCTTTCTTTTTTCTCCCCCCACGCTCCATCGACTGGTTGGAGAGCCAGTAAATTTTAGAACTCCTAAAATAAACAACTCAATTGTTTTAATAGTCTTAGGTCAATCTAGCCAACAGAGAAATTGAATGTAACTGCTCTTTTTTTGGTGAGATGATAAACACTTTCTATGAAGTGGAAACATTTTTTTCTTATAATGGAACATCTTTAGAAGATGAGTACATGTTGTTCTCTTCAAATGGAGTCATAGAGTGATTTGGGTTGGATGGGACACTTAAATATCATCTAGTCACAACCCTCTGCAATGATGACCAGGGACATTTTCAACTAGCTCAATTTGCTCAGAGTCCTGTCCAACCAGGCCTTGAATGTTTTCAGGGATGGAGCATCCACCACCTCTTCAGGCAACATATTGCACTTCTTCACCAGCCTCCTTGTAAAAAATCTCTTTCTTATATCTAGTATCAATCTCCCCTCCTTTTAATTTAAAACCATTACCTCCTGTCCCATCACAACAAGCCCTGCTGGAAGGTACTCCTCTTTCTTATCAGCCCCCTGTAAATATTGAAAGGCTACAATAAGGACCCCCAGAGCCATCTCTACTTCAGGCTGAACACCCACAGCTCTCTCAGCCTGTCCTCAGAGAAGAGTTCTCTAGCCCTCTGATCACTTTTGTGGATCTGCTCTGGACGCACTCCAACAGGTCTTTCTTGTCTCCAGAGCTGGACACAGCATTCCAGGTGGGATCTCATCAGAGTGGAACAGAGAGGCAGAATCACCTCCCTTAATTTGCTGGCCACACGGTTTATATGCAGCCAAGGATACATTTGGTTTTCTGGGCTATAAGTGCTCATTTCCAGCTCATGTCCAGCTCTTTATCCATCAGTGACCCCTCAGTGCCCGCAAACCTTCTGGGCAGGGCTGCTCCCAATCTGTTCATCCCCCCGCCTATGTTGATTTTGGAGGTTGCCCTGAGCCATGTGCAGTACCTTGAACTTGGCTTTACTGAACCTCATGTGGTTCATGTGGATTCTATGTAAACCTAGATTTATACTGTGAGTTATACAAGTAGAAGTTGAGTTAGAGCAAATATATTCAGAGTTCTAGATCCAGGACTACAACCATTTCCTGAACTGTGGTATGGACATCTTTGCAATACACTGTGGTGTGATCAAAACCTAAGTTTCCTAAAACCATTTGAAAGTCACTCCTGCCTAAACTCATATGAAAATCTACTTATCTTCTTAGATATAGTAATAATTTACTATTTATTTTGTGCTGCCTGTTAGTATAAAGGAATGGGATCTGTTGAGAGTAGAATCTTCTCACATACCAGTGAATGTGTGTGGTCTCTCTGTGGGCCAAAATATTACTTCTTTGTATACACAATCAATTCTCCACAGAAATGTCTGCACTAATCTTAGAGGTACACATATCCAAGCAATGTGATTAGCTTTTTGCCAAGTTGTCTGTGTAAATCGTACAGAAAATGCCTCTCAAAGCTGAAGGCCTGCTGTAGAACAGCTGGAATATGTAGAGGAAACACACTTTTATTTCCCAGTTATGTTTTTCTAAGGCATTTCTTGTCATGATTGCAGCAGGGTTTTGAAGAAGAGTAACACAGACTGTGCATGGCAGGGCAGATTTCACAGACATTGGAGAAAAAATAATTCACTAATCTTGAGTGGATGATAAAAGCATGCACTGCATTTCCATATTACTACATATAAAGAATTACAGAACAAACAGAAAATCAGCATCAGAACATTCATCTCAATGACCACTGTGAAGAAATGCATTTTACTAGGAATTGATGAAGATATTCTTGTCCTGTGTGAGCTGATCTTAGCCTTTGAATCTTGGTTAAAGACCTAATAATTCAGATCTCCCTTTCCTTATTTTTGCTTCATCGTCTCTTTCTTTCATACCCAAGGAAATGCTAATGTAGTTATTAATATGGTATTCCTCAGAGATACCTTGTAGCTATTTTCCACTTTATATTGTAGCACCAGTTTAGGGAATGGGGTCATGGAGCCCAGTTTTGGGGAGAGCTCTGGCATCCAGGGGGTGCCATGCTGTAATCAATGGCCCTGCAGTATGTGCACCACAGAGCCACTCCTTCCTCACAAGACTCTTTGACAGCATTCAGGAAATGCCACTGCAAGCTGGTAACATCAGTCCAAATGCCAATTCAGAAGGGACAAGAGGTCACTAAGGTTTCACTAAGGTGACCCAGGCAGTAACTCCAGATGTACAGGTTTGGACCTTCTTCCACTGCTAAGGTGGCCTTGTTCAAACAGCTTTGTTAAACTGTGTGTAATCATTAGCAGTGGATCCATGTTTTGTGGAAGGAAAAATATCTCAAATCTCTAAAGTCAGAGCAATATGATTTGGATATGATTCAACATTCTGTATTAGTTATTCATTTCCCATCCCAGGGACAGGTTCTTTTGAGGCTTTTATGTAATGACTGAATCCTTTGATGGGATTGGTGTTATCCATGACATTTAAATATGTTTTTTAACTGACTTCTTAATTCAGTCATATTTTCATTTCAACTTAGCTTCCAATGGTACTGAAGGTTAGATATTAGCATTGCAGGAGATGGTGATGTGAAGGTCTGGGAAAATACAAGTTGCATCTGGAAAGGTATGTTCCAATATAACAGTTTCAGGCACACTGAGCAATGCAGTGTTCAGTGTGCCTGAACACTGAGTGCAGTACAGTCTGCATCTACAGTGGAAAAGCAAGTGCATCTATCTCTTCCAGTAAGTGTTACAGAATAATACAAAGTGGCTGAGAGCTCCCTGCCCAGAGCTATTTCTAGAACAACCTCTGAACAGAGAGTATTGCAGCTCTTTCAGTGTGATTTTCACATCAGTGTGGTCCTAGTAATTTACCTGGCTCTCCTTTGGCCCCCATTAGATGCACTGGTAGCCCTAAAACATTAATTTCCTTTCAGCTTTTCTGTTTCAGAATGCTACAAACAGTATAGGGTTGTGCTGTGGAATGGGCAGAGGATATATGTTATATGGACTGTTGGGTACATGAGAGTGCAGGGCATGCAGAGATAGGGGAGTTTTGTTGCTCTTGCCTGCAGGGGAAGTTCAGATTGTCCCTAGCAATGCTGCTGGGTTTGTCTGTAGTGGAGTTGATTAATTTACTACATAAAATATCCTATGAATTAATGAACTTTAGGGAGTGGGAATGGTAAAGTGATTTGAAAACAGGGTGAATCTGAAGAGATAACCTGTGAAATTTTACAAACATTCCCATACTTATTTGAGTGTGACAGTTCATTAAATATCAGACTAATATTTCAGTGTCTTCTGTCTTGGACAGATGATTTGTTTTGGTGCTGTGGCTATTCCTCTTTATGAATCTGGATTTCGCCCCTTGTAGAAGAAGTTGAGGTTTATGTGGTACATTTGTATTTTCTTACATTGCTTTCCTCAGTGTAAATAAGCCTCATTTCATAGCAATTAATAGCAACAGTATAGGCATAAATCACAGTGGTTTTTTTATCTTGGTGACAAATGAATATAGACTTTAAGAATACCAGGTTTGATGCCACCCACCTGCTTGTTAATTGAGTAGTTTGATGGGACAGTACTGACCATATATCACTTCCTGAGTCTTATTTTGAGAATTGACACAGGTGTGTGAGAACCAAAATCTTATCCCAAGTCAGTGGTATTCACTAGTACTCAGGCAAAATAAGGAAATGGCACAATGAAATTTGATTTCCACTAAGGAAAAAGCCCGTTATACACATTCATGTGTCCATGAAGTTGGTGAATAGAGCTGACAGGGTAACAAGTATGATTTGGGGTAGATGAATTACTCACAAGAGAAGAGAATCCTGAATTGAGTTAGAGATGATTTCCTCTGTTACTCTCCCACAGCACCAGCTACCAATATTAAAGAAGAAAATTATATACAGAGTTTCAGAAGTGTTGCTGTTCATTGAACATTACAATTAAGTGCCTTAAGTTTCTTGAATTATTTTACTTGGTGGGATTCAGAAAGACTTCATAAAATTTTCAAAAGTAATGAAAAATCTAGATATTAGAAATGCTTTTTTTTCTGTACTGCAAAGCCTCATTTTAGCAACATTAGACCTTTTTGATAGACCTTTTTAGGGTTAGAATGCAGTATTACAAATCGCGCTGTGCATAGGTGAGGTCATTCCTGCAAACCTTCTTAATTGTTTATCTCCACAAAATTTTAGACACAGAAGAAAATTTCTGTAATCTAATTGCTTACCTTCAGAGAGAAGGAATATTACTGCTGAAAGGGGAAACATTTCCTGTCTGTCAAACTGAATTTTGGAATAGGGGAGAAGGTTAAGGACAGAGTGTGGAAAGGATGTATGATGTATGTTTTCCACAACTGTCGTTGAAATTTTATATGGGATGTGTATGTGTATATTTACAGAGTACAAATACTTTATCAGCGTTGAATTTTTTCTTGAACAGGAGAGGTCAGTTGTAGAGATAAATATCATCTTCTGCCCTTGAAACTTTTAAGATTCATAGTAATTATTACTCTCTGGGGAATAATTTGAAGAAGGAAATTAAAACAGAAAATTGCAAAAATGTGGGTCTTCAACATTCTTCAGCATATAATGTGCAATATAGCACTATAATTTCTTATACATAAAAATCTAGCATTAAATGATTCAAAATGTTAATGATCTGGCTTTTTTTTTTTTAAATAGTGCTGAGGAGTCTTTGCAGCCTGATGTAGACAATGACCACAAAAGATGACTCTTCTTTCTCACACTTGTATTGGCTTTGGTTTCTCATCACTGTGGTGTTGTGAGCTTAGTGTGGTGTGATCAAAGAGCATGTGTTTTAAAAACCTTTTTCTGTGGTTAGGAGACATCTGGGGGGAAATAAACTCCAGAGAGTAAAAGAGTTAATTACTGTATAAGGGGGTTTTGGATCAGAAGAGCACACATGACAAATTTTGCTACTAGTACCTTCTCATGAAAACAAAGGCAAAAAAGGAGAAAAGACCACTATGTTTTATATTAAACAGTGATACGATTTAAACAAGATATAGTGGAGCCTATTCTCAGTTCTAACTGGATGCAAGGAAGTTTGAAAAAGCTGGTGAAATATGGCTTTTACTTAGTCGTGTGTGTCTAGTGTTTTGAGGCTCCCCAGGATAAATCAACCCTTCAAGCCTTCTCTGAACTGTGTAGAGGCAAATATAATGAGAATGTGAAAGGCTTAGGCCTTAGAAAAAATGGGGGTGTTTGCATTACTGATTTGTGTGTGATGAATCTTCAAATACAGGATGAGGGGCCCCAAAACGAGCTTAGAAGTGTTATCACTCTGAATCTGTCCACACCTTTGGAGCAAGGTGTGAGGTTTCATGTTACTGGCTGGTGCAATGATTACTGTAAATTAATTCCTCCAGTGTATTGTTTTTTTGCACTGACTGTGAATTCTTCTGTGTGTTTCAAGATGGTGATGTGTGCCCTTCACATAAAATGGAAACATTGCAGGACATAATTCTCATACAGCTTCCTTCCACTATAGATGTCAATACAGCTTTCAAATCAAGTAGATCTACCTCCACTTAAAATTGAGTTAAATCAGCCTTGGCTATTTAGTAGCCAGTAACCACAGCATTCAGCCTTGGCTATCTAGTAGCCAATAACCACAGCAGCAGTTTCATTGAGTGGACTTTGAAGTATCTTGTTTTTGGAGACAGCAGTGACATCATTTGTGGTTTGGGTGACAACTTCTAAATTCTCACGTATGTCTTTGTTAGTGAACAGGCAAAAATTAAACACTCACAAGTTACACACAAACACACATAAATCTCAGGTCTGAAGATTTTGAGCACTTCATAAGATCTAATAAACCATTTATGTGTATGTGTTTACAGTTGTCCCTGGGAAGATTTTTTCAACATACCTTTACAACTGTTCATGAACAGGATGAAGGTTTGTTGGTATGATATACACTGATAATGCACAAGGTATGGCCCAAGACTGACAACTTTAACAGTAGTGATCTATGGAAATGATTTCTGCTGTAACAGTCAGGTCTGTACTTAAACGGGCTGATGGATTCAAGTATTCTCCAGAGAGATTTTAGTTACCAAAATATGATACCAGACCTTGGATTGTGGTAGTACATTCTGTGCTTCAGGGGTCATGAAAAATGAGGATGCCCTGGTTTGGTATTAAATGTTGTACACCATCTGCTGCAGGCCTGCATGACATAACAGGGTGTTATGAAGCTAATTATTACAGGGATTTGTTTTACAAGTGCAATGTACCCAGCATCAAGGACAATGGAAGATTGCTTCCATCATACATTTACTGAGCAAGCAGCAAGCCCTGAAGACGAGGAGCAGAGTTTCCCTAATAACTTCTTCTATTTTCCTCTACCATCTGCAGGGTAAATGTTGTCATTAACTGAAGATAGTGGACAAATTGTACCATATAAACTCTGTCCTATGTCTTTCCCAGACACAAGAATCACCTTGGAACATGGGTGTTTTTGGATCTGTATCTGTTGGAGAAGGAGCCTCATTTCTGGTGGAAGAAATTAGGGTGAGTGATGTGGCAATGTAAGATCCAGAGTGACAGATTGAAAAAAATTTAGTGGGTAAATTATAACTCAGGTGCTGCTGTGCAAACATACACACTTGAGGAGATAAGTCTTTCAAAGATCTTGATTTTTCAGAGATAATCTCTTTCATGTAAGTTGAATGCTTGCCAGTAAAAGTTTCATAGAGGAATTCTCTGAATGTTTTTCCATAGTCTCCCCCAAACCATACTGCCCCTTACCCCAGCTTATTATCTACTGGGGTTTTTTCAGTAATTTTTAGTAGCTTTCTTCTAGAGCTAAATATGCAGAGCTGGAGCCTTGAGAATCTCATTGCTATCACTGTAGGACCTGCTACCCACATCTGGAATGGATGAACTCTTCAAGCTGTTGAAAGCATTGATTTGAATTCCAGTTCCAGACACATTTCATGTCTGGCTTGGATAAAAAAGGAATATGCCTTGCAATTTGCTCCAGTGATGGAGAAGTGCAACTACTAGGCAACTTACTTTTTTTTTTTCAGTCTTTCTTCATTTTTAGCTAAAGCGGTTACCAAACTATTTGATACTAATTTTTTAGGGAAACAAATGGAAAAGATTGACTAAACTGAAAACGTATGTAGCACTTCCCAGTATCATTTCCACCTTACTGAAGATCCAGACCTAGTGACATTCAGAATCAGCTACATGTAATGGATCTTCTAAAACAAAAAAAGGTGATGACTGAATTAATGATTCCGTTTTCCAGTGACAATCAGATTGTTTTTCCATCGGTAAGAGGAAATCTCATTAAATTATTTTATACAGCACAGGCTGTGTTTTTCTTGTATGTCTTTTGATAAGATCGCTCTACTAGTCAATATCTTTAGAGTTCAATTCAAAACTCTCCTTAATAGGTTTATGTTTGAGAATTTGACTTCAGTCTGATTATACGCATATATCTGAGCTTGCTGTTATGGGACACTTCTACTAATAGGAGTATTTTGTGTGACTTTAGCTGAGGTGCTAGATAATAACTGGCCCTATCTGCTGTAGTCATGAGTCAACAATCTGAAGGTACTGAAGTACAGGGTTTCCATGTGTGAAACCATAAAGACTGACATGTAAATAAATAGCTTTAAACTCACAGCTATGTACCCCTTCAATTCAGTCTGACTTCTGCATAACTGATACATGTGTTGAAACTTGGAAATACTTATTGTCTTACTTGTGAAATAAATGAGCTTGAAGGTTTCCTTATGTCAATTCAGAACTGGGGAGTGGCCAAATTGTAAACAAATGAAGGGAACAAATTTTTCTTTTTTCTTGCTGTGAAATTTTTATTTCTTGTTTGTTTTGGATTGGCAGCTGTGGAACACTGACACCAGAAAGAGGCTGAGAAATATGTTTGGCCATCTGTCTGTAATTGGAGCTGGAATCATTGTATTCTGAGCAGGTGAGTAGCAAAATCTATTCCCAGAAAGAGTCTTGCTGCTTTTACTCAGGCAAATGTCCCATTCATCTTAACTGTTTTTCTTGGCTTTTTTCAAAGGTGATTTACCTGTCCTCCAATTTCTCACCCATCTCAGAAATCACTTGTAGATTTATTGTATGACAGGAAAGCGGCCAAAGAGGATTTAACCTGTTTCTGCAGTCTCTGTTTCTTACTTTCCTTCCAAAAAACTGCCACCATTTGCAGAATTTCACTATGATTTGGAAGCTGTGACTCTGGTTTTGTGCAAAGCCTGAGCTTGAAATTGTTTTGCCTCTAGTGGGTCTGAACCTCAAAAATCATGGCCTGTCCTGTGCTGGGGAGACTGTATGTAGCTTAGATGGCCCTTCCATTGATATCAAGACTCCATCTGTGTTTTCAAATGCACAGCAAAGCACAGCTGTTAGGAGATGCACATCTCTCTAGCTGTGTATCTGCAAGGAAAGGCCAGCTCATTGCTACTTACAATGGATGAAGAGATGGAGTGGTTGACCTTTGCATTTCAAGGGTGTATTTTATATTTTGTATTTAGGTATCATTTCAGTATGTGGGCTCAGATGACAAAGATCAAATGCACTCTTGTGGGGTTTTTTCATCCCACTTTCTGTTTCAGATCTTTGACTTACATGCGAAGGGGCTGGAGGGAGACTTGTGTATGATGAATTCTTCTGTGAATTTAGTGAGTGACTGTTTTGTTTTTACTTACATAGGAAGATAATAGCAAGGGTAGACTGACTTTATTAACTCAAAGTCAAGTATCTCTTGATGAGAACAGCAGTGGCAGATTTATTTTTGGTTTAACATGTGGTTATATGAGGTCTGCAAGGTGGAGGTACATGGAGGTACAGGCATTCCAGCTGAACAAATAGTTAACAAAATGCAGCTGCAATTATACTGTGTGGGTTAGGTTACAAGGATGCAGGTGTAACATCCTGCCAGTGCCAAGTGGCATAACCTCACTACAGTAAGAAATAGTTTTGGTTCACATTTCCTCTTGGCCAAAGCACTGAAAACAACAGGAACTTCGGAGCAGAAATTTATGATAAAATTCAGTGTGAACCTGTGAACTACTGTTACGGTTGACACATTCGGTTGAAGTAACATTTATTTCTTTTTCTAGGTTTGAAAAATTAACCAGATAATTCTAATATTAGGGCAGAATTAAAATAACTGCACAAAGGAGGAAAAAAAGAACATGGAGTTAATATTAATTGTTACTAAAATTGGAGCAACACTCTTACATTAAACTTCATTGTGGAAGTTTCCAAAATATCAGTTGACTTTGGGATTACATTGTGATTTTTGGTTAAAAATGGTCCATAAAAACAGCACATCATCATGAATCTGTAAATAAATTACAGGACCATAAAGTCCACTATACAAGCACAACACAATGACATTTCTTGCAGTAAGTCAAGTTTTTCTATGCATTTTTAGTGCTTCCAAGTAACTCAACATGTATCTGAAGAATTGTTAAGAGCCATTGGGGGAAAGTCTCCAGGTACTAACCCTTATTAAAATAATTAAACCCCTTAAATAAATCTACTGCAGTAATGTCAGACACCTGTTTCTCAGATGCCCAGAAGGATTGTATTGAACTTGCTGATTTTATTTCAGTGTCATCATTCTAGCTGTAAGTGTGAATTTCTGTCAGGAAACACTTATGATTTGTCTTAGGATTAATGTAAGTAATGTAATGTAATATCCATTTAAAAAAAGTAAAATACATTGCAAGGCATTTACAATATTTTCAGTTTAACCCCCTTATTAATGTCTAAAAACCATATCTAGGAGCTGAACTTTAACAATAGCTGTGCTTCCAGGCAGGTTACTCCTTCCTGCCTTTGGTAGACTGATGATACTGGTTGTAGAACAGTGAATTCATTTCCTATCAAGCAGCTAGTGCAACAGTATTAAGGTGTGAAGATTTTCCTAAAGCCTTGGAGTAGGAGGGAGAAACGAGGCAAGAGAAGGACAGAACCAAGGAATACACAGTAACTTGCTAGAGAGCCCTTTAGCAGTACAATGGAGCTTTACACTGCCTCTCTTTTGGGTGTGGAGTCACACCTGGCTTTGGCAAAAATCACCTCATGAAAGGATTTTTCATGCAGAACAGAAATAGTTTACATTAGAAGGCTCAGCAGCTGAACAGAGTGTAGATGAGTGGCATACACTGTGCTCATGGAGAAGAAACTTGAGGGACAGCAGGTACTCTGCCCAGCAGGAATGGAGTGGCTTGGCTCCTTTCTGTTGTCAGTCACCTCCACAGTCAGGATAGTTTGATAGATTTGATAGTTTTTCTGTGTTTCCTCTTACTGAAATGCTGTTTTCCTGCTGACACATTTCACTCTGATGTGGTTTGCTTCTGAAGAAACTTTGGTGTGATGAAGCTGCTTTTGATGTTGCATTGACATCAAACCCATGCTACCTTTTCTTGTCTGCAGTGATTCACTGCTAGGATTTATCCATCAGCGTGATGTTCAAGTTGCTCAGCACCATGTTTGGATTCTTTGTGAAAACAAAGCATTTGCAGCCTGAAATTGTCACTAGCCAACCTGTTGCTGGCAATTGGGTCTAGGGGTAGTGTATTGAATATGTGGCCTGGTGTGAAATTGCAGTCACAGACACTGAAAATCACACTTATTTTCTTAGCAGTTAAAGTACATGAAGAAGGCATATTGTTCAGCCAATTTTTCAAATTATCTTACTGACGTCTCTTAGTTTCTTCTGTCTGTGATGCAATTAATTTTAAGACCACTTTTCTTCATATGTAAGTTTGCTAGGGTTTTGATACTGGATTATTAGGTCTTTGTAAATATATTGTGAAATGGAAGTAATGTTTATCATATTTTCTCCTATTTATGTACCTTCACAGAAAAGTTTGGTGCTGTAATACTTACAAGTTTGCAAACAAGATATTTTGATTTTTTGAGTTTTGGAAAACTACCTCTGCTGCAATTAATTTGATATATGAGGTTCCTTTTGCCCTCCTGCCCATATTTTCATGCCATTGCTGGTGGCAAATATTCTGAAGAAGGAAATTTTAAGTGAAACTATTTACGATTTTTTATCTTTATGTAGTTAGTCCCTGTCGGTGTGGGAGATAGTCAGGTAATAGTAATAAGAGGCAGAAGAGTCCAGTATTTATAAACTGTTTGTCCTCCCAAAACTATCTGAGGCTGGACTGTAGTGCTGGGGTTAAAGGGTCAGGGAAATTTATTGAAACAGGTGGAATTGTGTTCTGAGAAACTTTTCTTCAGGCAGATTCTGGGCCTTAGGCATATCCTGGAAATATCCCAGGAGAAACCAGGTCTCCTGTAAGACCTCTAGGCCACTTTTCTTAGACTTCTGTGATGACTTGGCTTAGGCAGTAATACTCTGTCCTGGTCAGATCTTTTGGTACTGAGGTAGTGAGTCTGTGGCCTCTGAAGGGCAAACAGAGAAGCTGGAGTTTTATGAGGGTATGTGGGACAGTGTAGGCTATGAAACAAGGGCAAGGGAAGCAGCATTGGAAGTTTTGGGATCCTACATTGCCCTGAGTGTACATTCTGCTTGTAGTTCATTTTAACAACTAGACTTATAGCTAAAACTCCTCTGTTCTTCCAGCTAACCTCACTATCTATTCCAGCATCTGTTTTCTTTTTATTTTTTAGGCTCTGACCTGGTGTCCTTGGCAGTCAAAAGTCCTTGCTACAGGAGGTGGAATGAAAGATGGGATTTTGTGTATCTGGCACATGAATTGTGAGAAAATCATCCAAAGTGCAATTACAGATTTGCAGGTGAAATGATGAAATGTCTGCATACTTAGGCTATGCTTTTTTTGTGTAGCTGTGCTCATTTGGCAAACTCCCACTGACTTTGAGGGTGGTTCTATGCTAAGAGGAGCAGCAGGATTTTCTCTGGGTGTGCAGTTGTGCTACATTCAGCACTACAGTGTGTGATTGACTCAGAAGCAGTTTGTTGTTTCTCATTCACCACTTCTGTCTCCACGCAAAAGTGATTGAAGAGGAGATAGTCTTGAAGCCAGACACTTCTTCTGGCCTACTTTTCATCACCTTGCCTTGCTGTCAATAATAAGAGTTTGGCCAAAACTCTAAATGCAGAGAGAATGGTGAAGGGGAAGAAAAACTCCCAGAGCATTGGGGTGAGGTGTTAAGAGTCAGAGAGAAAACATCTGTTTCTGGAGTTTGAATATTAGGAGACAGAGGAACATGTTCTCAGCTATAGTAAAGCAGCATAACTTGGTTTGCTGTAACTGTTATGACTTAGCTGAGGATGTGTTTTGAGGTCTTGGTGTTATACTAGTAAGTTGTTACAATGCTTAGATAGGACAATAAAGCAACTGTACTTTGAAAAGTTAAAAATGATTAAATGATCCTTATAAACAAACAAACAAACAAACACACAAACAAATAAATATTCTGCTGGGACTATTTCTTGGTAGCTTGTTCAAACATTGTGGATTAAATTTCAAATCTCTGAATGGTGTATGTTAAGCCCTTCTGAAAACTAAATTGCATTAGATTTCTTCCTTGCTCTAATTACCCATGATGATGGGTACAAGGCCTTCCTGGAAATCAGATGAAAATATGGAAGTATCCCATGCTTGTCAATTCATTAGAACTCTATGGCAAGTAGTTCAGTTATTTATCTGCCAGATGAGTCTGGTTTTGCAAGGCAAATGTAAAGTGCTTATGTAAAATAAAGAGTAAGGAGTGCTCTCCCACACATTGGTGTTCATATTCACGGATTCATGGGATTGTAAATGCTGACTTATTAAGACTATGGTATAAATTGCTTCTGGGAAAATTCATTGTTTTTAATGATGGGATTCTTTCCTATTATTCCTGAGGCCATGCCAGGTGCAGATTGTGTATTTCCATTTCTTTCTAAGGCTGAACTAGGCCAGGATTGGATGTGCTAATGTCAGGTTGCTTGCAGTGTATTCTAGCTGATGACCTTCTAGACAACACAAACCAAATGTGACTGCTTTTGCATCTCATGATGTGAGGATACTGTACCAGCTTTCAAATGATGTTATTTAGACATGTCTGTGTTTTAATGAAGGATTTTGCTATGAAGAAATGAGGTGCAGAGTGTTTCCCTTGCACTCTGCTGACTGCCAGAGAAAGTGGAGTTTCCTTATAGCTCTGTATTTTTCTATGGTGCTGCAGGGCTACACCATATGCAGAGGATGTTTCTTGCTATTAAGCCTCCTTGTCTCTGGTGCTATTCATGAACAAAAAAGACCAGTTCATTTCTACACAGACCTATTACTGCGTATGAAGACTCCTAATAACTTACTATAAGCAATTGAATGTTGGAAAAAATTGTGGATGTATGAAAGTATGTTCAGAATAAATACTGTGTTCAATGATTGTGACTCAGATGGTTCTAAGTCAACCTCAGACACTTCTAACCACATAAGTTTTACACCCACAGAAATGATCTGACAAATTGTAACTGAATTTAATTTTTAAGCCTCTTGCAAATGCTGAATACCCCAGCTAAGAAAGAAGACCCATCAGCACCAGTTGAGTACTTTAGTAATTAAGGTTGACTGTCACTTAGAATATTCAGAACAGAATAACAGTGGAAAGATAGTAACATTTTTATAGCATTGAGTCAGTTTTTGAGATACTTCTGATAGAACTATTAGAGTAATTTAGAGTAATATAGAGTAATTTAATAGAAAAGAATAATTTTGGCTGTAATGTCCTTTCCTTAGAAAAGTTGTTGTAGATTGATGAAAACATACAGGCAAGCAAAATATGCAATTGCTTTGAAAAATTACCTGACTTGAACATGATCTTGAAACAATGAAATAAACCCAGAAAACTCTACTCAAAACCCATGTAACTGAAAAATTTCAACTTGTCTGATTTCTGCCTATTGCCCTTCACTGCTTTTTGGCACTGTTAATCAAATTTCAATTAGTGTTGTGGATAGTTTTGGATGACTCCAAAGATTACAAGTCAAGATCCTCCTTCAAAGTCATTACAGACGTTGAACAGACACAGCATAAAGAATTCACCGAGTTATAAACTCTTGGTCCTAAATATTGACAAAGATTGTGTACATTTCTATAACTTGAGAAGGAGTAAAGCTAGAAAATTAATCTCTGCTGAAATAATTTAGTGGTGTTGAAATTCAAGTCAAAGTTTAGGAGGAACACATGTAGCTCAGCATCAGGACAGCAGGTTATTTGCATTTGATCATAGTGTTTCCAGAGAGCCACTGTATGAGCTTCACAAATTAAGGGCAGACTTTCCATTGGCAGCAGCAGCAGTCCTGTGGGCCTTCATCAGGTACCAGTGTTTCAAGAGGACTTTACATTTCTTCTCATGTTTATCCTTATAGTGTCTTGAGCTAGGGAAGTGCCATTCTCTTTTGTTCATGGAGAGCTCAGGTGCAAGTGAAGGGAGGACACAGGTCACTTGTGTTCGTTTAAGCTGGTCACGCACGACTTCTAATTTTTGTGCTTCCTTTTAGGATGTGGTTTATCTGATCTGCTTTAGAAACTATTACTCAGAAGATTTTTTTTCTTCTTGGGGGTTTATCTTACCAGTGTGATTGTCAGTAACTTGCCCACCCAGAAAGGAGAAGTCCAGTAACTTCAAGGAAAAAGGCTTCAAATTTCTCTTGCTGTGATGTGCCTTAAAACCTCATGGGTTTTCCTGGCATTGACATAGCTCTAGAAGATACAGGAAGTCTGTGCCAGAGCAATGAGGTAAATGCAGCTCTCAAGAGTCTCAATTTAGTTCCAGACTCTTCCTACCTTCAGTTCAAATTCATGTCTGTTTGTGGGTGAGATTTTTGTGCAACCACACTAATGAGTTTTGTACATTCTTTGTGCTGCTGCTGGGTAGCTTTCTGCTCTCCGTGTGCAGCTCCCAAGATTTACTACAACTGCAGACAAACTCAGAACACAATTCCTCTAAATGGCTTAGAGGAGTCACTGTTAAAAGATCTCCTTAACAGTAATAACTGAGCAGCTGGAGACAGAATCTCATTATTTTTGGATCAGCTGCTGCAAACTGTCTGCAAAGGCCTGTGCAGCCAGATGGGAAAGCTCAGCAGTGAGAGGCATTACCAGACACAGATGAGACTGATGTTGTGAATGCATGAAGAACAATAGTTCAGGTTCAGTGTGTTCCTTTGACAGAAATGTCTCCTCAAGGTGGTGCAAAGCCTACTCCCTATTAAGAATGTACTTCCTTCAGCTCCTTATTAATACGAAAACAGTCAATAGAGGATGATACTCTGTTTCTCTGCTGCAGTAAAGTGGAACAAGCCATAGTGTGGGTGGTGAAAATGACTGGCATAATTAGTGTAGAATTCTTATGTATCTTTCCTTTTCTTTCATACATATTTTATTTTAGAGGTCACAAAGGGAGAGTCTTGCATATAACCCTGAGCCCAGATCAGAGTAGGCTCGTTTTTGTTGCAGAGGATGGGATGTCTCATCTGTGAAAACAACATGGATCTGGGGAGAGCATGCACAGCAACAAGGCTTTTTGAGCAGTTATTTGAGCCCATTCTTGTGACTTTTTTTTCTTGAAAGCCAGTGATTAATGTATTCAGCCCATTCAGTAATTCAAAATATGTGTCTTCTTTCCAATAGAAACATGGCAAAACATAGTACAATTTATTTAAGAGAACAAAATTTTATTATCAGTCTATTATTTGAAATGTTAGTAGCTTGTCTTTCCTAAAGGAAAAATATTGTAACTCTGAAGAATAATGTCATGTATATTTTCATTAAATTAGCAAACATGGAAGGAATCCAACCTATGTAAAGTGCCAGCATAAAGTGTTAGGTCCTGCTTTTAGCTTTGATTCGTGCAGTAAATTTTACATTATCTTAACATCTCCATTAGTAACTACATAGTAATTAATGTTTATTGCCTTGGATCATTCAAAGACTATGATGAGCAGAGACCAATTCAGGGGTCTATATTGTTCTGTGTTCATAAATTGTCATATAGAATCTGTCTAAATACTCTTAGAGTTCTAGGTTAAATATGTAACTAAATATAAATGATTTTTAGAAAATTCTTTATTGTTTTCATAATGGTAATGATAACTAGCATAACTAGGAAACTGTCTTTACTGGATTTTTAATTGTTTCCTTTCTTTAAACCCACCCACTATGTTTGACAATGATCGAAAATACAAACAGTTGCATAATAATTCTATTACTATGCAAAGTTATGTAATCAACTAATTAAGAATTCAGATGGACAGAGTCAAAGGAGCATGCTGTTTGGGCCAGACACAACTGTTAGTTCATTTCTTAAAGGTACCAGTTCAACTCTGGTTGCCAGCAAACTGTGCAGCTGTCATCATATTGTGAATTTTATTTAGTGCTCACAAGGACAAAACCCCTTGGACTTTACCATATGTTTGCCTTACAAGACTTGTACACTACCAACACTTGTACTTACTTTCACACTAAGTAAGGATGTCAAGACTGGTCCTCAGAAGCTACTCAGATACAGATCAGTAGTGCTATTCAGTGTGTTCTGCTACAAACAACTTTGGAGATTTGCATTCATTGTTAGGAATGATCAGAGGCAAGAGGTAAGGGTTCATTCTTGAATTTTTATGTTAAAAGCCCTCTGAGCTCAGAAACTTGTATTGTTTGGATTCTTCTTTTTTTTTTTTTTTTCAACTGAGAATTTATTTAGAATATTTCCTGTAGCTGATGTACCTGAGGAAGAGTAAGATATTAGGGGGGTAGAGCAGTGCCAGTCCATGGAAAATTACACTGTGGTCAAATGCATGAAATGAGATGGGCAGGGGCACATGTTATCTCTGTAAATGAATGTGAAACTGTCATGTCTTTAGCTCTCATGATTTTTAAAACCTCATCTTGTGCTCTTCACAATTCGTGGTTTGCTAACTTTAGGTCTGGAAGGTTGAGACCACTCATCTGTTTTACCTAGTAAAAGATTGCAATAAACTTGCTACTCAACTGCTGGGTTCTCACATCATCTCATGTGGTCTTCAAGGCAGATTAGAACATGGTAATATTGGTTGTCAGTTGAGAAATTGCTACCAGGAAGCTGATGTCTAAATATGGGAAATAATTTATACTGGTGCCTGTCTTCTAATACAAACAAGTTTGTTTCTGGAGGTTTTGTCAGACAATTAGAATCTGGTTTAAATACTCAAAATAGTGTTTTAAATAATTTAAAAGGCTTTAGGAATATTTAAAATATTTTTCCCCACTTAGAATGTTAAAAAATGAGTAGAATTAGTCTCTTTACTCATGCATTTTTTTAATTTGCCCAGAAATTCTCTCTTTCCTTTGGCAGAGTATATAGCATCTATATCCATTATAGGAGGGTGTGTATGACGCTGCCTCATGCCAGTGCAGAGATCTTTATGAAGTCTTGATAAAAATTTGAAATCCTGACTTTCTCCCTGCAGAATATGGCATTCTTGTAGCTCATTGCCAGTTATGTGCATGCCTGGTATGTTGCTCAGGCCCAGGATGAGAGATGCATCTCTCTAAGAGATGCATTTATTCTGCATCTGTGGTCTGTGGAGGCTGAGTCTCCAGGGGTGGCACAGAGGTTTAAGAAAATTTAAGTTGACTAAAATCTGATCTTCATCCCTACAGTCCTGTCCAAGGTGGGGTACTATAAAACATATACAACTTAAAACTTCAGGTCAAAAAAAATGTTTGCCTGGAGAAAAAATTCATTACTCATATAGTACGTGTGTCTTTCTTCTCAAGTATATCAACATGATAAAACAATTATCTGGAATGCAATGACTGAGGAATCCATTTGTTCCCACACTGAAAAGAAGGAAGTCTAGCAGGCAGTGCCCTGTTCTGGCCCTACACGATCTGACTTGATGCTGTGTGAGTTTGTGTAATGCAGTTTGTACCTGTCACTTCCCTCCAATGATCTCATATAGCCAGATTAAGAAGAAAACAATGACATCAAATTATCATAGCATTTTTCTCAGCTAGTGTGGGTTACATTCCACAGTGGTGAAACTCTCTTTTGAATGGGTTCATATCATGCCTCTTGAGCATCTAGAAGAAAATTCAGTTCTCTCTTTCTCTTCTTTCTTCTTTTTTCTACAGGTTTACACTATGGGCAAGTAGTGACAGAGGCTGGAATTTTGGTTTTACCATGTAAGTCCAATTCCACAGGTTTATTTTGCACAATTCACTAAAAACATCCATGTAAAACCCCACCATTTTAAAAGTATTTTGAGGTAAGCCCTAAATTCCAAGGTAGAAGAGGAAGGCTGCACATTTTTCTGTTACACATTTCTTCATGCATTCCAAAGTTCTCCTTGGTCAGAACCTCTCCTTCCTGATCTCTAAGGTTCTCCAACACTTGGTTCAGAAATACTATGTAAAAAAAATGGAGAAATACTGAATTACAGGATTTGAGAGGGATTTTCCACTGACAAGGGTCTTTGACTTTCAGGGAAGAAGAAAAACCAGGCTGAAGAGGAAGCAGAATGATGAAATAACGCAACAGTAACACGAAAGAAAGGCAGTGAAAATACAATCAAAGAAATGTAAGACTAATATATGGGAATGGTGAGATATCCCTGCAGGAGCGATAGGTTGCTAAGGATATTTTTGTTTCCTGAAGGATTTTAGAATTAGTTTTTGCCTAAGCAGGGGTTTGGTAGTCTGCAAGAATAAAAAAGATTTTACTTATTTCCTGTGTGTTTAAAGACAGAATCAAGTCACTGCTTTGGGTGTTGGTAGCAGTCATTGGGTCAAATTCTCCTCTCGATTTCACTGATGCAATTTTATTTGTCTAAGAATCTTTTTTCTGCTCCTGCTTTGCTTTTGTGTTTGCGTGTCTCTTTGTGTGTACATTTTGTGTGTTCAGCCCAAGAGTGAGAAAAAAAATTAGGAATATGAATAGGAATGTGGAAAATTCTCACTGTGTTATTTTTTGTAACAAAGGGGAAAAAAAGATGTTTTTCATCATCAAAACTTCCCATAAAGATCCCTGTAGTTTAGGCCTTTTTCATCTTCATCTTCATCCTTCCTTACTTCTCTGGGAGAAAACTATTGTCTCTTTTTAATGAGATCTGGTAAAGGCAGTTGTGTAAAAAAGTTTTAGTTTTTGCTTTCTCATTGTGTTTGTAAGTGGTGCTTAATTGCTCAGTATGGACAGGGCACCAATTTTTAAATTAAAATCAATGCAAAATTTCTCCACCCTTGAATGTTCCCTGCTTTCTCTTAGCTAATGCTTACCTCCAAGTAAAAACCTCTTGAAGCAACACAAAATAAATCCAAGCCCTTTTTGAGGTGCTCATGACACTGAAAATGCCCAAGTCTGTTAATACAGAGGCAGGCAGAAATATTTTTCACAATAGGTCTATTTGCTGCTTGACAAATACTTGTTGAAGCACTTAAAAATTGCACTGCATGTCTGAAACAGCAGTACTGGCATCATAAAATTAAGAGTGCTTTATATTATCAACAGTGCTTTATCATATTGAACTGTAACAGTTTCTGTCATTTCTCTGAAGCATGGGTTTTCAGATGATTTTTTGAACAAAATGCTTCTTATTTTGGTATGTTTTGCAAACATAGTACATGTATGGAACATTACACAGATCATAAACAGATCCTACAGATAGTACATAGACTATCTATACTGTAAGGGACAGAGCTTTCCACATAAATTGACAGCTGAAAGCAGTAGATTTTTATTGCCATTTCTTTATTAAATGCAAAGTACATAAAGGGATAAAATCTTGAGGCTTTACATACAAGACAGTTAGAAAATTAACACTTATGTCCCGCAGTTGCTGCAACTTAATTTTCTGAAGCTTAGCAGTCCAGTACACCTATAAAACCAGAACTTCACTGCAGAGAAACCAGTTTTTTAGGTGTCTGTACTTTTACATAGCATGCCACTAACTTTCAGGGTATTTGCAGAAGTCCAGGTACAGAAGAGTGCTGTATATACTCAACATGCAGTGAGGACCCAAAGAAGGATTAGGTTCTTGATCTGAAATACCAATCCATGTAGAACTCAGTGTGAACATGCACTATGGGGGTGTTGGGATCCTCAGCCCCAAATACCTGCAACGACTCCATGGCTGACAGGATAAACTGTGAATGCTGTCATAGCAGAACGACACCAAGCTGCCAAAATTCAGTGTGAGAATACCTGTTTTACCAGACTAATTAAGCTCTTTTTAAAATCCCCTTTCATTTACACAAATCACGTGGCCCAAACCCAATCTGTTAGGCCCCCCCTATGGTTTTCCTTATCCACTCCAGGTATTGCTTTGTGAGTCGAGTGTAGACACCAGGGCCATCAGCCTTGCCACAGCTCTTTGGCTTCCCAAATGAAGTGATGCCTCTCATCACATTATTGCATCTTAAAGGTCCACCAGAGTCCCCCTAGAAAAAGGGAAAATATTGTCATTCAGATTAACAAAAGCTAAAAATTGTTGCCTTTAAATAAAATTTTCACTAATTAGATGGAGAAAATAAAAATGCAGCCAGTGTTATTAGAGATCATTATTTCCTCCTTGGAAATTAAGATTTCTGACAGCTAAACAAATGAAAAGAAAGCCTTCATAGATTTCATCTAATCTTTCGAGTGTGTGTAATGGTGAAAGAATCTAGCTCAGTGCTAAGGAAGAATTAGTCCTTCTCAAAATGACAAAAAAAAAGCTGAAAACTTTTTTCATAGAAATGTAAGTCTCCAGAAATTGATACCTTTTTTGGTAACTTCTTAAATGCAATATTTAAATCTTTTAAAATGTGATAGTTCTTACACAGTTGTGTACTTGACTTGGTACCCAGTCAAAATGCTTTTTATCAGCAAAACCTATTTCAAAGTCTTCTGACATCAAAGAAGTGTTCCACTGAAGTCAGCTACTTGAGGATCAGCCCATAAGCTATTTTGTGGACATTTTAGTATTAAACTCATTTTATTGAAGATGAGGATAGCTATCTGCCATGCCTGGATACAACTGCTATATCAAAAGGCTGTGAAGGTGAATTTACCCATCTTAAGTTTTGATTTTAAGGCTTAGAAGAACAAGCCTTGGTAAATTCACTGATATTTGATAAAATTCTTCATTGATTTGAAGAGAGACAGAGATTGTAAATGTATAATGATGGTACATTATATTTTATTTTTATTATACAATTTGTGCAGTCATAGTAAATATACTTACATTACATGAGTCCTTTCCTCCTTTCTTATCTCCTGCACATATCATGTTCTCTGTTATGATGGGTCTGCCATTATAATGTCTTTTATCATTGCAGATTTCCCTGCTGATGACAGTGATATTGACTTCCATCAGGACAGCAGATGATGCCTTCCCACGATTGGTAGTTTTGCCCCATCCTGCTACTGAGCAAACTGTTCCTGATTTGGGATCTTCATCTGAGGTAGGCAAGGGAATGGGTTTCACAGCTTTATTAAGTTTTGCTCTTCCCTGAAGCTGTAGAAGATATGGAAAATAGGTATTATGGGGAAGAGTCTAGCAGAGGCTCTTTCCTATTAACCACTGGATCTTTCCCATTATGGTAATTCATGCAATCCATGTTTGAGATTCCTCAGTTCTTTGTGACAGTATTTATGTCATCAGTGTAAGAATGAGGAAAATGAGTATCCTTTGTCTCATGAAAGCCCACTTACCTTCTGCTGATCTATTAGTTTTAAAAAACATCTTATTTTACTTCTCTGGCTCTCAGACCATTTAGAAGACAAAATAACAGTAATTACTGATGCTGCCAAAGTTGAGGATCAGAAAAGTCAGACAATTTTAATTAGAAATGTTTTTCAGACAGAACATTAGTGCTTTTAACCAAATGTTTTATTTTCATGAATCTTATTTCTTTTATGGAAAAGCCAGAAACTGAAATATCTTGATCAAGCTCCAGAATTTGTCTACTAGCCATAGCAAAGTTTACAGGAATTATTGATTGCCTTAGTTACCAGTGCATCCCCAATTCCCTAGGCTGCTGGATTAGCAGACCAGACTGTATCACCCCTGAAAAAAAGCCACCAGAAACTCCCTTGACTCATTACCCTCACAAGAAGGAAGAAAATAGTTCAATGTAGGAGATGTATATTCCACAAGTGATGTGTAAGTCTGTACCTGCAGCAGCATAAGGTCATTTTCTTTGGTTTTGCGGTCATAGCATGGATAACGAATGCATTTTGCAATCTGAAAAGTCTGCTGTTCTTTTTCACTTTCTTTCGATGAATGGGCTCCAAGAACAACTTTGGCTTTTTCCCTGAGGAGAGACCACATAGTTATTGGGATTCACTTTGATGTAACTCTAAATTTCTTGCTGGTTAATGTGTTGCTGTAATGTCCAGCTGTTGCAGTCTCTTTTCTTGTGCCTGAAAAGTGACAGCAATATGGAAATATCTAAAAGGTGACCCTGTTCATACAACAGCTAAAAGAAAAAATGTATCAGTGAATCAAAATTCATGCTACCTTATTTTCATTTTCACAGGAGCACAGAAAGGTTTCAGGTACCTGACTCTGTATCAATCTCTATTGTTTCCTTTTGGGGACTGAATGAGTGGTGGGTGCATCAAATTTGCTACGAGTACTTGTCTCACCAATTCTGCCTTCTGTAATTCGTGCTGAAACTTTAGGAAAATAGGTCACAGCACTGTTAGTTCAGATATGTCCTGACTGTATCAAAATGTACCATTGCTTTGCTCTAACAGATTTCAACACCATTTTCTCAATCTGTAAGACACAGCTCATTCCTCTTCTCTAGGTTTTTCTGCAACTTCCTGTACTTACAAGATCCCGAAGTGGTGGCAGAGTTGTGTCTGCTGCAGCTCTCTGACAGAGACACCAGAAGTCATGCCTAGTCCTTGGCCAAACAGGCCAAGCAGGCATTACGACCGACCACAAGGTACAGCTGGTTTTGGGCAAACAATGCATCCTACAGTTGGATGGGAGAATATTCTTGGAGCAAAATATGTGTGTTGGCCCTCATTCATGTCTTATTGTGGAAAGCACAGCCCTGGGAAAGTGATGGCTCATTTCCTTCATCTATTGAGAACTGTCTGATGAGACATCATTAAATTAACAATTAATTGCATTTTCTCTTAAGGGCAATCTCATTTGGAAACATTCTTTACTTTATGTTAATACACAGATTTTGGGCCCAGTGCTGTCTTTGTAGTAGGTCCCACATATCTCCCTGTCTGGACAAGGACAGGAGAGATGGATGTATTTCTCTGATGTTTGCAGAGTCCAATGGCTCACAGCCTTTCTCAGGCTGTTGACAGAGCCTGTGTGAGGTCTGGCTCAGCAGTAGCTTCAGTCCTCCCCACAAAAGCAAGTGGGAGTGGGATGTGTAATTCAAAACTCACTTCTTGCCTTGCTGAAGGACTCAGTAGAGCCAAATATCCATTTGCATCCTGATTTGGGCAGGGGAAGAAAGAATGGCTGGTAAGCCAACATACCAAGTAAGACAACGATCTCTCAGTGTCTCCTGCCATGTTTGGAGGACTTTTGCTCCTGTGTTAACCACATGCTGTCTCTTTCTGTGGTGAACTGCATATCTCTAACAGAATAAAAGCACAAGAATTTATTTTTGTTCTTAGAGTAGCAGTTTAGACTGGACACTCCTCTCATCTACAGGTTGACTGGGAAAACAGGGATACGACTTTCCCCCAGATTCACTGCTTCAGTGTTGCTATTCTATGTGCACAGTTACAAATTCTAAAATATCTCTTCAGAAACAATGGAGATCAGTAAGATCAGTACACCCTGTTATATTTTTTTACTCACTATAATAAATTTGCTGATCGAACCTATAAAGCCCAGGAATCAGAACATGATCATGGTCATGATAAATGGGTAAAATTACCAGAGATACTAACTCTCCTGCCTGAACAGAGATACCAGATACTCATTAAGGACAATGTCTGAATCAGAGGAAGAGCTTACGCTTTACAGTGTGCAGCTGTCAACACCCAGTTTTCTTTGATTAAAGCTCCTCCACAAATAACTCCTTTTGATCCCTTGATTTGGGCCATGAATGGTCTTGAGTGTGGTTTTACTTCATATCCTCCAATGATATCCACGCACAAACCTAAAAAAGTAAGCCACAAGACACACAGCTGGGCTAACAAATTCTGTAAGACACTCCAAGTCTCTTAGAAAACAAGGCTGTTGTAATTATAAAGCATACAGACACACGAGTATGCACATGTGTCACAATGATGGTCTTCAGGGTAGAATTTTAAAGCTGCTCAGCAGTATTACTTCATTAGATTTCAGCAATACTTAAATGAGATCAGTGGGGTGAGCTTGGGAAAAACCCCACCAAAGTTTTGTTGCTTTTGCACAGATTTCTTTTCTTGAAGATTACTGATGTGGTTAAGTTCTTAGCTTTCATTGCAGGTAACAACCTCAGATCTGCCATATCATAAATATAGTGCATGGAAACTGGACTATATAGTGTAAGCCACATTACATCAATCTGTTTTTCAGAAAAAGACAAAATCAAGCAGTTAATATATGTGTATGGCTCTGGAGAGAAAGATCACATATCACTATGTTCTCTACTCAGAACTCCTCCAAACAGCTCAGACTTTGTACAGCTTTAATTAGGATTACCCATTCAGAAATTATTTTCTTTGTGTGAAAGATCAAACACATGCAGACAGTGGAGAGGAGCTAATTATAAGAATTCAAATAATAATTGTGACTACTTCCTTTACATTAGTACATGTTGGCTTAACTAGAATCTTGTACATCAGCCCTTACCTTCAAAAGTATTAAATTGCATACTTACCTCCATGAATTACCAGGAGAATGACAGCAACAAAGGTGTACCAGGGGAGGAAAGCACCCATGATTTCTGTCTGATGTTCCTCCTTAGTCGCTGTTTAATATACCTCTATCTATCTATCTATCTATATATATACAAAAATGAAGAGGATGTGGGCTTTGTTTTTCCTCTTAAGGGTGTTTGACATCTGTGACCACAACAAACACAGAAACCCTCCCCAAAGATGTACCTTATAGCAGAAGTGTTAGTGAGAATTTGCGTCATCTGCTGTGGTGTGAAGGCAGGCTCTGCCCCACTTCATGTTCTCTCTGTAACATTTGCAGAGAACTGATGTATGATTATAGGGGTGGAACACAGTGGGACTCAGCTCACATCAATTTAGGCTGATTCAGTTGTCCACATGAAGTTGTATAGTTTCATTCCAGACAGCTCAGGTGGCTTCCAGGTCAGACATGAATTCCAGTCCATTCCCCATTAATGAAATGATCTCCTGATCTGTTCTGATCAGGAGACCCTCAGGGTCGAGGAATCTGATGTTTTCTCATTTCAGGATCTGATCCTACCTCATTAGCTTAGCAGTGGCTGAGCATTCATACAGCACTGAGTGTGGTTTTGTGGCCTGTAGCTAAGGTATAATGATATTTAAAGTGCCTTGAGGTTTTTTAGGTCTGGTGCAGGCGGCTATCAGTCTTCTGAAGATGTTGTGTCAGACTTGCCAGCCCTGTGTCCATGTCTGGAAAGCCCACAGTATCTCAAATGTGACTAAATGCTGAGTTTTAGGCAACTGAATTGAGTCCTGAAAACTCAGGGTGGTGGGGCTGGAACAGGCTCCCCAGGGAAGTGGTCACTGCAGCAGCCTGACAGAGCTCAAGGCATGTTCAGACAATGCTCCTGGGAGCCCATGGTGTGATTCTTGAGGTGTCCTGTGCAGAGCCAGGAGTTGGACTTCAATGATCCTTGTGGGATTTCTTCCAACTCAGAATAATCTATGATTCTGTGAGTAAATCTTATCTAGAGCCTTGTAAAGGTACAGTTTCTCCCTTCCAAATATATACCCAAATAATAAAAATAACTTGCATCAATATTAAATAATTTGGAGTATCAATTATTCTATACCATAACTAGTGAAATGTCACTTCACACAGACTGGAAGCTTTCTTGAAGTCCTGAGTCTCACAAAAGGCAACCTGCAGAAAGGAGCTCCACAATGAAAAGCTTGCAGATATCTTCTGGGTTCTAGCTGTATCACATCTTAAACTCTGTCAGCCCAGCACCCTGTGAGTTTCACATGTAGAAGAGCTTGGGCAGACCTTGCTCAAATTTGCTGATGCTCTCCCTTCTGGGACAGAGGATAACTTGGCAATTTGTCTGAAGAAGGCAGATGTGGATCTAATTTTGGGGGCCGTGGAGCTCTTTGTCATGCATGTGTCTTTGTTGAGACACCAGTCACCTATGTAACATTGTGAGAGCTCCATGCACTGCTAAAGCTCACCAAGATTTAATTTTCTTTAATTTTTCTCCTCATTACTAACACATCCCCCATAATTATCATCACTTCGTAGCACTGGTGTTCTTGTTCACAGTGTTCTCCTGAGCACAGTATCACCAGGTATCATAGGTACAATTCTTTCTTTTATCAATCACAATTATTTGACAAAGGCTGATTGTATGATATTTTAATTAGCACTCTTACTATATTGAAGCTGAATGTCCATTTCCTGTCTTGACTATGCAGAGAGATGACCAGGATGAGCACTTGTGAGCAAAAATCCTGTGTGCTCAGACATGCTTAAGCCTGTAGTGCTACAATGATTCATCCTTGGATGGTCCCATGTGAGGTGCAATGGCCAGTAAAGAGAGGTTTGGTATGTATCATCCTATGTTTACCTGATCTGTTTTCAAGGAAAATCTATTTGAAAGACACGGAATAAAATATTAGCAAGTGTTCCTATATGTTTTCCAGGTAAATAGATACAGATACAGATTCTGTGCCTTCTATGTAAAACCAAATCTTCTATAGCCTATTTATACTTTTTCAATTTCTAGTTGTGCCTCTATTTACTTCTAAATCATACTTACTTCTAAAGATGTTTTTTCTGAAACTCCATAGGTACTAGCATATCCATGCCTCTTAAAAAATCCCCTCCAATTCGGAGTGATCCATTGACACTGATAATTAGAATTAGAAATATGCAGTCTAAACTATTCAGTATCAATTGATGACTTTATGTGCAAACTCCTAAATGACCTCTCTGACTATCTGCAAAATCCCTGATGGCACGGATATGAAAGATCAGATTGATATGTACATAACCAGAACCAATTTTGTACCCAAATGCTTTGTCAGAGAGTTCTCTTCATATTGTGATTTACATTGTGGAAGCTGAAAATTTGACATAAAATTTTAGGGTGTGCAATTAGTTGGCAGGGCTCCTTTGCTTATGGCAATAATTTACGGTGAAGTTTACATTCTATTGGTCTTTTGCATGTAAAGGGAAATCCCAAAGCAAAGCTTCCTTTTCAAGTCAAATTCTTTTATCAGCTCCCCTGTTGCATACTCAATTGGTCTTCAAGAGGAGTGAGGTATTGTAAGGAAAACACCCCATCCTTTCTCCCTATTGCACTCACAAAGCAGAGCCTCTCACTTGGCAGAAGCCACTGCCTCAGTAAAAGAATAAGGAATATATGCCATTCTATTTCCAGCCTCTGCCTTTGTTTCCTATGGGCTTTAGGCCCATGGGCCAGTGGATCACTTTCAGCTCTGTCCATTACTGTGCTGATGTCTTCTATCCCTTACCTTATACTCTGTTATTTTGACCATTTTCCTTCTGCAGTGACTGACTTGCTTTTTCCTTCATGCTGCTTTTTCTGATGGTTGAGGTGGGCATCAGATGTGATTTTAGGATGCTGGTTCAGGAGACCAATTTAAACAATTTAAACTGTGCCTCGAAACTTTCTAGGTTTGCTGGTGCTGAGTTCAGGCAGTCTCAGCTCAGCTGCAGGGCTGTTTTCTTGAGTTGGGAAGGGAGGACAGAACAGTGGTGCAGAGCTGGCAGCTGCCAACAGAGCAGAACTGCCACACTTTCCCTGTCTTCTCCTTGGGCTGCCCCATTCCCATTCCCAAAATTCCATCCCTGTGTGTCTCGATAGATCCCTTAGTGGTTGGGAGACAGATTCCCAAGGACTTGCTGGGGAAAGGGCAGAACAGGTGCTGGGGCATACCTATTTTATTTTCTTCTCTGGTACCAGTGCCTCATGATACTTACCTGGTTTTCTGCCACAGCTATTCACTCAGTGTCCCTGTTTCCATTTATTTGCTATGCGATATCAGCAGAAAATGTACTAGCACAGAAATACAAGTAGATGTAGTAAACTCAGGGAGTCCTCAAAGCCTTGCTGCAAATCAGCATTCCTTCTGTTATGTTGATAGTGCTTGGCAGGAAGAATTCAGCATTAGACATTATGCTCTGGAAACACAAACCTTCTCCTGTTTGGCCAGAGCATGAATCTGTTTCCTATCTTGTCTCTTAAGATGCTTCCCAATCCAGCTATTTATTGGGAGGGCAAAACTATAGAGGTCAAACATAATTATGCCTTTAAGACTCTCTTTACAGAGATTACCTGTGGCTAATCTCCAGTGAGTGAATAATTCTGGGATTAGATGGAGAATGACTTTGGGGGAACCGGAGATGGCTCTTTTAAGAGCTGATGAATTCTAATAATCATTTATTTTCTTTTAGAAGAGCTTTGGAAGAGTCTCTGAAACATGAATTGTGTTATATTGTGCTGCACTGTGTGCGTGTTTTCAGACTGAGTTCTAACTAATAAGGTTCTGTGACACAGAAATAAACATTTCAATGTTACAATCTCATTCAACAATGAGATTGAGACTGAGAGCTGCCATTCTGTAATACTTGAATAAAAATGAGAGCTAATTATATTGGGCAAGTTATGTTTTGGATTCTTTCTAAAGATACTGAATATAGTAGCAAGTTTTGTAACTTCTTCACACAAGGGAAAACTGTTTTTTTGTAGTAGTTTACCAGCAAGGTGTGCAAAACATTTCTGTACTGTGCAAAGACACAGTACAGAAATGTCTTTCTCACTGTTTTATCTTTTCTGTGTGACCTCAGATTAGATTTTTTTTTTTTCCTTTGGCACTTTCAGGGTCTAGAGTTTTCTGTATTGGAAAGCTGCACACACACCCCCCCCCCCCCAATAATTTTTAACAAAATACAAATTAGTTAGTCTTACATGTGTATGGCTGGTCTTGGCTTGTCTTTTATATCTCATATTCCTTAGCTTATAGAATAACAGATGTTTGACAGTTCTCAGTGGCTCTTGTTAATTTACATATTAATATTTTTCAGTCTTTCAACTGAAGATTTTACCTGGGCAGTGGAATTCTGTGGAGCAATTGCTGTCTACTGATGTATCTTGGTCCACAGGAGTGACTTTTGCACTCTGTGTGCCCTGAGTTCACTCTATTTAGGAGTCCACAGTTTAGGGAAAACTTTTGAACTCTACAGGCCCTGATTATTCCTTCACACTGATGTTCTCTGAAGCCTTCAGGTGGCCCTTGCATTCATTCTCCCATTTTTTTTCACCAGCTTAAAGATGACCAGTTTAGTTCTTATCATGTTTATTATTTTATTTTATTTTATTTTAATGCCAAAAGTGCATTGAATTCCCTGAAACATCTAGGTATTATTCAGGGTTATTTGGGCTTTCTTGGGAGATTCAAGAAACAGACAGGTTTTAAAGAAACTGGAAGAGAAATAAATTTAATAAATTTCAATCTGAAATAAAATAACATAATATTAATGATGTAAAGGGAAATTTCAAGAGAGGGAGCTATTAATAAAAGCTTTCAAACCCATTTCCTGTAGGGGACACTTAAATACAAAAGAGTGCACGACAATTTACAGTGCTTCTGTCAGCAAACAGCAGCACCTATTACACCTGGAAGCTTTTCTGCTCTCTTTAATTGCTGTTATCCTACTGACAAGATGCAAGTATTCACCTAAAAGTAAAAATTCCCAATATCCAGTTTCCCAATTATTCTGGATAGCACATAATATAACTGCACTTCTGTTGCATTTCAGGTGGCTGCATGGACATTGTCAGATGTCATGAAGTGCATCCTCATTCCTGGCCTTATATGGCTGCTATCTGGGACAAGAATTTAGGTGTTTTTTGTGGAGGAACTCTTGTGGAAAAACAATGGGTTTTGACAGCAGCGCATTGTGGGTAAGTATCTTAAAATGGGGCAATTTTAATTCTTCATTGAAGTGAGGCATGGTATGCAAGCCTGTAAGCAAAGAAAGGTGAGTATTGATTTTTTAATAAGTTGCTAAAAGCTGCAGTTCCCTCACTAAAATGATCCTAGAATTTATCATTCTGGTTTTAGTTGCTATAAACTACTGATCTGCATTGCAGAGTTACCTTTGTTAGTCAGATCCTGCCAAAGTTACTGTACAGCAAACACTGTGCTGTTAAAAGACCAAATTAGTTATTTATGCACATGGAACAGCAATGTCTTAGAGAAGGGAATATGACCCAAGGTTTTTTAAACAAATCTTACCTTTGTGCCTGGAACTGAGTCTCAAAATACCCTGAGAGATGAAGTTGAATTAGATGGTGACCCTATTCCTCTAATTTTGAGTGACCTGGGCTCACAAACCCAGAATGTCACTCATGACTGTGACAAGGAACCCTGTCCTTCTGAAAAGTCAAATGTGAGCAAAAACACCTCTTCCGCAGGTGGGACGCCTCAAGGTCAGCTCTGGTGTTGAACAGCTGACTCAAGGTAATGGGGACATCTACTGTTCACATTAGGAAGTAAAATGCCCTATTTTTCTTAAAATGTTCCCTGAACTGAATTTTAGTTCTGCAAGTTTTCCTTCTTACTTTGACTATCTGAAAGGAAACCAGTTACAATTAACCTGTGCAAACCTGACCTCCTTAAATGCAGTGTGGGCAGGTTGGCCAGCCTTCTTCTATGAGTTAGTCTGAAATAAAGGACACGGCTCCTTCTAAATGAATTTGACTTTCACTATTTTTCAGCTGAATCAGGTTTGGTAGTAAAGGTAGAAAAATTCATTCTCTGTTTTGCAAATTTACAAAACAAAGTCAAGTCTGCCTTTTTGGAATTAAGGGACTTTTTAATGGGATCTGGAGTTTCTAATTCTTCAGTCAATATATCAGAGATAGCCAGTCAGGTACACTTACAAAAATTCAGATTTGTTAGCTGTTCAGTGGAAAGGGCATTCTCTGTCTCTGATCCTGTGGAGAAGGTGCTCTGGTCACTGAGCTGGGTTTCTAACAGCACAATGTTTTGGGCTGACTTTAGGTCTTTGTCACTGGGGCAAGCTGAACCAGTCTGGTTTCCCTCTCCTAAGCTGTAAGACAATGCTCACACAAACCCCACCAACGCCTGCTCTATGCCTGGTGCAATTGCACTGCATGTAGAACTTCCTAACTAATGGATCTCATGTGTTAATCATGTCTGAAATATTTTTTTCTTAGGCAAAACAGCATGAATTCAGCAACATGAGTCTCTGTGTGACTTGTGAACCACCTGTTAGAGTCACAGAGGTAAAGTTTTAAGAGACATATCATTCTCTCTGAGGAACTGTGCTTTTTGGATAAAAAGAGGAATTTTTGGACTACAGCACTGCCTTTGCAGCTATTTTCACAAACAAACTTTCACGTATAAATAAATGAATTATTTCTTTCAATAAGACATGCATCTTGAATGAAGAAAATAGTTCTTTTATAGTTTGTATTGATAATTCTTTGTTCTGGCATGCATAAATTTTCCTATTTATAGTGAGATTATGTTCTGAAAATGAAGCACAGGAAACCAGTGGTATGTGTTTTGCAATGCCGAATTACTGGGCTGCATTAAGTTTAGCAGGGCAAAATGAAGAAACACAAATGTTAATAAATACATTTCTGGTGATACTTACAGAGCTTGGAACAGAGTGGAATTTATCGCTTGCTTAACTCTTAATGTCAATTAGCAGGAAATGAATGCATAACTCCTTGAATTTTGGCATTCTCCCATTTTTTAAATATTCACTACTGGGGTGTCTTGGGTTAGGCAACACACATCCTTCTTCCTTAATGTGCCGAATCCTGTGTTTAGAAAATTAAGGACGAAAAACTTATTAATATTAAAGATACTCACTTTAGCAGAGCATTTACCTGTATGCATAATGCTCAGGGTAAGTGTTGAGTATTTCTGTGTGTTCTGACATGCTACTGATGTCACCAAAGTTCCATTCCTTTGCAGGATTAACTTACAAATCCAAAGGAGACCTTTCAGAGATTAATAAAAGGCATCAGTAGCAGCACTCCTTGTGCAAGGAACTCCCCTTGTAAAGATGGGAGGCTCTTTCATGAAATTAATTCCAAACTCTGAAAATCTCTGGAGGTCAGTTATCATACTATTATTTCACTGAACTGTATTTGCAGTAAAGATACATTACTTTATAGAGGAAAAAAGAAGCTCATGTCAAAACATTGAAATGAATTATTTCCTGCTCTATGTTTTAATCACGTTGTTGTAAAATGAAATAGTATTGTGTTATGTGTCTTTTGATTATCCTCAGAGAAATTGCTCAGTTCCTGGAGTGACTTTCTCTTCCTATATTTTCTATAAATTACAGAATAGATGAATTGGAAGGCAGAGTTGTTCTTGGAGCTCATCATGCATCCATTGCTGAAAAAGAACAACAGATATTTGGGATTATGGAAACCTTTCCTCACTGTCAGTTTGACAGGCCTCACTTTGATAATGATAATATCCTCTGCAAGGTATTGTTCTAATTACTGCTGTATTTTTATGAAAGGAATTTTGCTGATGATAATTTTGGCTACTCTTTGATATTGAAGAGTACATTCAGGTAGCTTAACAGTGTCACAGAATAGTCTACTTTTGGTTGTATTAATCTAGATTAAGTTAGAGGATCACTGATTCTCCAAGCAGGGATGATATTTCAAGCCCATTCTGTGCTCTAAAACTCCCTTTTTAATCCATTCACTGCATCAACCCCTCCAAACCACAAAGCACATTCTCCAGTAATTTTTCTAAGGCAATGCTGAAGGGATGTATGCAGTGGAGTCTGGCTCACATCTCTATCCCAGTGTTGCATCTTGTGCTGGACTAAGTAAAAATAGAGATGAAACTTACTGTTAATTTTCTGGGGTAACTAGGTAAAGTGAAAGAGCGGCCAATACACTACATACAGGCTCAGCTCTAGGAGCACAGTGGTCACAAGGTGGAGAAGGCTCAGGACACTGCAGAATGAAGCATGGAAAATATCCTTGTCAACAGTATCATCTGATGCCAAAGTGGGGCAGGGCTGTAGGAATTCAAATTTACAGGGAGGTGCCCCTGCCCATGGCAGGGGGGTTGGAACTAGATGGTCTTTAAGGTCCCTTCCAACAGTAACGTTCCATTCTATGATTGTATTATTCTATTATTCTATGTCTGGAACCTGGTTTTTAGTATTTGGATGGCACCACCAGTTTGACATGACAGTGGCACAGGGAGGAAGGTACCCATGTCCCTTTCTGTGCTGGCTGGAACACTCACAGGCAAGTGTGGCTCGAGTACCTGATCATGGCCCATCTCTGAGGAGCTCCTTCCCCCAGATGTTAGTGAGCAGTCTACATCTGCTTCATTGTCAATGTAGACCAAGCTCACCTCACTGGCTTTTCCTGTGGCCAGTTGTCAGGAGCACCAGGGTATCTGTGAACACAAAACCAAAATGGATCACTAGGAGGTAATATTTCTAGAGCTGAAAATCACAACTCTGTTCCAGAATGATATGGATACCATAACATCCTTTGAATCTGACACAGGGACAGTACTAGAGCTTACTTTCCATCTCTACACTTCTGCAGAAATGGAGTATTAAATGGTTTGGAATAAGCTTTGGAACTTTACAGCAGCACTGGCAACAATAACCGCAAAAATTTTTTTAAATAAATTTTTGATTTGTTGGAGTGCGTTGTTTGAAAGGTATAAAGCCAGACTTGTTTAGGTGAGAACCATACAGCACCCTGTGAAATGAATCATTGTGCAGTGATCATAAGACTGAAAATGTCTGTTCAGTAGCTGTGAGCCCTTATCAAGCACATTGAGGATATATGTCAGGGTTTGGCTGTGTTTTCGTTTACAGGCTTAAACTGACCTCTGCTGAAGGATGGATCTGTCAGGCAAAGGCCAAGAAAATGTAGACAGTTTGAATAATTTAAACCCTTTAGAATCCCTCAGAGCAAAAATTGGCAGTCTGAATAGACAGAGACCTGATTTTTCCTCAATTATGTTGCTGCTTTTGTGTCTAATTGCTTATAGCTTTTGTTTTCATCTTTGTGTATGGGCACATTGCACTGTGCTTTGAGACTTTTCTGTGAGTCAAGCATCAGAATCTGATTTCAACACTGAAGTTTAGTGGCAGGTTAGGTTTGTGCACAGGACATAGATCCAACAGCCTAACTCCCATGTAGGTTTTACATTTCCCACCGTAACCAATAGAAAGCTGGGCTTGAACTCTCTACTGCTGCCATAGATGGGAAATTGCTGTACTGCTACTATGGAAAGACTTTTGAATTTTCAAAGGAGCAATTAAGCTCAGGATCAGTTCCTAAATAGTGAAAAGTGATTTTTGGGGGAGGTGTTGGTGAAATGAGACTAAGTGATGTTTGAAACTAGGTGATAACTTTCCTTCCTCTCTGCGTAAGAAATCTAGTTTTTCCTTGTTTTTTTTTTTCTTTTTTTTTTTTTTTCCCTTTCTTTTTTTTCTTTTCTTTTCAGCTGAATGCTATTGCCAAGCTGAATAAATATGTGCAACTTTTGCCTCTGCCTGGCTCTTTTGAGCATGTTGAGCCTGGCACACTCTGCCAGGTGGGTGGCTGGGGAGACACATCACCAGGAAAGCCATTGAAATATCTCCAGAAGGCAACCTTTAAAATTATCAATAGAAAAAGCTGTGACAAACATTATGCCAACGACCCCAAAAAAACCCAACAACATGTTGTGTGCTACAGGGAAAAGTGAATTATATCTGAGCCATACTTGCGAGCTTACATACTAAGCAAAGTTACAAAGGGGGGACATATATTCAACAATTTTCACTGGGAACAAAGCAGTGTTAGGCATCTTAAGAGGCTGATCTTTTTTGGGTGATTTTAGCTACATTTGCAAGAGACTTTATTGCTGTGAAAAAGACATTAAAACTTTGTTTAGTTTAGGTCAGTGTGACAATCAGGATGGAGAGTATGGAAATTTGAGCCTGGGATTATGTGTTCATTTCAGGTATATTTCTTTAGCTATGGTGCTCCCCTTAGACACCACCTGTAGTCATGGGAGAAAACGCAGAGCTATCAGGATCTCAGTCATCTGACCTTTCCAGAAGTCAACATCTGAATAGTACAGAATTAACTGTATACCCAAAAGGGTTGTTTGGATCTTGCTTTTGATGCTGAATGCTGAAGAGACAATTGGTAAAGAAGTGAGAATCAATTCATACCAACAATAAAAAATATATTTTGAAATAGAATTATGATAGCACTCTGCTGGTCAACAGCATTTGTGTCAAGTTTTAAAAGTGACCTCTCTTTCATCACACGAACCAATGGCCTGCGGCTCCATTTCATAGGCTAGGAAACGTTAGAAGCAACATTTCCAATCATGCTTGTGCACTGCAGGTGGCACTGCATGCTCCTCTGGAGAGGAATGGACACACTGACAGCTACTTCTGGTTTGTCTTCCAGGGAGATTCTGGTGGGCAATTAACCTGTGCTGGTCAGAACCGTGGGATGGTTTCTTTTGAGGAACAATGTGAAAAAAACAAGCATATCTGAAGTTTATACACAGCTGACTGAAGTATATATTGTCTGGATAAAAAGAACCATTTCCAGTGACACAGATCCATGAAACAGTCAGGAGCATTTTAATAAATACTGTGCTGTGCATTAGAGCTAGATGTTGCTGCTTTAACACACCACCTTTGAAATGTACCTCCCAGCTTTACAGCTTTGCTGACACCACCACAGGTTTATGAGAACAATTCAAAATATTCACATTTGTACAGTAATCTTTAGCAGGAAATTGCCATTTAGAAAACATAATTTGTATTGGATTCCAGTCTACTTCTTACTGGGATGGGAATGTATTCATTGCACCTGGGATAAGGCAACATTTGTTAATGTGTAATTACACAAAAATTCAGTTTCAGACTGATAGTGAATGAGATGTCTGGTGAATGAGGAAAAATAGAACAAATGCTTAAGATATTCAAATATTTATCTGTGATGTTATTAAACCCCAAATACTTCATTTTACCTTTCACAATGCTTATTATTGAATATTTATTTATCTAAATTCAATTTCAAAGAGTTAAAATATTAAACAGAGAGAAAGTTTTCCAATTAGTCTTCATTATAAAGATACAAATATAGATATAAAAATAATGTCTGTCTTTTTTCCCTTTGTTTTTGTTTTGTTTTGTTTTGTTTTGTTTTGTTTTGTTTCAGTGGTTTTTTGGGTTTGTTTGTTTGTTTGTTTTGGGGTTTTGGTGGGGTTTTTTGTTGCTTTTTAAATTTTGTTTTGTTTCATTTTGGTTTTGTTTTCAGAGTTGTGCATGTGTTCTTTTTGGGGGGATGTTGGGTCTGGTGTTTTTGTTTCATTTGTTTGTTTGGGTTTTGTTTTGTTGATCAAATAACTATATAATCTCCAAGCTTGGTTCATAATCTCGTTTTTTCAGTTAATAGTTTCCTCAAAAAGTATAAATACTGATTGTAATAGATGTAATTATAGTTCTTTAACACAGGTCCTATCTAACATCTGTCAAAACAAACAGGACTCTGGCTATGGATTTCAACAGACTTCTAGTAACAGAAGGACCTGGTGTGTTTCTGAAGAAATCTGTGGTTACCTTGCTGTATTCCATTAGCTTTCAAATATTTTCTAGGCCTTTTATAACTAACAATTCTGAAGTGACCATCTGCAGGATTTCTCTGCTTCTGTGCTTATTGCGCTAACACATACCAAGTACTGTAAACTTTGGGATGTTGCAGAGGCATGAATAAATAATTCCAACACAACAACCTACTGGCCTTGATTATTGCCCAGGAACCATGTCACAATTCTGAGCAGAGCAGAACAAGCTCATAAAGGATATACATGTAGGAAAGAAGCACCCAGACACCACAAAACTGGGATGGTTGTTTGCCATAGTGCAGTAAAACCTGCCACCGTGGTGTGTGGGGGCTTAGACCCAGTTCTTGCTCAAGGTTGTGAGAAGGAAGCCCTTAGAAGATGTCAGTGGCATTTGGCTCATACTGGAATACAGAGAAAACTGGGGAAAACTGCGGGAAAATAGCGAAAGATATATGAAAGTGGAAAGAATAATGTACCGTTATTTTGAATGAACCGTATGTTCTCATTTTACAACTGGGGGTCCCAGAGGGTGTTGCAAAACAAATTAGTCCCTTTTAACTTTGTGAGGTAAATGACAGGAGACTTTTCACACCATGCAGCCCAATGGCCACCAAGTGGTGTTTAGCTTAGCAAGACTTTCATTCCCTCACTCATGTGAACAGTGGCTGTCTCTGTCACTGATGGAAAAGAGTGAGTGATAAAATCTGGAAACCATAACCCAACTTGTTCATTGCAGTCCAGATACTGGGCTTCCCCTGTATGATCTCCTGCAATTCCTTCACATCATCTTTTTTCTGTTTATGGGTAATGGAGTATGTGGAAGGGTGTTAGTGCTAGGCCTACTGCCCTGCCCTCCCTGTGGCTCCCCCACCCACCCAATTACCAGAACCCCTCTCAGCCCCCAGGGCCATAACCCCTCCTCCAGCCACAGTTAGCAAGCAGCAGCCTTGACTCAGTTTCTGTCCACCCTTGGAGGGTGTATTCCTTCCCTGTGTAGTAGGAGGGAAGTTTTTGCTAGCTTTGAAATACTGGTGTCCTGAGAGAGTGCCTGCCCTCCCATCCCTCTGTGTCAGGAGGGGCACGTTGGGCCAGGGAGAGTGGCAGGAGTCCTGCAAAGTGTCCCATGGTTCTGCATTTTGTTAGTGCCTCTGAAAACACATGGTCAAAGGAAGGATAACTGGTTCTGCAGCCAGAGATGGGCAGAAGAGAAGTCCAGGAAAAGCAGGGGATCACTGGCATCATTCACTGCTAAAAGCACTGCTGGGCTGGTTCTCAGAGCTGAGATCAAAACAGGAAAGCCTCAGAGAGTAGCTCCATGTATGTTGCAGTTCTGCAATGATAGACACCAACAAAGCCTGAAAAAATTAAGCTGGAAACACATTATTTACCAGATTGAGAAGAGCTGATTTTCAGCAGCTTGTGGCAGAGTTTGCTAGACATACTAACATAGCATTTGAAATCCCACTTTCACTCAGTGACAGAAATTTAGTCTTGTCTTTTAACCCAACATGCCTTAACACCAATCTCTAGGTGCCTGTGAAGTGTCCCCTTGGGCAATACCTCCCAGTTTCTGAACATTGGCTTCCTCTACCAGAGCTACCAATAGCTCTCCTGTGCTATTTTTATCTTTACTGGGAATTTATAAGTGGATTAAGGGATTCTGCCTCAGGAATCCTTCTGCCCTTGGCCAGGCATATGCTCCTGTCTATGCTTGCACTTCTCAGCTTCGTCTATGCTTCTCTGTCACACTTTTGCCTCTATCTGTTTTTACTGGGGTCTTCCAGGTAAGCAATATTTCTAAAGGATTACTTTCTGAGAGGTCTGACTTACTTGTTGCCTGTCACACAGTCATGAGTGGGCATAGAGAACAGCCCCTAAGGCTGACCAGGCTGTGCAAAGAGCTGACAAATGGCACTGACATGTGATGTATGGCACTGAGCAGAGCACACAGTGCTGATACACAGCCTTGCCTCTATCCATGAGAGGGGGCTGACAGCTCATACACATCACACTGGAGTGCAGATGCCAGTCAGGTGTAGTCCTTAGGTTCATTCTGCTCTTGTGGTGAGCAGTAGTGCCTGATGTTTTGTGCTAGTTTTGGCTGTATATCTAATGCATTGCATGTTCAGTTTTTTGTTAATTATTTTTTAGACAAGCTTCTGTGTCTCAGTACAGAGGGTGTCATTATCTATTGTCAACAACTGTTGTTTTCTGAAAGTGTGGTGGTATGTTTGAAGCATGGACTGCCTCCACAGCTTCTAGTCAAAGTCTTTGTTTTATCTTCTGACTACAGAGCTGTCTGCTATCTAGCAAGCTGTAAAAGTAACCTTCCTTTAGGGCAATGCAATCTGGCATCAGGAAGAAACATTTAGAAAACAGAATTAAAACAAAACAAGCCATCAGATTTTCAAGATAATCTTCTTGAATACTTGCCAAGAAGAAGTAAACTCAGAAAACTCTTTCCAACTCTGAATTCGTCAGTCATCACAGTCAGACAAGTTACAAGAAGTAATTTTCACATGTCTCCTATATCTTTTAATACAGATTGGTAATTTCAAAAATGTATCCTAATCTCATTAGTGACCTGGCAACTGGTTCAGACACTTCTATGTGGTATGATTTTAACCCCACAATCATCTGAACAAGCTCTTTTTGGATTGACTTATGCATTCCATAATTAATGTCTAAGAGATTACAAGTAGGTTTAATTTAATTACAATTCAATTCCAGGTGGTGCAGGTTTTTGCAAAGCCAGGAACCACAGAAAGATGAGCGAAAAGGCCTTTACTAAAAAAAGCTCTTATATAATGATACAATGGGAACTTACATATCTTAGCTACTTACAAAGACCTATATTAGATTTAATATATAAACAACAGAGTTTCAGAGACTTCATTCTTATGAATTATTAATACATTTTTTTGGTAAAAAGCAAGAAACTTTGCCCTTTTAACACATTCTTACAACACCTTTACTTCAATAAAAAACCAAGCCTCTCTGCAGCCACACAGAAAATCAAGACAGGGATAATTAAAACAGTAGCAATATCAGTAAATGAAAAAATTAAATATTACTTCAATAATTTTTAATCAGTCCTGTACTAAAAAGTAACATTTATGAGTATTTTGTTAACTATTAATTAACAAGTCCAGAGAAGAAACATGAAGATTGTTAGGGGGATGGAGCCCTTCTCCTGTGAAGAAACAATGAGACGATTGGGATTATTCATCCTGGAGAAGAGAAGTTTTAGGGTCACCTAATTGCTGCCTTCCAGTACCCGAAGGAAGCCTTCCAGAAAGATGGGGAGAGACCTGTTACAAGAGCATGTAGTGACAGCACAAGGGAGAATGGCTTCAAACTGAGAGAGAGTAGGTTTACATGAGATGTTGGGAAGAAATTCTTTACTCAGAGGATAGTGACTGGATCTGGAACTGGTTGCCTAGAAGTTGTGGTTGCCCCTTCTCTGGAATTGTTCAAGGCCAGGTTCGGTGGGGCCTTGAGCAATGTGATTTAGTGGAAAGTGTCCCTGTCCCTAGCAAGGGAGTTGGAACAGATGGTATTTAAGGCCACTTCCAATCCAGATGATTGTATGATTCTATGATTTCCATTTAAATGGAAAGATGGTACATGGTTGTTTGTTGAGGTTATCTTGAGACAATGTAGAGGATGTTACATACTCGGATGCACTGATCAGTCTGTCTCAAGCAGTTATGACCAAAACTACAACAAATATTATTTCAGCTCAGAAAGAATAACAGAAAATTGATACCAGAAAAAAGCAGAAATGCTTTGAAAATAGATGCATGAAAATAGGGTGGACTTTGGACTAGCATGTGTTCAAAACCTGTGACATATTCAAACGGCAACGGACCACATTGACAGTAACCTGGTTAAAATCTTGGGCATGCACATCTCTTGCTAAAAGCCACAGTCTGGTCTGGATAATGGTCTTAGCAGAGTTCAGGTAACAAATATTTGCACTGAGGGCACAATTATTCTCAGAACTTTGGGCATGCTGATGGAGGACTGTGGAAAAACTTGCACTTCTCCCTTCCACTGATAGCTGTGAGAGGCCCTGTCTTTCAAAGTGATCCAGCCAGACCTTGGCAACAAATTTCTCCTATGTATAATCCACATCATAATGAAGAGAATAATGTGGAGGCAGCAATAATACCTGCATCACTGAAGATATTGCACAGAGAGAGACAGAAGAGAAAGTTGCTTATACTAATGTGTTGTTCATTTTCTCTCTGCTATATTAGATGGGTGATAACCTAGTTTCCTTGGTGCGGCTCTATAATGAAACACAGGTAGGTGAGAACATGAGGGTGCTGAAAAGGTGATTCAGGGTCCTGTGGTGCTCATGATCCTAGATACACCAACTTCAGAGGCTATCACATTCACAGTGGAGTGGAGTGGTGTTTGTGCTCCTCCAGGAGTAGAAATGGATGGTTGGAATTAACTCGCCCTGTGAAATGAGACTCTGCTGCAGCAACAATCAGCCAGGGACTGCCATAGTGAGATTTGACAGGCACTGCACATTAGACCCCTGAATTATTAAAAAACACCTTGCTTTCTAACAGACTATTCTGTCTCATGAACAATTATGTTAATTTTATTGAGTGGTCTTGGCCTCATTGAGCAGAAATATTGAGAGTACCTGAACAAGGTTAGAGCACTGCCAGTGGCAAGAAAAGGCAAAAGCTAGACTAAATTCTAAAGCAATATTTAAATTGTTTTTTCTTCCAGACCTTTTCCTTCCCCTTGTTTTTCCTGCACACAGTTACTGAAGTCAGGGTCACAGTAGTGGTTACCCATTTTGATACTCATATTTGGGACTGCAATTTCAGAAGGGTTTGTTATTCCACCAGCAGTGCTGGGTTGGGTTTTTCCCTCCTCATGATGCTTGGTTGCAGTTTAGCCATCCTGGAAAGCATCTGCCCAGACAAACACTTCTGGTGATTGTGAAAGAGTTCCCATCTTTCCAGTTCGTGGTTTCCAAGTCCTGTTTCAGGCACTTCTCTTAGGCAATAGAAAAACAAAAATCCCCTTTTCCTTTATGGTGATTGTTGAAAAATGACTTTTTATTTTTACATCCAATGCTTTATAAATTAAAACCCCAAACATTTCTTGTTTTATAAAAGAGAAAAAGCCACTATAGCCAGCACAGAAGGTACTCTGCCCAGTTCTGGCCCAAGTGACCTCATGGGATCCACATGAGGGAACATCTTGTACACCACAACTTTGGGGGCTATTTCCTGCTATCGACAACTATCTGCAGCTGACCTTCCTCTTTGTTCCCTTTGCTGCTTCTTTACAGTCTGGATGAGATACTTACCCAGCACCCATCCAGCATTCATAGTCCAAAACATTATAGGCCAACCCCTGGCACAGGGAAGAGTATCCATAATACAGTGAAGGATACAATTAAAACATAGGATTAAGTAGCAGCCATCTGGTTTTAAGTAAATCATCTAAGAAAGTGCATCTGATTGTGAACTATTTCAGAAATGTTTCTGGATTAAAAAGCTTATTCTATCATGGTCAGGAAACATCTAAAATAACTCGTGTTTGGTCTATGACAATTCAGAAGATAAAGTAAAAGAGAAGAATAATGTGCCATTAGGGAGAAATCATGTGTTCAGTCTGTCAGATTTACAACTTGGAAAGATAGCTCCAACTTTGTATATTTCACTCATATTTTTTTCCAGGTAGTTTTCTTAAATAATAAATCTTCTGGGCATTTGGTTAAATGGCTGAAAATTACCATCAAGTTTTGAATAAATAACTAAGGTTGATCAATGAATAAAATTTTAAAGAGACGACTTGTGTATTATATTTTATTCCCTCATATATGCTAAGTGTATATAAGTGGATATAAATTATCACATTTCTGAGTAAAAACGTAAGGTTATGTTCTGCACTTGTAATATTGCTATTTATTGCATCTCTTTTAGCGATGTATTAAGAAAGCTGAAAATAGTGAAATACAAACCAAAATAGATTTGGAAGTGATTAGGCTTTTTGCAGGTTTATAGCTTATAATTTTAAGCTTTCTAGCAGTTTTGTTTCTTAATGAGACCAAATTTGTCGCAGCCAATATGCAGCTGTTACTCCTCATTGCTCTCTGAGTAGATCTTGTTTGCAAACATCCATTTCCATATTTTGAGTAAGAAAACACACAGCAGGGATCATAAAACATTAAAAGCATCATGTGAAATTGCAAGCCTGCTGAAATGAGTGACACAGCACTTATGTCATTGGAGTCAGCATTCACCCACAATATGTGTGCTCCAAGGAAAGGAAAAAAAAAATTAATATTTGCAAATGGAGCCATTTGATTTATGGAGCAAAGGAAAAAGGATGCAGGGAGTTTGTGTGTGAAAATCCTTTTGCCACACTGGGGAAACAAACACTCCTGTGTTAGGTCCCTCCAACTGCATTGTTCTTGGAAGTCCCTGACTGGTGTCTCTTTTCATGGAAGCCAAGATATTAATTCAGTTTGTTTCCAAACCTGTTCACTGAACAAGATACCAATTCATACAGCACAGAAATGCCTGAGGACCAGCCGCCAGAAGTCTCCTTTAACAGGGCTTTGCTCCAGTTCATCCAAAGTCTCAGAGGCTTCAGCTGGGATGGACAAGATGGATGGAGTGTGAGGACTGTGAACAAGAAAAAGCAATAAAGATGGAACAAAGAAATACAGCCTGCTGAGCTCTTAGTTTTATCATGCTTTTTGTGTGTGGCATAAATAAAGTTGCACATAGATCAGAGAGAAAGTACAGTATAATAAAGGAGAAAAACAGTATAATGAGGACTAAGGCTAAGCCAGAGAGATTGTGTGGCAGAGAGAAGTAAGAATAAAACTGCCACTTATCCCAAGGAAAGAAAGTACATGTAATACTGGAAAAACTCTGAAAAATAGTTCCCATTGGTGTCCTTACTCCTTTCAGACCTTGTCTGGCCCTTCCCTGAAGTTGTGTTACTTAGGAAATGCAGAAGACCTCCTCTGGCCTTTCTGGGATCACCTAATTATTCTAGAAAACTTCTGTATTTCAAAGATGTGTACTTACAAAAAGGAGAGATCTTTTCTTAAAGAAAAATGATGATCAATATAAATTTGATATACTTGCTTATCTAAATCAATTACATCAAATTGGCTTTTCTCTGCCAATGGAAATAATTCTGGCTATATTGCAAAGAGTACAGGAAAGAATTAGCTCCTGAGGACAACTAACCCTAACTTAAACAACTCAACATTTCACACGTATGACTACAGATTTTCTTGTTAGCAACATATGGAGCACAAGAAGATAACAAGCTTTTAACAGGTTTGTCTTTCATTACAGGAAATAGCTACTTAGTCAAGTCTAAACTATATATAAAGCATGGCTAAAACATTTGCAGAAATGTTGTAAGACAATAGCACTACTTAACTGCAACAAAGTTTCAAAAGACATCTTTTAATACAGAAAAGTAGAAATCACATTAATACTTAAGATATGGTCCTATTCCCATAAGGGTTTGTAGAGTTGTCAATTTTTTTATCTTAAAAACCAAAGATCAAAATCAATCTGAGTTGCAAGCAAAGGTGTACTTCCCACCTACCCCATAATATCTGATTCTAATATCTGTACCTAGGAGTTGAAAACCAAACAATACACTTTCAGATTCTGCACAGGTACCAAGAAAAAATATTTATTTATTGGGAAATTGGCTTAGTTATCAAGGACTGGTAGAATCAGAGTGTAAGTACCATTTGGATTGTGTAGAGAAAAGGTAAAATCCATACAGTATTTGTAATTTTACTGACTGTTGTATTATTGTTTATGTCTGAAAAAAAACCCTCATGCAAATGCTTTTTCAAATCTAATATATTTTATTCTAGTTTTGTAGAGAAGTACTGGGAGCAGAGGTTTCATGACAATAGAGAAATGAGTGTGTGTTGCTACATCAGTTAACTATGTCAAGCAGTGAAGGACAAAATAGCCACATTATTTCAGCATTAGAGGTGTTTATCATATGGACACCTGACACTCTAAGCAGAACATGCAAAGAGCCATCATTCACATGTTGGGTTTTTCAGTTGATAAAGAAACAGAATATTCGAAGATCAGTCCTGAAAAGGTGTTTTTCTATATGGACAGGCTTTATTTCTCTGTAGGTGTAAACATGTCTTATCTGGAGTGATTTAGATTTCTAGAACAAAGAAGTGTCACAAAAGAAACAGCTCCTGACAAAAGTATTGATAAGATGGGTGTGTGTGAAGGCAGAGTTTTGTGCTGTGAGTGACCAGACATTGTATTCAGAGAAGCAATTTTTCTGAAGTACAGAAAAAGTATGTGACTTTCTCGTACTGTTCAGAAATCCTCTGGTATAGATCTTGGAGATCTTGGGCACTGAAACACCTTTCTTCCTCTGGAAATATAGATGTCTTGAAAGTATTAAAATTTTTTTTCTGTATAACAGTGTCACAACATATTTTTTCATCCCGTTTCCCTGTTAAATCAACTACATGTTTATTGTGTGTGACAAACCCGGACTTGCCTACCACGGAAAAAATGGACTTTTGCTGCCATGTAGTAGAGCCTTTACACCACTCTGTGACTTTTTTGCCTCTTGAACACCTTCTCCAAGCATAGAAGAACTATTTGACTTGGTTCATAAGTGAATTGAGAGAACGCCAGAGATTTCTGCTATGCAGATTATTATGGTGATTGTAAAGTCACTGGAATACCTGTTCTGTGACAAGGTGACACAGGGCAGAGGTCCTGCAATCAGAACCAGCCATGACTTGAGCCCATGGAAGAACAGGACTGTGCCACAGGGGCTCAGTAAGCAGCGCAGACCTGACAGGGTTGAGCTCCATTTCTGTGAAAAACTCAGAGCAAAAATCATGTGCAGTAGGTTTCGCTAGCTGCTTCCAGGCTGGACATGCCATATATTTGTACGTGGGCATATGGGCAAGTGCATTTTTGCTGTGCTCCAAAAAAGCTGTGGCTCTTAATCCTGAGACTCTCTGCAGGTAACCCAGCATATCCAGCTGTTTCTATGGGAGCTGTTGCAAGGATTGACAGAAACAGAAGTGTTTGACAACAAAGTTCTTGTTGCATCTTCGTTCATCAGAATGGTCAGAGGGACCAGACGTGCTGTCTTCACTTCTGTTCTTGCCTTGAGTTTATCTCTCCCTCAGCTTCCACTGTACCAGGGCCACAAGGTCTGTGGTCCTACCCAGTTCAGCTTCTGTAGCTGATCTCCCACAGCTCCTGCAGTCTGTGCCTACCCAGTTCTCTGCACAGCACCTGGTCTGCCTGGAGAAAGCATGTAAACATCTCTTGCCTTCAGCAAGTAGGAAATGTCCCAAAGCATCTATTTTTACCAGAGTGGAGTTGCTATGTTACAGCTGAAACAAAGAGTAATTAGCAATTCATTGAAAAGATACAAGAAAAGAAATCATACAAAGGGGAGTCCTTGCTGCTATCTCACTTTCCTGATTCTTATCTCTTACTTCCTATTTCTGGCTTTTCATTTTGGACTTTGCAGCTCAGCTTCCTTTCGGTGTTTCCCTTTGAATTTTTGCTTTTCATATAGCATTGTGCTTATGGCTTTTTGAAAAGGAAGCCTGGGAAAAGGTTGGATTGTTCAGGAATGTGTGGTAACATATTTTTAGTTTAGGGACTGTCTTTTGGAAATGAGCAACAAGGGTCATGCATTAAATATTTTCCTATGTTTAAAGAGATATTAGTGCTTCCTGCTTATCCCAATTTTATGCATTCAAAAGATTGGATAGCAACAGTGGCCAGAATGCTTAAGTTCAAGGAGTGGAGGTGAATGTTTCTCTATCTAAAGAGTAAAATGAACAAAGCCCAGTAACCTACTGAGGACGCTGTGCCTATATACCAGTACAGACTAATCACATATCATGAAGTTTGCCATTCCGTGGGGATTTTTAGCAGGTGGGGTCAGACTCTTCAGAGGGCATAAATACAACCTCAAGACCATCCCACAGCCTGCTCTTGCTTGAGAAATAGATTATTCACAAAAGAACTGGAAAAATGGTTCTCAGAATTATTCAGTTGGAAACACAACCTACTGATATTAGATCGTTGGTTCCCTGTAAAGCATGGAACCCAAGGGTTGAAACATTTTCTGCTTCTAGAAGGAGTGCCAAACATTATATTTGGTGATGTAATTATGATGTAGTCTGGCAAAAAGACAATTTATGCTGTAAATTTAGAAAAAAAAATAGCTCTGATCTGATCCAGAAGGTTCTCCACCTTTGAATTATATTTATAGCACAAGATAAATAAAATGGTGGCAAATTTTCTGCTGTTGATATCTGGGGAAACTTCATTAATTCCCATTGCATCAGTTTTCATGGAAGAGCTTAGTTCAGGGTTTTATAGGATTAAATTTTCACTGTAGAGGAATGCTTAATGGATTCAACAGGTAAAACAACAGAGAAACATTAAAACCAAGGAGAGTGACATTGAATTTACTTCACTATTTAATCAATGGACAGTGTGGAAGATCATAGTATCCCTATTTCCTCTGTGATACTCATGCATAATCCAGGCATTTATCTGTTCATATTGTTTTATTCCATTACATGTATTTTTTTAATCCATTGTAATAATTTACTTTGGCTTCTAGCTCCAAGCATAGGATACAGTTTCCATCTTATTCCAAATAATATTGGCTAGTTGCTACGGGAGTGTTCTGATTGCTTTTGCGTTTTCTTTTCCTCACCACATCTGTGTGTAATTTTTTAATTTTTCATTTCTTTAGGACATTTTGCCTGTGAGAAACCCAAATGTGAAATGTAGCCCTTTCAGATCTCATTTTGTGTTTTAGACAAGGAGCATTTTCTAAAAATATTTACAGAACAGGATTTTGCTAGCTGATAGTTAGTACCAGGCACAAATAAGTATACTACCGGGCAGGATGGGTCTGCACACTACACATCATCTGTTATCTCCTTTGAATGAGCAAGCAGGTATGAGTTTGAAGTGCAGGTGTGAATAAACTTAAGGGTTTACTTAACTTAAGGTATTCACTCCTGCTGCAGACCTGTGAAGTCTCATGCACCAAGTGTGCAAAGCTCTTTTTTTGGCTATTTCACCCTTAGGAGCAGATCTGGCCTGGGTATTGAGAGGGTTACTGGCCTTAGTTGTGCTCCCTGGTTCTCTGATTGAACTTAGCATCTCTCTCCCAATGAGGGACTGCCCAGTGTGATTTACACTGGCTCTCAGCCCCACAGGTTACAGCCTGACCTACTAATATAAACCAATGTCAATTTTAGTTGATGCTATGCCAGCAGACATGGGCAGTAGTTTACATTATTCTGCTGACCTGAGAACTATGGAAGAAATATTGGGTTGGAGTTTTTTTTGAAAAACAGACTTTTGCAATATTTTACTTGTGATGGGGTCAGCAGTAGGGCATCAACTTCTAGTCGATCTCCTCATTATAACCTTAAACTCATGTCCCTCCTCTGGTTTAGCTTCAATTTTCACTTCCATCTTAGAAGTACTCCTTTTGCTTCTTAGAGGATAGTTGCTTTGTATTTTGAAGATAAAAGTGTCTACTACTAATTGAGCTAATTTCTGTCAGCTCATGTTTACCACTAGTATTCCCTTGGTTTACATGAGACTTCAACCTAACCCTTTAATTTTTTACTTTTTTTTTACATTTACTTTTGACAAGTGTTAAACATACTGGTTCTTCTCCTCCCCTCCCCAAAGACTAAGAGCACCTTACCCAAATGCAACATACAGTATGTTGATTTTCCCCATCTTCACAAGACAGAAGTTTTGGTCTCGGGCTTATCAATCCACATTTGCCTTCATGAAGAAAAGGCTTTCCTTCTCTCCTGTATTTCTAGTCTAGTCCTACATTTTATTTGGTAGCCTACTGGCAATGTCCTAAACCCACTTGACACACAGGATTCCCAAGTGACAAGCTGGTCATACACAGTTCAGTTTGCTTTGGTTCCCACTAACTTCACTGGCAACAACTTTTAGTATTCAGAGGTTTATTTATGGCTAGTTCTATTCCCTTTTTCTTTTCCTGCAGATTTTTTTTTAGTACAGAAATTTTCATCTCTCCAGTGGCTCATCAATTTCATTGGACTCCACTTGTTTGCAGTTTCTTGTCAAGGCTCTGGCAGGATAAATAAAGTCTAAGAGGAGAGACAGGGGAAACCGATTTTTTTTTTTTCTGTTTATTTACATTGATTTCATTGAAGAGCAACATCACAGCATCCCATAGAGTTTTCCAGAATATAAGTGGTGTAAAAGGAGGAGAATCAGACCCCCGGATCTATGCTGATGCTGGGCAGACAGTGCTGATGATGGATGGGGATTTCCCCTTTGGCTGTTAAGTTGGGGCTGCTCATTGCTCATTCTCCTGAACTTCCTGTGGGAGAGCCCACAAAATGATGGGTTTTTTCTGACCAGTTTTTAGTTCTAGCAGTAATCTTTGAGTGAGATGTTTCATTCACCTCCACTTAAATACTGACTTAAAAGTATTATTTCAATGCAGGCAAGAAAAAACTACTGAAAAATCTGAGCTTGGCTATTAAATGGCGTGATCTCATTTAATTCCCCAAAATAACTGTCCACATACCCTAAAAGAGTATGGCAAAGATTTATTTTATTAAAGATTATTCTTTCAGCAGTAAGATGATTCAGTGTGATTTTCTTCTGGCCATACAAGCTGTGAGAGCAAGGCAGAGCTCTCCTGTCAGCAGCGTGCCCAGCGTCAGAGCAATCCCTGTCCTGCAGGAAGGTATGCAACCTCCTCGGGGTTGATTGTTTTTTTACCTTTTTTTTTTTTTTTAAACTCTTGGCAGACGTCCTTGAGCATTTGAAACGGATGTGAGAGAGTTTTTAGTCCTCATGCAAAACAACCAACTAAACATAACAGATTACATCAGCTCAGGCTTTTCAATTCCTGGATGGCAGCAGAGTGCTAATCCAACCTTCATCCTGGATTTCATAAACTGAAACAAGGGAGGCTGGCAGGAGCAGCGCTGCCGGATTGAGGAAGCTGACGACTGTGCAACATGTGGGCAACACACTTTATAAAGCTCATAAACTTGTAGGCTGATGTGTGAGCTACCACTTTGGATTCCGTACCGCCGCTTCCCCCGGCAAGAGGCACCAGCGGGCTGAGTGCTGAGACCTGCTCTCTGGGATAGAGCGTTTACTTCTGCAAGACATGAAGGGCTTCCTGTTGCTCACACTGTTCCTGATGCCCGTGCAGGCTGGGGCAGCCTGGAGTGCGAAGTACGCGGTGGACTGCCCCGATCCCTGTGACAGTAACGCCTGCAAGAGCACCGCGCGCTGTAAGCGGACGGTGCTGGATGACTGTGGCTGCTGCAGAGTGTGTGCAGCTGCCCTGGGGGAGACTTGCTACCGTACTGTCTCGGGCATGGATGGTGTCAAGTGTGGCCCTGGGCTGAAGTGCCAGTTTTACACTGAGGAGGATGACTTTGGTGATGAATTTGGTATCTGCAAAGGTAACGATATTCAGCTCGTATGCACCCACTGTGGCGATTTGACAGCAGCATACATGCAGAATTTGCCTCTTGCTTGAAAGGTATAAATGGGATTTTCCCAGCTTACCCTTAGCCAAGAAAAAAGCTGTCATTAGAAGGCATTGCACATAGTGGGGCAGGTTTATTAATGTGACAATACTGTTTACACCTATGGACATGTGTGAGGAAATACAGACAGGCTGTGCTTGGAGATGGGATTTTTGACTGGGGCTTCAGAGACTCAGGCACTAGTCCTGTTCTTTCTGTTGATTTGGTGGGTGGCTTTCTATAAACCATAAAGACTTTAATCTTGCAAGTTCAACCTTGTCACAGGGTCCCTGTTGCAGCTGCACACTCCTGGGGGTGATGCTCCCTCTGGCACTGCTGGCTGCCTGCCCAGGGACCAGATGCTCACTCACTCTGGGGTCTGGGAGATGGAGAAAGCAGCACTGCTTGAGTGCCTAGAGACTCTGTGCTGTTTAATTTAATCTTGCTTTTGAGGTGCTCAGTCATCCTAGGGATGTGGTCAGGGGAGGCAAAGAGAAACCCTGCTGCCTGAAAGATGGCAATAACAGAACAGAAGCTGACTGTGAGATGAGCAGTCACTGCTTTCATTCCAGGTATGTTGCATGCTGATTTCTTTAGTCAGAGGCTATAATCACATTTTTTTATTTAGGAGCTATTCTCACTCTATTTAAACAAGAGAATCTTTAGAAGGTGATAAGGTATTATATTCATAAGAAGTAGGGTGAATTTTTAAAAAATAAACTATTAAAAAAAAATGCAGTTTGCAAAGCATGCAGTGGGGTTCGCTGTGTTTTTGTACCACTTCAGTAAGTGTATACACATAAGTCTTAGAATAACTTCCTTAAAGGTGGGAATATCTTGGCAGTTAAATATCAGGAGTATTAATAGACTAACTTAAAGTAATGACTTAGGACCTGATGCTGCAAAAATCACTTAGGCTGATTCACATACAGCACACACTTGCTTAGCTTATTTAAAATAAACTGATGTGCATGGCTGAGTGTGAAACTTGAAATAGTACTTTATTGCAAAAGAGTAGAACTCACACAAAAAGATTATATCTTTGTTGCACTCACCAAGAAAGTATTTTACAGAGATGATTGACTGATCTTCAGTTTATTAAAAATTATCACAGTGCAAGATACTCTCTATAATTCCATTAACAATTCATTTGAACTAGTGTGTACTTTTCACTTTCTTCATAGGAGTTTCTTTGCAATAACACCCTTTGAATGGGAAAAAAGAAATATTATGGGGCTTGAGATCTGAATCCCTATAGCTGAATCTTGGATGCTCTGTAGAAAATGCAAAGTAGAATGTTTGGGTATTTTTCCCGATCAGTCAGTGGAAAAACTATAATTAATTTCAATGAAGCCATATCTTGACTTAAAATTATAGATTGGTGTTTAAAGCTTCTATTCCCTGTATATTTATTTCCACTAAATATTATAGATGTAATTTTGAGTTCTTTTTCTTTCTTCATCTCAGCTCTGCAATAGCACAATCTCTCTCTGGGGCTAGACACTGTTATTTTACATATCCATTTGCAGCTATGATACCAGGTCACTCACTCATTTTAATAACTTCCATGTTTGTAATAACTGACAGATGCTGGATGGTTAAATTCTCTCTGGCTTCCTGTTACCTATTTACACTGAAGTTCTGGAAAAAATTATCTGAACTCTCTGTTCTTTAATTTCTTATTTTTAAAATGGTCAGTATATATCCCAGAACAATATTTTGGGATACTTTCATTATTAGAAGAGTGCATCATACTCTTAGCAATAGCAATGTCATTATGGCTGGAACCAAAATACTTGTTGGTGCCCTTGCTTCCATTAAACCACTGAGAGCTATCTGCAATTTATTTAGGAGCAGGATCCTGTTGAACTAAAACCTTCTAAAAGAAAAATTTACCCAGATCTCAGTTTCAGGAACTCTGAAGAGCCACATCAGTGCCAGGATTATTCCACACAGAGCCAAGTGCTTTGGGCTCAGACTTGTTTCTGTGTTGTTGTGCACAGCTTTGCATCCCAGCTCTCCAGGCTGAGCACCTGCAGCAGGCAGATTGATGCTCCATGTAGTGTGTGATCTTTGCTTTTCTCCCAGGAAGGATGTGCACGCAAGAACAGCTTTACTTGGGCAGATATTGTTTTTGTTTTATGTGGACAAGCAGCAAATCCAAGGGTGTCCTTCTTGGGAAGGGGAGTGTGCTGAGGCCTTGTAAGATTCTCCATGCTGGAGTGACTCAATGTGCAGTCCCTTTCAGGGAACTGGTTGGTCTTCTAGGGATTTTCATTTATAAAAGCATACCCATTTGATACACAGAGAATTGTAGAGTTGGGTACACTGCAGTGCATTATCTTGATTTTTCACATTGCCTAGGCTTTATGGCAAAGTTGAAGTTTGCATTCATTCAAGAGGAGACTGGACAAAATGGAAAGGATAATTTTATTGTGGGGCGTTACACACACAGAAATTACGTCTGGATCAGGAGATCCCATAGCTGAAAAGGAGAGACAAAATGAGGGAGGGTATAATTTGTTCTTACTATGGTCACCTTTCTTAAGTATTTTGTGGAAGCCTGGGCTAGGTGGTTCCTTGGTCCAGCCCTGGATAGTCATTTACCTGCTGTTAGGAGGTGAATCAGAAATTTTCCAGACCTCACCATTTAAGGTAACCATGTACCTTGGGTTGGCAAGGACAATCTGAACATAAAGGCCTTTCTCCTGGGACATCTCAAACCTCTCCTGCGAATGATCAGCTGCTTGTGTGTTTGGAAAGGACGTGTTAGACATGGATTTTCCCAGTCTCTGTCTCTTTAGCAATGGTTTTGGCAAGGTATCCTGTTCAATAGCAAGGCGGAGGAGGACAAGGGTTGTAGCCCCTAGTTTAAACCCTCTGGGAAGTTACATGACCCAGCATGTGATAAGTGTCAGGTATGGGATAGGTCAAATCTCCTCTACCTGACTTAATTTTCTTCAGAAAACATTTGTTCCCATCCTAGGAGCTGCTTTGTAGTGCTCCTCCACAAGCTTGCTCAGAGATGTGAGGTCTGGATTGGGGCATTCTGTGACCAGATGCAGCATAGCAGGGAGCTGTCTTAGTGCCAGAGATCCCTTTAGGGCATACTCACTCTCTAGGCTGCAGATGCAGTGAGCTGACTTCCATGGGAAGGCAGAACTTTGCTGTCTGAGAAGTGTTGTGTGGGAGGCTACCCCCAGTAGCATCTGCAGGTGGAAGGCGAGTTTGTTGGATAGCTCCTCAGGGTCAGGCTACATCCTCCACCCAGGCTGCTGGCCCTGGCCTCAGCAGCCCTGCACCAGCATCAGATTGCAGCTCTAAATCTCAACAGTCATGAAAGTCAGATAAGATCATAGTGAACCACATAGTGAATTCAGGGAATTTGTGGAGTCATCTTCCTTTCTAAATTCAGTGCTAGTCCAATTAAGTCTTCTATAATTGTATATTTACATATCCATATTGCCTTTAACTAAGGCAATTTAGTGTAAGAGTGCATTTAAATCTAAGAGTGTTTCAGAGAAGGACTACCAGTAGCACATTGTAAATAAGTTACAGGAAATGAAATTATGTATGTAAAGTGCATCAAGGTTTGTTAATACTGGAAAATACTTTAAAAAAGCAGTCAGCATGCTGAAATCCTGTAGCTAAGGTCTAGCTGACCTCCACTGAAAGATTTTCCCCTTTCAAGCAGACCAGGTATTGAGACAGCATCTGACTTGGATCACTGAGACCTGCTTTGCTGTATTTTTTTTCCCAGAATGTCCCTACGGTAGCTATGGAATGGAATGCAGGAAAACCTGCAACTGTCCCTCTGGCATCTGTGACAGAGTAACAGGGAAGTGTTTGAAGTTCCCGTTTTTTCAACTGTCTGCTTCCAAGCCTCCAAATCGACGAAAAATATCTTCACACACAGGTAAGACTTTGTGGGAGAGTTGATTTTAGCAGAAAACACTTGCACATGATCTACTACCACTCTGTGTGTGTGGCGGGTTCTTTGGTGGAGCTGTGCAAACCCTTAACAACACAAGGTATGTCTATTTTTCTTATTGGCAGCTTTCTTAACATGTGGCAAGGAATTGGGTGAGCTGTGACACATGGTAGAAACACTTTGAAATACTTTGGATCTGTTGCATGTGCAAGCAGTACATCACCTATGCAGTGGGAGTCTGTGCCAGGGTTTGCATCAGTCAGTTCAGGACTTCACCACATTGCATTTACTACTGTTAGGTAATACATGGTAAAAACAACTGAGGTTTTTCTCCATGAGGACAGAGCTTTACACGTTTTCAGTTGTTGGTGAACGGTTTTATTAAATGTTTTATTTTAGTCACTTGTCACAGTATCTCTGGAATAAGTTATTTCCTTTACATTTACATTTATGTGTGAAGCTTGTAATATATCTGTCCAGAATTAAAATAAAAATTTAAAAAAAAAAAAGGAGTGTAACAAGCTGGAGTTTTTTTGATGCACCAAGGGAAGATCACTGAAGTTTTTAGAGGTGGGATTAAAAATTTTCCACTTTTTTCCAACCAGATGTTACTGAGGTATGTTTGACTGAATGATGTTTCCTCCAAATATAAACACAAACAAACAAGTGTAGAAGTCAAAAAAGAAAAAAACCTTAGAGATTAATCCTAGGCCTACTGGGGTCTTTTTTTTAGGTGAAAAGAAACATCTTTTCACCTAAAAGTCTTTGAACTTAATTTCTTCTCCAACTGCAGTTTGAGTTTTAATTTTCTTCTGTTATATTAAGCTGTATGGAATTTGCTGTCTTGATACGAGATTTATCTTTCTCCCATTCTCTACTTAGAGAAAGTTAGATTGAAACAAACTTCTGCAGCTTATGCTGTTATCACACTTAAGATAATCTCCAAAAAGCCTCTTACACGATCGATCAGCCCTGCTATTTTTGATTTTTTTCTACATGATTGTGCCCTCCGCCTTTCTTTGTTCTATTTATATTTGAGGGTGCCAAAATAACGAAGGTACTTGCTTTTTTCTGTGTCTAACCTATATTCCAAACCTTACCAGACAGCCTATTTGCATCAGTTCCTCCTCCCCTTTTCTCTTCCCCGCTTGCCTTTGGTCCCAAACTTTCTGCTGCCTCAATGTTTAACTGCTTGACTAATCCCAGCCAGAATGAGATATTCACTGCATGGAAACAAACTGTTTTTTTACCCTTGCAAAACTTTCCCAATGACTTCTGTCCTCAGAGACAGAAGGTATCCTGTTAGCATACCAGGAACCCTACAAGTAGTACTCTGTGGTGTGGTCACACAGGGTTTCATTTAAAAGTGGTCTTCAGATGTAGCTATAGTGCCAAAGTGATCTTCAGTAAATTAAAACAGCTGTTTTAAACAGACATGTTTCTGACCCATGTGTTTTATAAAGACCACTATGCCTACATATACCCCAGTAAACATAAAGGTGTCAGGTCACGGTCCTGTACATTGCAATTTGACTCCTTTCTTGGTCAAACAGTAGGGCAGGGGACAGAACACTTTGTCCCAGGCCAGCTAGCTGTGCCAAACAACCCCAGTTACAGCTCAGGAATCAGCCTCAGCCAGGGACAGTTTCCAGTTGACAAACTGAATAGCTTTTACCTATTTTTGGAGAGTAAGAGAGTTTAGCAGCACGCACCAGGCTATTCCATGCCAGCTGGCCTCCGTCAGAGAATAGCTGCAGGGGAGTTTAATTTACTGAAGATGTGTTGCTTGGTCCCATGTCACACTGGAGTGAGTGTTACAGTCAGAACTGGAAAGTGAAGTCAAATCATCATCCTTATGCTTAAACTATTAGAAAACAGATATGACTTATGCCTTAATTTGGTAGAATTTTTGCAACTGGGAGTTAACTGGGAGTAATTTAGTGAGTTGTCTGCAAACATGTCAATTAAGGATTTTCCAAAGTATTCCTAAAACTAGGGACATGCTGCAGGACAATATTTTAAAGCTCTCACGTTAATGAAATCTACCTTTATTTTTGTGGTTTTTTTCAGACAATGACATGGCATCAGGGGATGGAAATTCTGTAAAAGAGGAATTCGTTAAAGAGAAAGTTATTCGGTCTCCAGTAATGAAATGGCTAAATCCTCGCTGATATTTACTTACACTTGTAAGACTTTCAAATGAATGCATTTCTCACAGATTATTGAATATGCAACAACACACTTAAGAACAAAGTACATCTGTAATGTATGAATATGTAATCTCTGAAGCTCAAATGTGACCCATTTTTAATGAGGAAAATGTTTACTTAAAAATAGACTGTACAGTGTATATGACTTTTGATATTTGTTTTGATAAGTATCTGAACAGAGAAATGTATTGTGGCTTTTTGAATGTATAGTAATACTGAAAACCCAACACGATCATTTATATAATGCCTGAGTCTGACTCTTGCCAACCTGAGGCTGGAAGAGCTCTCACTGAATGAAGGAGACAGTTTGGGTGAGTGGAAATATTGATGTAGAATCATCATGAAAGAAACACACATAAACAACACCAAAGACAGAAGGAACACCCCTGTTCAATAACAATAGTAACAACAAAAGCACAATATGAATTAAATAAACCGACATTAGTTGTTAACAATTTTCTAGTTTTTGGAAGTTTGGTGACAATTTATCAGAGATTCTTCAGAGAGAAAACACACAGCATTTCAGTTTATACATTGTGAATAACTTAGGCAAGACACTGCAGACATATATTGTATTTAGTTGAATTTCTAAAGTAAAGTTTTGTACAGAGAAACAGCAGATTGGTAAATTCTACCAATTTGTAGAAGGGGATCTGAAACAAAAGAAGCTGCTTATCATTATTTAAATATATATGTTTCTATAAACCAGCCAGTTGGTGTCATTAAGGCAATGTCTGCATTTCTTCAGGAAGAGTGGTAAGAGGCAAAAGGGACCCTCATGCTTTCCATCTTCACTGCTGGCTATGGCCCAGATGTGACTCACGGGGAGTTCATTTGATCCAGGAAAGACTTGGACCCTCAGCAAGTGATAGTGCAACCACAGACTACAGTTTTTTGGTACCCAGTCCTTTGTTTCTCAATTGCATGAGCAAGCAGTCCCATTTTAGCCAGGAGAAAAACCTACATGCGTTAGAGTGTTGCAGGAAAGGGCAGTCCTTCACTCAGTCTGAGCTGGATGATATATGTGTAGGTCAAAAATCATCACTGAGAAGGGCTTGCTAATATGTCTGAAAACAACCACATCCACAGATAATGAAAATTGACCTTGCTGTGTCAGAGTGAACCCTGTATGCCATGAGTTTAGGAACAGAACACTCTCATTGGAAGTGTGGCTTGATTTTAACATTTCTTTTGAAATCAATCTGTGTTTTGACAATGACTGCAGTGAAATAAGGAACACACAGTACAGCAGCCAGAGTTTAGTTCAGGATCTGAAAGCATGCTTTTAAAACTATGAACAACAGAAACTCTAATGCCCTTAAAGAGATCCAAAGTCAACCTCTGTGAAAGCAGGATGCTTTCACCTGGGAAAGCAGACATGAATCATGCTGATCTGCAACAAGAGGATGATGACAGCAGAAGACATCCAAAAGTCAGGATGAAAGTGCAGGTTCTCTTGCCATGATAATTGGAGACATACAAACATGAATCTCAAACTAGTATAATATCACATTTTAACCTGTATTGAATGTTAGGGTCTGAGAGGGAATAATGTTACCTTGGGCTATTTACTAGCAAGTGAATTGATTCTAATCTACTGATATCAAAAGTATTTTTTTTCTTGATTTCAGTGAGACCAGGATCAAACCCATGGTCTTCCAGCAGACTGATAAGAAATATTTAAAGAATGTAGTAAATACTGCATACATTATTAATATTTTGCAACAGTGTCATAAATGACATTATGAGTTCTTGAATGTAAATCTAATAAGTCAGTTGGTTTTAAAGAGTGTAATATTATTATTGTTCAATTAAAAAGCAACAACTGAAAGCACCACTGTCTATTGTGTTTATCTGTTAATGACAGAATAAGCCTGTTGGGGATGGTACAGCCATGGTGCATGCAGATTAGGTATGCTTTTGCTCTCAAATCCACAGAAACAGTTTCACAATGTCTTCATCTATTTCAGTAAATTGCTGTGACTGTTCACGATTGCAAAAAATGAGCAGTGTCCCACATACTGAAAGATTAGTGTCCACACCATTCCAACCACCTTCATCTTCAAAACAAGGCGGCTGGATCCTAGCTGCCTACTTGGATACAAACAACCAGTCTTTGACCAATCCCGGTACAGGGAGGATTTACAAGTTGTCTTTTCTTGTTGGCTTGGCTGTGACCATGCCAGGGACTATTTAGCTCTGGAGCAGAGCCTGCAACTCCTTGATACTCTTTCATTTATCATAAAGGAGTAACCTGTGAATCCACAACTGGCAACTCAGGAGAAAGGAGGAGATGGAGAGGCCTGTCTTGAAAACATTTTTGGATCATTTTCACTCTTTTTCGTCAAATTTATAAAATGCTTTTGCATCTCTTCAGCTGCTCCAGTGATAGTTTGTTGCACAGAGAATAGATTTCAGGATGAAATTATAGTATTTTATCTTTTATATTATCCTTTATCCATCAAAATATTTATCTGTTGCTACCAGTGACACTGGGACTACACCAGGATAAGAAATAATGCAAATGATCATAGAGTTGTTGTGGTTTCTTTCATGGGGGGGCTGCTATCCCGGCTGGCAGATTCCCCCTAGACCACAACAACAGTTTGTGGGTTCCTCAGCTTAGCTGGCTGGAAGCGTGGATGAGGCTTGGA
>JBBMKD010000115.1:57591673-57623356 GCA_037834095.1 Argya squamiceps
AGGATGTTTATTGCAGTGCAGGCCCATGTGGAAGAGGCTTTGCCAGAGCCTCCTCTCAGCATGGGGAGAGGGTGGGGAGAGAGAGGGACTGGGCCTGTGTCTCCCCTTTTCCCAGCTCGGGGGCTGGGTGAGGAAACACTTTGACCCAATGGGGAAGGGAAAGGGGATGGGGTTACATCAGGATGAACCAGGTACATCAGGGATAGTAATGGGGGGGGAGGGAACATACCATTACAGACAAATAACAAAATACAAATACAAATTCAAAAACCCTGAAACTCGCGCTGCTACATAGAGCCACAGAATAATCAAATTGTTTAAGTTGGAAAAGACCTTTAAAATCGTTTGAGTCCAACTGTTAACCTGACACTGCCAGATTCACTACTTCCCCTGAAGTAACGGCTGTGAGATGGTTCATCACAGAACATGGTCCTGTCATCTAGTATTTGTTTCTAGTGGAGTCATATATTACTTTCAGTATGAACATGTTTGGAAAATAGGCCTCATCTCTGGAAGGTAGCTGTTACTTTCTCAGCTACTGAACTGTAAGCTATATAATATATGAAATCACTCTGGTTTTTTATCTAATGTGTGATGACACCAATAAGAACTATGTTTTAATGCAGTTTATATTATAACCTGTATTATAGGGTGTTGCAGGCACCTTTGCAGTTCAAACAAAATATAATCAAATGTTTTAGAGCAATGTCTGAAATACACAGAATAGAGAAACCTGAAATATATTCAGATGTACTTCACCCACAATTCAAATAATATGTAAGAAATATGTTTCCAGTATAGATCAAATTTTAATGAAAAACAGCCTTATTAACATCAACTGTGAGAAACATCTATTATGTGAATTCATTATATAAAACATTCACGCTTGCATTGTGAGATTTATCACTGCCTAATCACTATAGTGTAATTAGCGATATGAATTTGCCACTCCGACCTGTTAGGACATAGATATTGGAGCAAATACATTGAAGTATATATTTTTAATTAAAATATATTTATTATCACATGCTTACTATCTATTTAAATGAACTGTCTGGTCACAGCAGCACTTTGAAAATATTTCCTGACACCTGGAAAATTAGTAAATATTTCCTGTTCTTGTTGTGTCTGCCAAAAATAGGAATTTCACAAATTGGACAGTTAACTTCACAGACATTGCGATCTTCACTTTGGCCTGTCTTAATGTGGTTTTCACTAGGGTTTGTGAGTGTCCAGGGAAACTGGGGCTAACAAACTGGTGTGTTCAGCCTTTTTTTCCCTCTTCCAAAAGTGGCACCATCTGTCTTCTGGGTGGTCAGAGACCATGCACGACTCAACTACTTGACTTAATTATTTCAGGGTGGGTGAGTTCAGCAATCAAACAGGTGTTAAAATAGCAAGACATCCAAATGCTAAAGTATTCCTTCCCTGCTCCTTTGCAGCAGCTGCCAGTGACCCCTGTACATGTGCTGAGTGTCGCAGTCATGGGTGGTTGTGTGGCACAAGAGAGAGAGCCTGGCTTTTCTGCAGGGATCCAGCCACAGTCCTGGTAGCCCCACGTCCCCTGAGCTGCCTTCCTGGTCCCACAAAATGCTCTGTGTAAACAAACAAACTTGTGTTTGGATGAAGAAAAAGACAGGGATTTCCTCAACTTTATTAGTACATGGTGCTCCTAATCCTCCCTGATCCTCTTCCATTCACTGTGCTTCCAAAGTGATTGCACCTCAGATTCACATGCTTGCTCCTTTCCTACTCTTGGAAGCTATCAAGTAAAAACTCAGCTGAAATTAAGGGCAACAGTTGATTATGCATGAGCTTATCTTCCTCATTCTAAGGAGACAGAGACTAATTTTTCCAAAAATGACACAATCAATGCAGTTTTGTGCTCTGCAAACACTGAGCCTAACTAAAGTGTTTTTTGATAAACTGGAACAACTGCAATCCTATGAACATTACTTAAAAATATCTTTTTTTCTCACAAGAGAAACATCTATTTTTGAAGAACAAATAATGGTTTGGAATGCCATTGAAATCCAAACACAATATTAGTATGTTCCTGAAAAAAAAAGGTACAATGCTGGGGGAGAATGCACCAGAGCCCTTGCAGCTGTGTCACACTTTCCTGTTTGTTATTTTTAGTTTTCCATTCCTGCTCTTTATTTTGGGCTTTGCTTTGCTTCCTATGGAGCTTCCCCTTAACTCCTGTATCGCTCTGTCTTACATATTTCAGGCATTTGGCTCGCTCTCCTTTTTTTTCCTCCTTTTCTTTTTTTTTTTTTCTTCAAAGGAAACCCAAGCAATGCTGTCCAGTTTCAGGAAGTCATGTTTCTCTTGGCAGTGGCTGAGTTCTTGGTTTTCTAAAGGCATTTAGGAAATTTACATTGCTAGTTTTCAGCTTTTAACATACTCAGGCTTCATAAGCATAAAAGAGCAGTACACAAAGGAAGCTCAAGCCTGTTCCATAGGCAAGTATGTCCTGATCTTTCCACCTGGGAAGCCACCACTACCCAGTCTCACCTCAACTTCCAAGCTTGGCATTTAATTAAAAAAGGAACATACATGTAGTCTGGTGAAACAATGTATCATAAAGAAGTCTTGTGTCTTTTCCCCCTTTTGTTAAAATATTGAAGTATTTGTAATCTTGTAGAGCTAAGTATTTTACCTACAGATCAGAGGATGTTTTCACCTGTCAAAGATGTACCACAAATTTTGTATAATGACTGAATACTTTGCTAGTAGCCTAGGACCTATCTGCAAAGAATTAGTTAGGAACCTCACCTGATGTTTAAAAACATACAAAGATATTTTGTGGAAAATTTTTATTTACCTCACAAGGAACTCTACAGGGGAATGCACTTCCTTGCATGCATGCACTCAGAGACTCAGAAATCAGCAGCCACGTACTCAATCTAAGAGATAGTGTTAAAAAGCCCAAACTAAATACTTTAGCACATCAAAAATGATGTCATGATTTCCTGGGACTTGGCTCCCAACTGAGGCTGTGAGCTTGGGGCTGGCAATATTGACACTGTCCAACAGAAAGAACAAAACCGAACACAGTGAACAGCAGAGTATCATTTTCCCTTCCCTAATTCTTCTCTACGCAGTCTCTTCAAACTGCTGAAATTTGGCTGTGGCTGTGGCCGTGTCAAGCAACAACTTCTGGCTTCCCCTGACCAGTATGAGGACTGGCACTGACATCCACAGCACTTTACCATCACCACAACTGGCTTAAAGCAACCAATAAAGCAATATTCAATGAAAACTATGCACAAATGCCCTGGGCATTAATTAAGTTAATAAGGTTGGCATAAATTATCTTAGATAATTTTCAAGGCTTTACCAATAATTACCAGGATACCAGCTACCCACCATGGATGCTCCGTCAGTCCCTTCCATGACTGGGCAGTGGAGAGGAAATACAACAAAAGGCTCATGAGTAAAGGACAGGCAGAGATCTCTCACTGAATACTGTCATAGACAAATCAGATTTGACATGGAGAAATTATTAGGTTTACCACCAATAAAAAAATCAGAACAGGAGAATGAAATATAAAACAAATCTTAAAAAAAAATACCTTGTCCCTATCTCTCTCTCCTTCCTGGGTGCTGCCTCCTCTCTGCACCAGTGCAGGGACACCAGGAGTGGAGGGTATGCTCAGTTCATCACACATAATTCCTACCACTGTTTAGGGAGAAGAGTCCCTTCCCTGCTCCAGTGTAGGGTCTCTCCCATGGGAGATAGTTCTCCATGAACTTCTTCAGCCTGAGTCCTTCCCATGGGCTACAGATCCTCAGGAAATACTCCAGTGTGGGTACCTTTCCACAGTGTGCAGTCCTTCAGGCACAACCTGCTCCAGCATGGGTCACAAGTCCTACCAGGAAGCCTGCTCCAGCAAGGACTCTTCTCTCCAAGGGTGGGCAGGTCCCTGCCAGGACCCTGCTCCAGCACAGGCCACCCACAGGGTCACAGCCTCATCTCAGGGATCTGCCTGCTCCAGCATGGGTCTCCTCCAGGGGCTGCAGGTGGATCTCTGTATCCTCAGGGACCTCCATGGGCTGCAGGGGCACAGCTGCCTCACCATGGTCTGCACCATGGGCTGCAGGGGAACCTCAGCTCTGGAGCCTGCAACATCTCCTGTCATGTCCTTCTGCAATGACCTTGGTGTCTGCAGGGTTGTTCCTCTCATCTATTTTCATTTTGCTCTTCTGTGAGTACAATTACATCTGCACAATAACTTTTTTTTCCTTCTTAAATGAGTTAATTTTTTAATATGTTAATGAGGTGTTACTATCTTCTCTGATGTGCTTAGCCTTGGCCAGTGGTGGGTCCAATTTGTGCTCAGCTGGCATTGGCTCTGTCAGACACTGGGGAAGCTTCTGTCAGCTTCTCACAGAAGCCACTGCTATAGTCCCCCTACTCTACCAACACCTGGCCACACAAAAGCCATACAGCAACATGGGCTATACCTGGGTCCAGATCTCTCCCTGGTCCTGAAGGTGTTCAAGTCTTAACTTTGCTTTGCCTTGGATAAGTAGCTAAGTAGAAAATCATTGTGTGGTGGCTCTTTTCTATTGATCTCCAGGGTGGACACATAAAAAGAAGAAGAAGGTGAGATCAGCCTCAACTGATTCAAGAGTGCAAATACTGGGACACCAAGAACTTGATGATTTCACATGGGAAGTACGTGGTAGCTGATCTCAACCCCTTCATAAGATAGAGTGCTGCAGTAAGAATGTAACATAAAGAGCTAGAAAAGCCATATTGGTTCAGGCTGAAAATAGCCCAGTACGTTCTTCATAATGACCCTTAGCTCCCTAGCAGCCATCAAACTGACAGGCTTTTTCTAAAGGACTTCCTTGGCATCTGGCAGCTCTTTCTAGTGACCAAGACTATAATAAAACCAAGACTATTCTGTACTTCTAACCATGCTAGCAGCAGAAATACTTGTGCTGTGCTGAAAGACTCATCTGCAAACAGAGATGTTGGGCAGACACCAGTTTATAGTCACTTGAACTTGTTGTCCACCTGCAGCTTCTAGTTTCATTTAGTCTGAAATAAGATTAATTCTTTAAAACTCACGGTTTTCTATTATATCGAGCAATTTCTAAAGAAGCATCATCTGACTTTATGTCCTGGGCCCACAGAGTTCATTATCTGACTTGAGTCAAGTGAGCCTTCCAGCTGTTAACAAGCAGCACGTTAACAGCACGGTAACAAATTCAACTGTGGAATTTGCATCTTCTCTTTACATGGAATCATAGAATGGTTTGAGGTGAAAGAAGCCTTAATGACAGTTCCAATCCCCCTGCCACAGGCAGGGACACCTTACAGTAGACCACATTGCTCAGCCCTTCCAAACTGGCCTTGAATATTTCCAGGGATGGGGCATCCACAGCTCCTCAGAGCAACTTATCCCCATGCCTAACCACTGTCACAGTAAAAATTTCTTCCTAATATCCAATCTAAACCTACTTTGCTTCAGTTTAAAGCAGCTCACCTTTGTCCTGTCACTACACGCCCTTTAAAAAGCCTGTCTTCATCTTTCTTGTAGTTTTTCTTCAGGTAAGGCTTTCATGGAAGGCTTTTATGCTTCCTTCATGTACTGAAAGGAGTTGCCACCATTGCCATGTGCTTGGGCAGACCTCAGCCAGGCAGTACCTACCCTGCTCCAATCCCAGTTCCCTGGATGCCTTCACAGGATGGTAGGTATGAAACAGCCCTTTGCAATCACTTACATTTAAACAATTTTTAAAAAAACTTTTTTCCTGATCCTTAGGCTCTTAAGTGCAGTAGTCTCAGTAAAGGAAGGAGGAGATCAGACTTAAAGGTCTGTTGAAAGATTGCATCTCAGGGGCAGGCTGTACTGCTGCACCCACACGTGACATGACAGTGGCTGGACTTAGCTGGAGAGGAGAGGCCGAAGACCTCATTTCTCCAATTAAGCCTGAGCCTATAATCAGCTCACTGGCCATACACTGTCCTCTTTTACTGCACACTGGATAAGATTTCTTTCTCAGGACACCTAATTTTCTAATTGCCAAAAATAGCTCTCTTTGCTGAGTGATGTAAATTACCTGGGTCCACGTGTCAGTTTCTGCCTGTTCCATGTGCTTTTATGCTGCAAGAGACTGATTTATAAAGCTCTAGAATGACTCAATTCTTTATTTATGTTTTTCAGCATTTGAATGGAGAGACCAGTTCTTATCTTTATGACATTTTCCCACTTGTTATGTTGAGACAAATATGAAGAACTAAAGATGAAGAAGATGAGGAACTAAAGAGCAGAGAAGAAAGGTGAGAACTATAGTATGTCATATTCAGGGACTTGTTTGTTTCATCGGGACATGAAGTACTCCTGCATTACATGTGGAACTTGGAGAAAAAAATGGATACAATACATAATATATATAAACTAACATTTTATTTTTATGTAATATCTGCCATTTTCCTTTTCTGTTTGGGTTTGTAGAGCCCAAAAACTTGTGAGCCAATCCTGCTTCCAGTGAAGCAAATAATAAAGAATTCTATAATTGGAAAAAAAAAGGAGCCATAGCATGCCTGCATAGTATGAAGTTGTGCAGGAAAGTATGAAACTTCATATGCTGTTTAGTAGCAGAGCAGGAGTCACTGCAAGAAAAACAAACATAAAACCAGGGTTAAGCATTTAATGGACAGAAATGCCATTCCATTCATCTGTATTTATTTGTGTTTATTAGTTGGGTATTCTTTACTTTCCTGCATGCATGTGAAAACCCTCACTGAACTTTCCCAATTTTTCATCCATCTCTGCTCTCTGGAATGCTTTGAATTTGCAGCCAGGTCTTTGTTGTGAGTAAGGTCTGTCCATTATCTTGTGCAGGGAAAAGAGCTGGTGTTCTTTTTAATGAATCAAAATATGTGTTCTCTATTTAAAAAACACAATATATCCTCACTCCCTGTAAACAATGTGACCTTCAGGTGGAATGCAGCCAGAGGGGCTATAAATAACACCCTTAGTAAAAGAGGAGACAGAAGCATTGAGAATTCAGCTGGCAGTACTCACATGGAGAAATAGTAGATATGCTACCTGTAGATTTTGTGCTTTGAAAAGCTCAGATACAATGTCTGTAGGAACCTAGCTGAATTTTGTGCTAGGCAGGTAGGAATATTTTTCTCCTGTAGACAACCTTCAGTTATCCTGTGGTTTAATATAAAGAGGAATGTCAAATAGCTTGATTTCTTGTTGCAATAATTTGGTATGGAAGAACTTGATTATGATGCAGAGTGTGTACTTTTTCTGTATCCTAGAGCCTAACAATTTTAATGAAGAAGCTCTGAGCATGAGACTGCTACAACTTATTTACTCATCAGAGATCTGCAAGTTTGTTAAACAGTCATGAATGGTTTCTCCATCTCTGGACAGATGTTTTCTTCCAGCAGGCTTGTGCATCTTTGCAACCATTTCTCCAGAAAGACTCATGTGAAAATATTTTTATTCACACAGGGATTTTGAGAACCAGCATTTTTTTCACACAAGTATGTTTGTATGTAAGACAGATGGCGCACATATATTATACTGACTGACTGTCAACTGCAATTAAATTTTATTAATTTGTCAAAGAATATAAATTAAATCATAGGAAGATCCTCTCTACACCCCCTGCCCACATACCTCTCTGAACCTGCTGGGACTGTAGAAGCATAGAAGACCAGAAGGACAGATAATGCCAGTATCCGTTCCTGTTAAAGTTCTCAGACATGCTGTAAAAAACTGTACGTCCTATGTTTTGTTCTATTTCCCAAACTCATTTCGTTGGCATTTGAATGTGGAAGTCCTGCTTCCCTCCTCAAAACCAGGCCTTCTTCTCTTACAATGCAAGCAACATCCTCCACATCAGAATGAAACTAAATAGACAGACCATTAAAGCTGTGTAAAAGCACCAGCTGCCCGGACACATACCAGGACAGCAAAACTATTTACCCCAGGAGCCTTTCAGAGGATTCAGGTCAATTCCATTGTATGTGGAGTTGACTCACGTAACTTTGAGACCTCTTTGTCCCTTTCCCTCTCTGCTTCCCTCCTTTTATTTCATGCCATTGTTTCTAGGTAGACATTAAAATGCTCTGGGACAAAGACCATGTCTTCCTGTGAGCTTACACAAAGTGAAGCACAAAGAAGTCCCAGTACCGTGTGGGACAGGGCAACCCCACACTGCTTTGGGGAAAACCACACACATACAGAGCCAGGCAGCTAAGCATGCACATGTGGCAAAAACCTTGGCTTCAAATGCTGGCTATAGTTAACATGAACAGTGTTGTATCATACCTGTGGTTCACAACATAAGTTCAATATCTCTGATATTCCCTCTGTGACTCTAAGTCTTAAGCTACAGGGAAGGGGAATCAGACAAGCAGTATAACTTCATGTGTGGACATAAAGTTATACTTTATGTTATACTTCAAGTTATGTGAACATGCAGGTCGCCCAGAGAAGCTATGGATGCTGCACCCCTGGAAGTGTCCAAGATGAGGTTGTATGGGGCTTTGAAATACATTATCCTTAGGTTGTCTTCAAACAAAACCATTTTGCGATTCTATGACATGCTATATAACACTGCTGTCTCTATTAAAGTAGCTTTTTGTGCTCCTATTTAATGTTCTCTTCTTGAGTCTTGCTAGGCTAAAGCATATCCAGCCTCACTATTATGCTAATTGGTTTCTTTCTGACTGCATTTTTTATCTAATTCTTATTATAAAAAGTTCCTCTATATATTTTTATCACCACAGATATTCTTCCAGGCTGCAGTTAAAAGTTATTTCTCAAACAAAGCAAGTTTCATTCTTCTCCAACTCTATAAGACAAAAACTACTTCTCATTCTAAAACCTGTTACGTATTCCTTTACCCACACAACAGGTTTAAATAATTTTCTTTAATTATACTTATTTAATTAATTTCTTTAATTATACTTATAATATTTACTTCTTTATACTATTTCTGTCCAGTTCTTTTTGGAAGGGTACGTTTCCTTTCATAATCTTTTCATAAAACAGAAAAACACAGAAGAAATATTGAGTCAGTGTTGAGAGCTGTGAAGCTTTTAGCACTAGAGTGCAATGACTATGTTCTATACTTGATTAAAAAAATAGCCATATTTATTCCTTGTATAATGATCACATCCTTATCTCTAAAGCACATTTCCCTTTCCTGTTTAAAAAGGAAGAAAGTGAGACCCAATGTACCGACGTAATATAGCCACGGTTACCCACCAGACAGGGAGAGGTGGAAACAGGCTCAGGTCTCTTGCTAATTCTTGAGGTATTGAAAATCATTTGTCACTCTGCAATCTAAGCTCATGCCTTAGGATTTTCCCCATGAGGATGAACGTTCTGTTTCTGAAGTGCCTCCCCAATAAGTGCTTAGAGGAGGGCAAGTGTGATTTCATATATGGGGTGTAAAGACCGCAAGAATGAATCCCTTGACTATAGTGCCAAATTTCCAAGCAGGAGCCTAAAATATCTTCAGAATTTTTCCTTGCCATCATGCCTCCATGAAAGGTAAATATTTTTCTTTCTGATCTGTACACTTAGCATTTTAAAATGTTTTCATCAGCCACAGGGTGCTGTCTTCTTGCTTGAAAGAAATGATTCAGTCAAAAGTCATATTTGAGAAATAGTCTATTACTAAAAAGGTTTGTTTCAAATAAAGCCAGAAATCTTTTTTAAACTCAGACACTCATTACCATCGGTATAGGAAATTTCTCTTTATGCTTGAGAATTTTATTTACTACTTTTTTATTAAAATGAGGAATTATTTTTATTAAAATGAGGCATCAGAAAAGAAATTCCTTTGTGCCTTGCAAGTTGGAATTTTAAATTCCAAATACTATAGAGTATTTCTGAGTTTGGGAGAAGAGGCCTTGCCATTGAATTCACACAGACACTCAAACTTCTAGGGAGAAATAAAAGCAAGAAAGCATAAATCAAAAGGAAAGAGAAAACCATAAAATGCAGTAAAGCTTACTGTGCAGCAGTGGCTCTTCTTGCTTATCAGATTGTGCCCTACTCAGATCCTGTCTGTCTCATTACTTCTCTCCCCACCTTGGTTTCCTTTTTTTCTTTCATTCCCCAAGGTGTGACTTCTCCTCTAGTGCCTGGCTCCCGGCACAGCTACTCCCTGGCTGTGTCTCCCTCGTCTCAGGCACACTTCTTGCTGAGTGCTACATACTTCCTATGCCTTTTCCAGGCATATGGGAATTCACAGCCCTCCTGAAAACGATTTGGGTAGGGCCATATGGGCAGTGTGGAGGTTACCCTTGAGACTGGGCAATACAGACCTGCAGTCGTGGTCCTTCCTCGGCTGGAGATGCCACCTTTGAGGGCCAACATGAGCATAACCAGTAATAATTTTGCATGTACAGATAAGGGGATTGAGGATCCATGGAAGCAGCCTGGCAGCTGGCTGGCAAGTCCTTCTGAAGTCTGTTTTTCTTGCTGTCAATCTGAATCCATCTCTTTAGATAAAGCACACACAAGCAGAGCTCACCCATCATCTTGGCAGCTTTGCAGCACCAGCAGTGCATGGTGCACCCACGCTGTTGGGCTGTCTGCATGCAAAAGGCTTTCTGTTCTAACAATACTGGCAACATCTCTTCACCTGAGCAAGAGAGTACTTTTGTTGGTGCTGCCTAAACCAGTTCAGAGTGGAAGAAGCTCCACTGACAGGAGACTCTTTTTCTGGAATAAATTCATAGCCACTAAAGCTTTTCTTGGCAATTTTCTTCAGACTCACGCCCCAAACTACTGTGATGTACCAGCCTGCTGTGGAGTGGCAATTTGTTCAAATCATAATGTCAAAGAACCCCGATTCCAAGGGAAAAAATCAAGTGCTCTTGTTCATTTCTTGTTAAGAAAGAAATAATTTCTCTACTTCTGTAAACCTTACTAGTATTTACTAGTATTGTGCTTGCAGTCAAACACCTGAAAATTTCACCATTGGTTGAAGAAGTGTGGCTTAATTCTTGCTGATTTAAATCTCTTATTTAAATATGATTTACTGGATGGAATCTAAGGATTTAAAACTGCAGTGCAAGAAAGCGCAAGAAAGCAATAAATAATTGACAAATGATGCAACCCCGAGATTTGTAACAATTACTATGTTGGGTTTTTTTCCTTAAAGCAGTAACAAAGTGCTTTGGGAACATTGCAGGTTTGGATATTGATTAATATTTGTTCTAAATTGTAACTTGGTGAATTTCATGAAAAGTCCAGATGAAAAATAATGAAAAAATTACATTTTGATATCATGCCATAATCCACTGTAACTGCAAATAAGCATTTTGTACTTTAAAATGAAGTTCTCTAAGTAAAATCATTACATATCAAGTATTATGAGTAAAATTTATAAGTTAAATTGTTATGATAACATATTGTGTTATTGGTATTTTTTAACTTAGAAGTATTGAGTGACATCTATATTATTCTTCATTTGCTCCAGAATGTTGTTGGTAACATTAATGGATGATTTTTGGTTATCATAACAATGGATAACTATTTAATTCTGCTGCAAGAAAAAGACAACAAATAAGGGCTTTTCTGTTTCTCTTTTCATTTGTTTGTTTTGTATGGAAAGGAAGAGCTAAATACTTTGGGTGCTGAGCCAAAAATGGTAAAATGACATGGACACCAATATCTGAAAAATGCCAGAGAAAAACATAGCTTAGGAAAAGAAAGAATAAATATTTTTCAAGAGGAAAGATAGTGGGGTTTTATGTTTTAAAAATGTACTCTCTGTGGTAGACCTCACTGGCTGTGATCTCAGTTGTCCCATGAGATCAAGCTTTCTGACTGGCATATTTAAATTCAGGAAGAAATACTGTGAGCTCTATTCCATCGTGCAGCTTTTAAAACACTTGGAAATTTCCCTACATGAGATGTGAGTGAGATTCATGGGATTCTGTAACCACATCTGGAACAAACGGAGAGGCTGTCTGCACACAATCACTCCCATACCTTGTCAGTCTCCTGATTGCCGTGACTCAGCTCTCATTAGCCAAGTGTGTCATTAGAGGACACCATCATAGCTGAAATATCTTCAGGACTTAGATTCTACAATGACTGCATTACATTTGCTTAGCTAAAAGGTAGATCAAAACTGTTTGGAAATGCCATTTGAACACTCAAGACAAACAGGTCTCCTGGAGACATTTCTGGTGACTTGTGATTCTGTCAGTGGAGTTCCCCTTCCCTCTTGATGGGTTTGAGCAGTGTCTCAGTGACACCAGGCTGCCTCCAAAGTGACATTAGAAAGAATGTAAGATTGCCTTGGCCAGCACAATGGTAACTCAAGTATTTACACTTGTCCCAGCCTAAATTTATCTTCAAATCAATCAGCTTTTCACAGTAAGGGATGTTGCTCTCCGTTTGCAAACAAAACTGCAGGCAGTAGAAGTGCACATTTCATCCATAAGCATTTGCATAACTAAAATCCCACCTCTGAAATTGACATCTCAAGTAAAAAAATATACATTTTAATTGCAAAACTCGTATCTTGTTTAGGAATCTAGGACAGTGTATAGGCCTACCTAAGACTGACCTGTGTTTGCATCCTTTTTCTCCAAAGGCAGAATGGTTCTGCCCTTCCTTGTAACAGCGGCTGAGCCCTCAGAGCGTTCATTGCACAACCCGGCGACAAACTGTGAACCCACTGTGTGCTGGGTGCCTCTGTCAGCTTGACCTCACTGGTATATCACACCTAGACAATGAACAGTGCTGAAGCGCCCTGAGAATATAAAAAGCTGCCAAGGCGAGAAGAGGATGCACATGCAGTACAAAGGGCTCTGAGCAGGGTTTACCACATCAAAAGGAGATATGCTGCAAACACCACGAGTCTGGACTGACAGAGCTTAACAGTGTGGGCAATTAGTGTGTGCAGTGCTAAGGTGACACAGGGCTGTGTTGTCAGCCACAAAGCTGTGGTTGACCTCATGCAGCCTTGCCTGGAGGGGCAGGTCGGACTCCAGCCCTCCAGTATCTGCTCTAACTACCACCTACATAATTCTTATTTAAAGTGCTCATACAGCTGTTAATCATTTGCTTTCCCTCTAAACCTCTACAATTGTAAACTCAGCTCATTCACAACAACTGTACACATCTGACCCACTCTCCGTGTTCTCTAGAGGGTGAGAGGAATTCTCTCAAAGAACTTCTCATTCCCTTTAAATTACATAGGGAATCTACAGGGAACAGATCACAGAGACAGACTCACAGAACCACAGAATATTCTGGGTTGGAAGGGACCCACAAAACCCCAGTAGTCTTCTACACTGCCCTTGCGTGAGTTAAGTGAGGTGAACACTACCTCAGTCTTTTAGCTGAGATAAATACCACAGCATTCTTCTGGACCCTGTGTTAAAATAGCATTTATAGTCATGTACATATTAGATATAGTGAACCATAACACAGCACCAAGGAAGTACATTATCTGGCAGATGGTGAGTGGAAGTTAGGATGGAATGGAATGGAATGGAATAGAAGAGATTGTTTCAGTTGGAAGGGACATACAAAAACCATCTCACCCAAGCCTACAATGAAGTGGCAGGGAAATCAAGGACCTTTTCATTGTTATTTGACGAGAAGGAAGTAATAAGAAGAAAATAGAATTGTCATGAGAGAAGTAGAGAAATATGTAAAATAATTTCTAATTGAATAGATAAACACACATTCTGGGTGAAAACAAAAATTTCCAATAAGACATTGAACTATCGAAACAGGAGAGACTTAGGAACTTTTGAGAAAGTTTAGTTTTCCAGAACTTTGGTATTTCTGGAAGCAGGGCAGGGTTTGTGAATAAACTTTTCCACCTAACACTGACCTTCGAATATCTAGTTTTGACTGTTTTCTTGAACATTTGTCCTCCTAAATGTAACAAATATGAAAGAAATCTGTTAGTCAAACATTAAAAAATCAAAGTGGCCAAAAGCATCCATGCAGAGGGAAAGCATTTTGATTTTGTGTCATAATTCTGTAATGATCATGACTGATATCTCTGTTTCCAAAAGGCACTTAACAACAACAGAAATAACTTTTTCCTCTGGAATGAAAGAATAGTAGAGAAATATCTTGAGAGAGATGTTAAACACATCAAGATCACTTACTGAGGTTTCAGAGAGACGTAAGAAACCATCTTGTAACCATCTTGTTGGAAATGGCTCTTGAGGTAGTTACCAGAGAGCAAGAACTACAGAGAAACAACCACAACAAAATATTCAATGACTCAGAAAAATGACAGACCCTTTTTCTTCCTCTTTCCTGAGGAATGATCCCAAACATCAAACCAGTAGGAGTAAAGAATCTGAAATATTTTGGATAAAATGTAATTCTGACTACTTTCCATCCTGTGTGGTACTTAAATAGAATATCCAGATACGTATCTTAAACCCTTACTGAGGAAGGAAGAGCTGCGTTAAAACTGAGTGTAGTTGTGGATATGACTAGGGAATTAGGCATTTCCTAAATCTCTAAAACATTTTATCTGAGTTCATCTTCACCAGGTCAGTTGGGTCTGGTTAAAGATTACATCAGCTGTATGACTGAAAAATTAAGCCATGGTTTAATTCAGGCCACACAATTGCTGAGGCACAGCCAGGGCACAACTTGGAGTTGACACCCTAACAGGTTATGCTAAAAAGGCAGTGTGTTGGAAAAAAATGGAAGGGACTTCAGGACTTTATGGATTCTAGAGAACTGTGTGCTAGGAGAGAACCCACCACCCAAGGTCAGAGATGAGCTCGCTGTTGCGTTGGGGACTTCATCTCTTAGTCTTGAGCTTCACTTGGAATGGAAAAAACTGGACTTGGGGGGACTGCACATTTTTATTATTTGAGGGACACTTGCACTTAATGAAAAAAATCAGATAGGAAACTTCAGCCTTAATAAATAATTAATGCTTAATAAATAATTTGTGGGTTTTGTAATTTTTTTTCCCCCACAAAGAGGAAGGTATTTTGCCAAGTTTGTGAATTCTTAAACTGATAGTTTTGGGAGGAAATACGTCTGATTCAGTAATGAAACCAGCAAATTGCTTTCAAGGTGTGGCATTCCAGAGGATAAAATGTCACAACTAGAACAACCTAATAACCTGAAATTTCTTCGAATTTCCTCATCTGAAAAGCAGCCAGATCTCATTTGGCTGAGCTTACAGATGAAGACAAATTCACAGAAATCCAGTAGAAGCAGGATTGAAAAACATTTTACAGAGCCATTTAGATTATGTGGCCTGCCTAGAAAGGAGCAATTGAGTATTTTAAGAAATCATGTTATCCAGAAGTTAAATGTTCCGGAGGAGAAGGTAGTTAAAAAACCCCAGTATGAAGTTATATGACATGGAGAGAGACTGTTTACAAGAGCATGTAGTGACAGAACAAGGGGGAATGGATTCAAACTGAAAGAAGCTTTCGATTATTGTGAGGAGAGTGATGCAATGGAACAGGTTGCCCAGAGAAATTGTGGATGCCCCATCCCTGGAACTGTTCAGGGCCAGGCTGGATGGAGCTCTGAGCAAGCTGGGATAGTGGAAGGTGTCTCTGCCCATGGCAGGGGAGTTAGAATTGTATGACTTCTAAGGTTCCTCCCAGCCAAAGCCATTCTATGATCCTATGATTTTTGTTATATCACATACAGCTCTTGTGACCTTATTCTTAGTCCTTAATACTAGCAACAGAAATGAAGGAAAACAACAGTGTCACACACTCAATGCAGCACTGCACTAAGTATCAAATACAACAAATCTGCAGCCACAAATATGTTGTGGACTTGACTCTGAGATTTTTCTCTATATCTTACAGCACAGATGCTAAGAAAGATGCTATTTAACAATGATGAAACAAAAGCATTAAACCCTGAGAATTCGGTAATGAATCTGAATAGCCAGTACATTACTTACGAGTTACTTTAATGATGTGTTTTAGCCAACACATCACATCTCTTGGTGTCCTTCCTGGTGTGGGTTCTCTGGGACACAATGTGATCTTGCTTATAACCACAATATTTCTACAATACTTTGGAATAAAAAAAAATCCAAACCTCCCAAAGTTTGGTTTGTTATTAAATTTCTTGGTTGTTCTACTGCAATTCCTTATTGCAAAATCAAGATATTTTGCAAAGGTTTTTGGCTAGGAGCGCACCACATATCCATAGAGACAGACATAAAAGTAGGATAGCCAAAACCACTGAAAAAGATTTAAGAGCTACATCTTAGATATGCTAGACAACTATCCTGGTAATTATACTGGTGAGTTTTAACACACTGGTAAATACAATTAATTTTTTTTTTTTTCAGGAAGAATATGGGCTTCATATATTCTTAAAGAAAAAACTTGGCAAACTACCTCAAAGAAAATATTTTTGGCCATGTTTGATAGTATTTACTGAAAGGACTCTGGATTTTTTAATTACCTCTGTATCTCTTATGTGATCCATATCTTCTCTCAAATGAAAACTTAGCCCAATCATGCAAATCTACACACAGAGGTGCAAACTGTTCAAGGTTGTCTTCATAAACTTTTGAACCCTTCTGGCATATAAAAAGGAATACAATCACAAAATAATTTTAAAGAATTATTGGAATAATTTATCAGAATAGGAGAGTAAGTACTAACAAACAATAAGCTGTCGTTGGTATGTTCCAAACCTAGTTCACAGTTCCACATCGAAAGTGTTTGTGAGACCTCCAATACGATACTCAAAGACTGTGATTAATGTCATGTGTCTGTTTATTTTTCCTCTGAGAACCTGAAAGAGTAAAAAAAAGATCACAACTAAACAAAAGCATATCAATAACAGGAAACTGTTGGTGAGAAATACCCTGATCTTCCTGTAAATTCACGTCACCACATTCCCCAGGGACAAAGGTGCGTGAACAACATGGTAAATAATTATGATTTAATATGAGGCCTTGCTATGCTGTTTACAGTTTAACAACAAAAAGGAATTGTTTCTCAAGGCGCAAAATAAGCAAATAATAGAAACACATATCAATATAATCAGGAAATGATGATGTTATGTCTGGGTCAGCTGCTGAAAACAGATTGCAATCTATCAAAGTATCAACCTGATAGCCCTGTGCAGATCAGAGAAACATCAGTGATGGAAGAGAGTCTTTCCTTGGTTTGCATGTCAATTATCTTATTTTGATTGTTTTATGAAAGTGCTAGGGTCTTGCAGAAGATTCTCTATGGCTATTTTTGCTTTCTGATGTTTAGGGCATTGTACGCTTATATTTGCTGAAAGCATCTACAAAGATTTCTTGCACTTTGCATAATAAAAACTGAAAATAAACAGGAGAAGGAAAGAATGGAAGGAAGAGTAACAACTGTTCTCCTTCTAGAACATTATTTTGTTGAATCTAGCCAGCAGTAATGAGAAAAAAATCATTGGAGAAGCAAAGAAGGGCTTTTCAGCAGACATCACTGAAGATTCTTAGGTCCTTATTAAAATATATATTTTAGTGAGAAATAAAAAAACTCATAGGAGCTCAGATTTCAGTAATTTTTTTCCTTCAGAAATATTTTTTAGAGCTGCCAAGACAAAATCAGCTGTGTAAAAGTTAAATAGAACAATTTATCTTTGATCAGAGGACCAATATTGATAGAAGAGGCCTAAAGCATTTAAATATGCATTCAACCCTTAAATACAGAAAAGATAATTTCAGACTCTGCTGGCCAGATTTTAAAGTTAAGCAGGGTCAGGTCAGGTCAAAGCTTGAACTGGAAAACATCAAGAATTTTCTTAGTGTTGCCTGAAATAGCACTGATGGCTGGAGAGACTTTCCTCTATCTCTCAGGGCTGAAATAAAGCATCAACACTTGAAGTCTGTCAGGTATCAGCTTCTAGGCTTTCAAGCATTCCTTAAATCTTCCAAGAACAATTAATATTTGAGGAACGCTGGGGTTTTTTTGCCTTTATCCAGACTATTTTCCTTAAAAGTATGCTGGAGCTTGGATCCATGTAAATGTCTGCTCCTGCTGAAGGAATCAGTGTGTGCATGCCTGCCACAAATACGAAGCCTAGGAAATAAGCAGCAGGCTTTGCACAGCTGCTTTAATTCTCCTGGAATTAAGGCATATGTTTTATCATATCGACTGCAGATTGAAGCTACAGTTAATTTTGTTTGGTTGTACCCACCTGCCTTCCCAAGCAGATGATTTCTACACTGTTGTCAGAACAATGCCAGTCATCTTAACAGATGCTTGCACTTTTATCTGTACTTTACATCACATTCCTTGAAGAGAAGGCTGCCAGAAACAAATAAGTTTTCTCAGAGTACATAAGGGAACAATGGACAATAGGAGCTGTTTTATACTGCTGGGTGTAAACAAGAACAACTCAGTTCACATGAAATGAAAAACATTGTTTATCAAGATTTCAGTCAGTGGCTGGCAGGTGGCAGACGATATTTGGGATCTGACAAAGCATTAGAGCAGGCCACAGGCATTGAGTTTGTTTAAAAAAAGGCACTCCTGAGGTTGAATGGAGATTGCAATACAGGTCAGTTGGTTCTGTAAACAGTTACAGAGTAAGAAAATGGAGACCATTTATTTACTTCTAGAAAACTCAAGATCCGTAATTCCAAAGTTTCCAAATAGACTATTTCAAATGTTCTTTTGAAATGACTCCAGGACTATCAATTGTTATTACCGTTTTCCAAATACCAGATTAGGAAAAGGATATCGCTTTAAAAGACATTAAGCTAGTTGGCAGATAGGATGTCTTTTCCCTATAAGTCAGACAAGATGCTTAGAAAGTATATAAGGAGCAAGAGAAAACATCTCCGTCCTCTCCAAGCTTTTATCTCCTCTCTCCACAGCTGCCTTCCTGCATACCCTCAGATCCCATCCTCTGGTTCTGTTGGATGACATGGCTGGATTAGAAGAGAGGAAGGGAAACATTTGCCAGAATTGGATGGGAAGGGGACGTCGTGTTGGCAATAGAGTTGCTATTTTTGGCTGACAACTTCTTAAAGATATTCTTTCAATCGATTACTAGGATTAAAAACCAAGGTTAAAATATGCGCTGAAGATGAAGTTCAGCTAAATGCGAGTTAAAAAGTTGTAAGGATGCTTCTTTTCCTTGCTATCCCTTGACAAAGAAGAAATCAGTTCTGTTGTGATAAAATGGGAAAACTCATTTGCACATGCATATATGCAAGCAAACTCTTTCACTGTGCTTGCTTTACAGCACTGCTGAAAATGAAATAAATGTTATGTTAATGGATCTAATAAAATACTTAATTTAACCACATTTTCAGCACTTTTCTTTCCCAAAGTAGATCCAAAATATTCCACGAGTTAGCTCCCTAATTGAAAGACAAAATCATTCTCACCATCCTACAAGAACATAGCTAAGACTCAGACACTTCAGAGTTAACTGCTTATTTGACTATTTTTGGTGTGTCCAGAAAATTGATAACAAACAAATATGCCACAACTTTAATCCAAACATTATTCTCCATTGTTGCATGAACACTGTGACTGCCTTGCATGCTTCCTAAGAATTTCTTAAAACACATAGTGAGTTTTATCTATGTACCAATAGAGATCTGAGAATTAGACAGAGGCTGCATATATTTTCCCATTTACATTTGAAGAAGACAAGGTAAGAACAGGGGATGAGTCATCAGAAATATCAGGAATTAATCACATTCACACTGGAAAATGAATCTAAGATTTTGATCTCTTGACAAGAAGAGTGGGTAATATTTCCAAATTTAATAAAATATTTGCAGACAAATAAGCTTACCAACTTACTGTGTCGTTATTTCAGCAAGTGAAGTTTGTAAAAGCTACTTACAAAATGTTGAATCTGAATTTTTGTATATTTTTCATATTAATTTTGCTGTTGCTTATGACATTAATAAGACAAAGAGAAAGTGAGGAACTAGAAACAGAAAAATAATTAAACTCTAGCATGCTATATTACTCAGCTCACTGGAATATACCTTTCTCACTATGGTTACAAACAGCAACATGAACTCAAATGCTCAGATGGTATTAATCATCATTGCTACAATCACTGAAGCAGAACAGAGGCAATTTCTATCTCAGCTGGGCTTGGGATCCAGTTAGTCTGTTACAAGTTTTCACAAGTTCTCTATGGAAAAGCAAATTACTGTAATGTTCAAATTCCAGTGATTAATTAATGGACATCTATTCCTAAGTTTCAGTGGTCTCCAAGGCCTCTCCTTTCACAATTCAGAAGTTTTCTCTGCCTGGTACTGCAGTGGTATCTGTCACATTGATCCTAGCATGTGCCTATCCTCACTAGCCAGCAGAGGCAAGATTATATGGTTACTCTGTGATTTCAGAAATAACCAGAGACTTTGTGGTTTCTTTGGCAACACTGACGTTTAATTGCGAGTCTTTCCACTGAAAATGAATACAATGAAGGAAGTGTTAAACATTTAGCATGATCATCCAAAACTGCAGCAACAGGGGAATATTAAGTTTTGAGACAGGGACAAGATGTTAAGCTCATTGGTTAAGAGTTGTACAACTCCTAACTCCATTTTCTAGACAGGTGAATAAGATGTCAGCTTTTTGAAAACAAGAAGCAAGTTTGTCTTGGAACTGGAAGGAGGTGCTGAATGCTCAGCATTTTCAGGTAAGATAACTGGAAGCACAAAGGAAATTTTTCTTTCTGCTGGAGGATGGAGGGCTCAGCCGTGCACTCCCTGCATTGTCATTCTGTCAAAGAAGGAGAATAACAGAAGAAGTAAATTTCTCCCTTTGTTATTACTTCCCTTTTGATGAATGCTACACAGATGGGGGAATATTCCAGAAAGAAGATTAAATATCAGGGAAAGTAGTGCTCTCAATGGGTCTATTTCAGAAGTCATGCTGCGAAATACAGTTCCTAGGCTACCCATACCAAAAAAATTTCCTATTTGACTGTCAGACAGAGGATTAAAGCTACCTCTTCAAGCAAACCCAAGTGTTAAGGACATTTTTACAATAGATGGATTTTGATTGTCAGAGCAACAAGTATTTGTGTAGCACATTGAGTTTAAGGGGAAAAGACTGCAACATAACCCAACTCAAATATCAGCTATCAAATGACTAATCCTGGTTTTTCTATATGAAAAACAGTATTCACATAAAGGAAGGCAACTGACTGCTTTCTTTCAGAACTCTAAATTCATTAGTAACTACAACAACAAAAAAAATCTATACTGACCTAGCATTACACTTTATGAGCATCAGTGGTACAGACCTGAAAACAAAGTCAGGAGTAGGATGGAAAAAATTACAGACACATGTAAATCACACACAGTTAGGTGGGTCTGATGCTGCTCTCATTGTCAGCAGTTTTCAAACACTGGTGTTCAACTGGTTTCAGTGGTGTCACATCACTAGGACTGAGGATGGGGCAGGAGTTTCTGCAGGCAGGCTGCCCTTCAGAAAACAGGTACCTAAGTGCTCAGACCTGAGATCTTGTTCCATGAATTGAATTAGATTTGGCTCTGCCACTGTTAATGAGAAAATTGGGATACTACTGGGAAAACAAAGCTTTTGCAGTTTTAGAGTGTTTTTCTCAATGTCTGCCACAATGGGTTTTCAATAATTGCACGAGATCAACAGTGGCAGAAGATTCAAATTGGCACAGATCAGTGCTGTGAATACAGAGTGCAATGGAGATACACGTCTGTTTTGCTAATATGTTGGGTAAAAAGAGAAAGGAAGCCAAAATAAACAAGACATGCTGTGTTTAAAAGCTAAAGTGTTTGCAGAAGAAGCATGGCCAGAGTATGTAACAATAAAAGTATTGTTCTGTGCAAAAAATACAAATTGACAGCCTTGGAAAATCATACTTGTTGTGAGCATAAAAAAGAGGGGAGAGGATCTCTGCTTTGAAGGGGAACAGGACTGCCATCGGCAGGTTGGGGATCTGCCTATGAAGTAATTTTAAAGTCACTGGATTAATCCAGCTTTAGGGGAAACACTGACAGACTAAAAATCAATGGTCAGTGAAACCTCTCATGTAATTCGTTATGACACTCCTCTTTCTAGTATCTCTATCCCAGTCACACACTTACCACCTGCAGAGCAGACAACAAGGGAGACACTCTTTCCCTTCTCTTTCCTTTTCACATTTTTTTCCTTTTCTGCCAACATTCCTTCCTTTTATCCATCTCCCACAGCCCTTTCTGGGTCTCCCAGATAGAAGTTGGATTGACCACTGGAATCCAGACTACCTGTTTTGAAGCAACTCATGTCTGTTTACTTTTCACTCCAGTGATGCTGCAGTGAAGAATTTCTACTTTGAAACTCCCTGTGGAGTGGACATATGTTTAACGAAGTCTGAGGCAGCCTGGATATAATTTGGAAAATAATACTGGCACTTCACATATCTGGCTCTATTTTTGCCCTCAGAGCCAGCTCAGACACACTCGTATGATGCCATGGTTCAGTGAAAGTGGGTCTCCAAGCTCAGCTACTGCTTCCAACTATTAGACCCAGTTTTCAACAAGAGCACAAATTTTGCTAGTGCTTAGTGCTAGTGCTAATGCTTCCCCCAGGGCAGTGGGAAAGCATGGAGGTAGCCTGCCCAGATGAGATCTGCCATTTTTAACTGTTGAAGAGAAAAGTAATTCCCATGCCTGCCTGAAGCACCAGGTGAAGAACAGCAGCTCTACACGGATATGAGATGACCAGCAAAGCTTCTCCAGATGGAGAAACTAACTCTAAAAACATTTCCTTTTAGAATTTTGCACTGGAAGACATTGCAGATGAGCCCCACCATCACCTGTGATTCCTTAGGACCTATATGCATATTTCTTGTTTTACAAGCAGACCTTGGTGAGCACAAGCCATCAAGATCTTTAGATGATTGTTGCCACCTGTGTCTTCTGTACTGAGTCTTCCTACCTAAATAACACCAAGAAAAAAAACAAACTTTCATCAGTGATCAGTCTAAAAGAGGTATACAGAATTAGCACGTGGTCTGACAGCTGAAAAAAAAAAAAACCACAGGGTGACTGGGTTACCAGTACTGGACCCCCTGTCTGGAGAGGTATCTGGGTACATGTGCAATGAAAGTGGGACCATGTTCAGTGCCAGTGGGTGGCAATGGTTTTATGGCCTTATTATACACCAGGAAGGGAAGGAAGTAGAAGTCCAGTACCTCCCTTATAGGAGTCTACAGGCATACGACCGGGAGTAGTGAAGACACTTGATAAAATGGAGTAGGTGCCATGGACACCATTTATAGCTGGGGAGGTCTTTAGCTCATGCTGGTTTCAGAGTTTCTCTCTCCCAGCTGCCACAGGGCCACCCAAATGCCTGAAACATTCTTTGGTAGCAGTAGCACAGAGTGAATTGGCTCCAGTTCAGTTGGTCTGGACAATGGAGTGGGATACAGGACTGCTTCCAAAATGTAATCTCAGAATTGAAATACCACACACTAGAACAAAGTGTTCACACCAGGTTTGTTGTGGCAGTGAGAGATCAGTCAGACAGGATGAGTCAAACATGCCCAAAGTGTTAAGACATTGCTTTTCAAATCCACATTGTCTTTCCTAAGGAAATTCATGGATTAAAAATCAAAACAATCTTCCTCTTCTTTTTATGAGGTACTGTCATGGCTGGGAGACACCAGGAAACCTGGCTGGATGACAAGTCACAAGTCACAGAGCAACAAAAACTGAAGATACATCAGAACTTGTTCCTGCTGCCTGCAAAAATCATAGCCATTGAGAATCCACCTTTACTAATGGCCAAGTCACCTTGAGACCTCCCACATCTCCATATTCCTATAAGTATTAGATTAAATGTTTTTTAATTAAATCCCAGCCCTGTGAAGCTCAATAAAATATTTTTGATAGTGCTAGCAGGCCTTTAGGTCAGTAATACTATTTGTCTTTCTGTTCAAGGCCATATGTCACTGAATTTGTGTTATCTGCTTCATCAAGGACACTAGCCTTGATAGTCTTTTCAATATTCTCTTTACTCAAAATCTCTCCTGTACTTTTTCAGATACTTTTATCTGATACAATGCTCCCAAGAACCAGAGCACCAAGCCAACAGCCCAGCCTTCAAATTCTATTCTTCCAAACTCTGTGTCAAATCTTACACTATATATAAAATATTAACCCTACTAACCATTACAAAAATATTATAATGAAGTATTCAAAGGCTGCCTTTGCAGTCCTGGTCATCATATCACACCTAGGTCCACCTTTTCTCTCTTTCCTTGTTATTTGTCAGACCCCTTTCCTAAACTATTGGGCTGTGACTGTTTTTAAAGTGTCCATACAGGGAGGAGTACAGCACTTCTATTACCCTAGACAAATAAATGACAATGATGCAGCAAAAGAGAGCTGGCAGAGAGTTCTCAAGAAAAACTGCAATGAGGCAACTTGTTTAGATATCAGAAAACCAAAAGAACTCAAGTTCTAGAAGGTGCATGAAATCAATAACATTCAAAATACAGGGGTTAAAGAGCTACAATAGTGAATCTAATACACTGTGTACATAGGCTCCAGGTTGGCATAAGTGTGGTAAACCCTGCTGAGACATAAGGCCAATGCCAATGCTGGCTGTGCTCCTCACATGTGGCATGGGGAGCATAGGTATTAATCCAATGTTTCCATTGGTGTGATCCATCACTGAGAAGCTGCTATCAGAAAATAAAACCAGAGAAATCTGGAGCCTCTGGAGAGCAGCATGGTGACAGCCACCTCCTGTGCCAGATGTTGTAGTTGTCCCCTCCTCTGCCAGGTTTGAGGTGAATGGGTTTCTCTTGGATTTGACAATCTGGTCCATGGTCTAAAGCAGGACCAGACCATTCGAAGCCATGAGAGGAAAGTATGAGACAAAGCTTTTCTGTGACCAAGTCTGAGTGGCTGTATATTATTCTGTTCACCTCTGTTTCTGAAAGGTGGTTTCAAACCAGCAAAGGAAGGTGAGAAGGCTGAAATCAGCAGTGAGGGTATTGAAAACTTAATTTGTGAGAGGAGGTTAGATAGACAAGGCAGGCTTGTTCAGCCAGGGCTGATGTGGAAAAGAATGCCAGCTACAAATATATTGAGGAAAATGCTCAGCACATAGAATTTGCTTACTATTTCAATTCAAAAGTAATGTTGGCACACATGAGATATCAGCTGCCCATAAAGAGCTTCAGCTGAAAACCAGTAATTTTCAATCATGTTCAGGGGTGGTTTTGCAAAAATGGAATTAGCTAAAGGACAGGGACGAGTCCAAGCCATCTGAATGCTTTTAAGAAAGAGTTCAATAAATGAGTAACAGTGATTATTACATGAGGTAATGTTTGCAGTAGCTGGAAGGTCTCATTTAATGATACAGGTGGTTCCTTCCGTCCTATGTTATTATGCATCCACAGCCAACATTGTTCTGTAACCATGGTTAATAGAAAAAAAAGTCAGGATCACATTACTCCTAATGCAAGTGCTTCAGTAAGAGCAAAACAGCCAAAATCGTGAAGGCTGTGAAATAGGGCCAGAGGTTATTTAGCCAGTGCAGCAGCATCTCTGTAAGACTGATGCAAGACAGGAATCCCATCCAGATATCAACAGAGAGTATTGATTTAGACAAAGACACAGTTTTCTGCATAGCTATGGTATGAGCTTACTACAGCTGCAATTTGATAAGTAATCCAAAAAGCAAAGCTATACAAAATACATTTGCCAATGCACTTTTTAATGCAGGCAGCAGGAATGAGACCCATGTGAGTATCAGTGCAGGAGGGCTATAAAAACACCATTTCTAATGATGTTAAAGACAGCATATGAAAAAATACGAGATCTTCCACCAGAACAGTAACAGTGACACTGAGGACAGTTCACACTGATCCAGGATGAGTTACTTTTATTGGAAGAATCCAAACCATTTGCACAGGGAATTGAGAAAAACAGATTCGTGTGGAGGAATATAAGAGGTCTTCCTAAAGAAGAGGTGTCTAACCAAAGGAGACTGAGTTACAAACAGCACTCATGAAGGTTCTGATCTGCAGCAGTGGCATAAAAAACTGCTAAAGACAAAAAGTATTAGTGAACTGCACAAACCAGTGCAGCAAAAAAAGCCCCCAAATTCAAAATTACAGGAAAGTGTGGGTTTTTTTCTCTATTTAACTATTTTTATTCATCATTCTGACATACAGCTTGTAAATGAGATGCTTCACTCTCTGATCCCTATAGAATCTCTAACCCAGCCATTTAGTGGAATGAGATGGTATTTTTCATTAAAACCTAAGAACTTAAATTCTTCAGATATCTTGAGAAAGACCATACACAACTGCCCTGGAAGTGAAACCCTCTCCAGGGAGTTGCTTTATCTCTTTCAGTGTACTGAAGGCAGGGGCATGAAAGCATTTTCTTTAGCAGCATCCCTTTGAGTTCCTCTGCCTCCTTTGACCTGTACAAAAGCTGAATTCTAGTATCCTCCCTGTGCAAAAATAACTTGCATAGTTTTGCTGTAGTTCTGTTTCTGTTTTTTCTTTGCTGGACTTTTGGCTGACTGACAGTTGCTTTGCTTTGGCAGATAGAGTGAAGATCTGTTTCAAGACTCCCAGTTCTGGAAGATTATCTCAGAGGAAATATTATCTCTTTTGGAGTTGTATGTTTTAAATAGGCACCCAAGAAAGAAATGACCTGAGACTTTTGTACAGATTTTCAGAAGAGAGGACACTAAACTGCAACACTTAATACTGAACTTGGGACAAAAGAAGGTTCCTTTTAAGGCCAGTGTGAAAATTCAGATTCTTTCATATATGTAAATCAGTAAACATCTGGGACAAAGAAACACATTTTCCACACAGTGAAGCAGAACAAGCAAGTGAAAATAATACAAGTTAAGGCTTCTGCATTGTTTACTGCACTTCCCTAACTTTCTTTTAAAAATAATAGATGGGTTTCAATAATACTTAATTTACAAGCTACAATACTAGTTATTATATTCTGTAAATTAAGTCATTGTGTTGCTAGAAAATAATGACCACTTGATCTGTGACTAGGAGAAATCACAGGGCGAGTGTCCTGTGCTTGCTAGCATTCAACCCACAGGGGATAAGGCAGACTAGGCCATGGCAGCATCTCATATACTTCTTTCTGGCATGTCTCTTCTAAAATTCTATTGCTTTAGCAAAAGGAGCAGCCTTTACTAGTGCAATTAAGCAGCCATGACAATTCAAGCATGAATATGAGGACAGCAAGTGAGGACAGCAGATCCTCCACTGCACACCTGAAAATGTGCACAGCTGCAAACTGATGTAATTGAGCCTTACCACCAACAGAGGAATAAAGGAGGATGAGCAAACCTTTACCTCATGCATAGCTTAAGAGAGAAAAGTCTGCTATATATTCTGCTTACATGGCTGTGATTTTTCTCTTGCCCTGGGAACATTACTACAGTGGGGATCTCCACTGGGCTGGCCACTTAGCAGCTTGATCTCAAAGGCACACTACTGCCATGCAGGGAAAGGGCACCACTACGCACCAGGACCATTCCACCAATTTCTTCTCTGGGTTCTCCAGAACTCTTCCTCCCAGTTAGCTGCAGCCTCCTGCATTGACTCCTGTGCTGAGTTTCTCAGACTATGCCATTGTAGCAGAAAAAGAGGGGTTTATTTCTTGGATGACCTACGCCTGAGTCAATCTCAGAGCTCCCCAGTATTGCTCACTCAACATCAGAAGAGCAAGAGGTGAGCACTCCTTCTGTGAGATCCTGGAGGGGACAAGAATATGGTGAGTACCTGAAACAAGCTAAGAGGTATTGGTTTGAGGCATGGGGAAGAAGGCAAGCATTTTGATCCCTAGTGGATGCCTATATCTTCCTCCTGCTTCATTCGGGGCATAGAGCTTTCCCTTGCTTTAGGCTTACAACTTAGGATCTCCTACATCCCAATAAATATTCCCAATCCCAGAGACACAGGATAAGTTATGATTGTGAGCTACCGAGGACTTCCAGTCCTGCATGAATGTGAATTTCGTTTTCAGATACCTACAATTTTCAAAATTGTTAATGTGGTTTAGGAACATGCATGGACCAGTATGCCACAGTAACTTGTGGGATGAACCAAGGAACTTTGGGAAACCTATTTTTGTTGCAAACGTGATGGTGAGAGCTGACAACTGACATTGACTTCAGTAAAATTCTTCAGTCGAACTTGAAAACTTAGAGCCTACCGATCTTAAGACTTCAGTTGGGTATTATGAGAAGAGCATAGCTTTGTAGAACAGGTCCCTTGTAGTTTAAATTACCAGAACAAAAATGTGAGAGATTAATTTTAAATGCTGGCTTTAAAAACAGTTTTTACTGAAAAAAAACCCAACAAAACCTCTTATTAAAAATGCCCTTCAAAAAATTCACTTGTATTAATGAATCGTTGCAAGCTGAGAATTTAAATCACATTTAAATTCTGTTTGAGCCCATCTAAATTAACAGCTCCTTCATTTTTTCCAGAAGCCCTATTTCAGTATTTTCGTTTATAAGGCACTATTTACTTAAGGAATTGTTACAAGAAAAATACTTTCTTGCAGCATCAGGACTCCCTCTAGTGTCATTCCAGCCAGAATCTTCATGGATCACTGAAACTTTGTTTGCTTTTGACCAGGCAACAGAGCACACAGTCACAACTATTCTGTATAGGTGGTAATAAGAAGCCTTCCAGTACTCTGCACCTCCATTCCAACTTCAGTATTTGCCATCTGACACAGTGTAGCCAGAGTTCAATCGTTCCCATTAGATTTATCCAGGCATGTGGGCTAAGTGTTTGTCACTTACCTACTACTGCAATTGCAGCATCATTTAACCAAATTCAAAGAGATAGGATAGAAGCTGTTTCAAAACATGTTGAGACCTTTGGAGGGGGATTTTTGTTTGTTTGTTTTTAGCATTGTATTTTTTCCCCTCTAATTGTCTGAAAGCCTATGGGAACCCTAAGGAAATTTTGTCTGCAGTGCAATTTGCAAAGAGTATTGTTATTTGAAAATTAAATAGGAATTATAAAGTAGTTTCTAATACCACATGAAAATCCTGTTTTCTCAGTGGAACTTTTTTCCAACCAAATAAAAGAAAAAGAAACTGTTATACTGATAGGCTGTTAGGTGCAAACAAGATCTCCATCATTATTAGGAAAGAATCTGTCAACTGGTTGCATGATTTTTCACATTCACACAGAACTATTCAGCACTGAGATCATCTACTGGATATGCAGCTGGCATCCAGGAGACATTCCATGACTGGAATTTTTTGTAGACAACGAATCCTACTGTGATTTTAAGACATAATAAATCCTTGAATAATATATGCCTAAGATAATAAAAAGGAAGGAAAAAAGTTTATAAGCCCCAAATCACAGACATATAGGAAATGCAGAAATAAAAAAGGAAGTAGATCGATGGTGCTTAACAATCATGAAGCATAGTTTAACAGGAATAGTATTTATACAAATCTTCAACATATTTCTTTAGAAAGATATGTTCTACTAAAAGGAAGTAGGACCCATGGTTGGAAAATCCTGAATGACTCAAGAAAATGTGCTTTAAAGCAATAGCCAGACAAAGCAAAACGTAGGCATTTCTCAAGATGTGGCCTTTCTCTTTCCAGAAGTCTCAATGTTTGTTTTAAGCATCCGTGAAAATTTCTGAGTCACAGCACCACGGAACAGTTGAGGTGGGAAGATACCTCTGGAGTCTGTCCAGACCAACTCCTCTGTTCAAAGTAGGGCCATTGCCAGCTGGTTGCTCAGGGCTATGCCCTCTGAAGTTTTGAGTGTGAACAAAGACAGAGACCCTGCCGGAGCAGGTTTATCCCAAGTGTGAGGAAGACTTTTTGGATTTAAATGCAGTTTCCTTTATTTCAGTTTGGACTTAATTGTGCTTGTCCCTTCCCTGGACACCTGTAACAAATCCAACTCCCTCTTTTTCAAATGCTCCCATCACCTGTTCATAGACATTGACAGAATCATTGGTCAGATTCCTCTGAACCTCTTCTTCTCTGGGCTGAACAATCCCAGCTCTGTCAGTCCCTTCTCTGGCCTCAGAATCAATTGCCTTTCTTTGGACAAAATGTAATTTTGAAATGAGCACACAAAAAAAAATTGTTTAAAGTTTAAAAAAAAATTAGTTCAGTGATTCCTTCCATTTTTGTGATTGTACTGATAGCTATAATGTGAAATAGATTACCTAAAATAACTGCATCATATTCCCAAATTTCATCCTCTACTATGAATCATGAGGTATTTTAAAAAATATGGCTTGTTCTTTTTCACGAAGTTTTGGTAGCTCAGCATCCAGTGTGATACCTCTAGCAACACTACTTATTTCTTTTCCCTTCTCTGAACTCAGACTTCCAGTGGTGATCTGGTCCAGCACAGATGTGTCCCCTGCCTGCACAGTGTCCTCCTGCATGTGCCTCACCAGGTGTGCATGTGATACCAGGGCCCTCATACTCCCTACCTCGCTGTCTTTGCATTTAGCACCAAAACCCCTCTCATGTATGGGATACTCCTTTACCTGCCTGGTGCCCCTCATTCAAGCACCTTGCTGCAGTATTTTTTGACTACTACTTCTCAAGGCCCACAGTGCAAGTGATGCTGTCCCTTCTGAGGTGTAATCCAAGGACCTTCCCTGCAAACCTCTCTGCACAGGGTAGGGATGTTAAGTGAGACCTGTGTAACTCATGAATGATGCAAAGGCAAAACTTTTCCCCAGGCTTCCCTGCTGCAAGCACAGGAGTTTTTTGATTGAGATCTGCATTTCCAGTATCAGTCATGCTATAAATTGTTTTCCCACATTAAATCTTCTTTTTGACCTTCTTGTTCACATCTTTTTGCCTTTTTGCAATACTTTCTCCATGCTTTCACAAATCTTCTTTGAGTGCCAGTCTGAAGTGAATGAAATTTATTAGGCCTCTGCCTTTGAGATCTTTAATAAAGTTTTTAAATGATATTTAGGGGAAGATCCCTCCCCACGATTTCCATCTGGGCACAGATTCCCCCTGCTGTCACATACATTATTCTAAAAATGTAAAGATAGCAAAGCCTGCCAAAAATTTCTAAGGAAAATCTAGACAAAATGATGATTGCAAACCTCAAAGGAAGAGAACAACCAGACAGCTGACCCAGAAAATATATTCATGCCATCACAAATTTTCTTCTTCTTTTTCTTCTTCTTTTTCTTCTTCTTTTTCTTCTTTTTCTTTTTCTTCTTCTTCTTCTTTTTCTTCTTCTTTCTTCTTCTTCCTTCTTCTTCTTCTTTTTTTCAATTTTGGTATCTCAGTTACTTACTCTGCTTGCTTAGTGTCAGATTTCAGGTCAGATTCCAGTCCTATATGTAAGGGAGTAACAAGTTAAGAAAACAACCGACCTGTTGAGACACGTTGCAATGCACCCTGCCAGCTGATAAAATCGCAGAAAATTTTATGACTGCAAGGCTCTTCCTTGCATGGATGATTTATGTAACTCAAGGCATGCCTGCATATTTAAATTAAGTGCAGTAAAGGCTTATAAATGACTGGCTCAAATGTGCTCTTTAAAAACATTTTCTAAGCTGACATTTTGTTGTTTTAAGCACAAGACACCAGCGAGGAGGTGTGAACTGCATATTTTTTCTAATTTAGGACCTATACGTGTGGGAGTGCATTTTTTAATTTTAGGTTTAATTCATAAGTTAATGTTCTTTTGTAAAATG
>JBBMKD010000115.1:57623456-57635727 GCA_037834095.1 Argya squamiceps
GGGGCTGGGGAAGGGTGTGGAGCACCAGTCCTGTGAGGAGCAGCTGAGGGAGCTGGGGGTGTTTATCCTGGAGAAAAAGAGGCTCAGGGGAGACCTTATCACTCTCTACAACTGCCTGAAATGACGTCATGGCTAGGTGGGTGTTGGCCTCTTTGCCCAAGTGACAAGCAGTAGGATGAGAGGACATGGCTTCAATATGTGCCAGGGGATCTTTAATTGGAATAATAGGACACCTTTCTTCATGCAAAACATGGCCCAGTATTGAACCAGACTGCCCAGAAAAGTGATTGAATCACCAACCTGGATATTTTAAAAGAGGTGTAGAGCTGGCCTTTGGGACATGGTTTAATGGTGGAATTGGCAGTGCTGGGTTAACAGTTGGGTTTGATCTTACAGGTGTTTTACAACATAAACAATTCTATGATTCTTTATATGCTGTGCATGGACTAAGGTACAAAGGTCTCTTGAACAATGTTCTCAAGATATTTTTTCTGTCCTTAACACTTCTCTGTTTGTAATCACCTTCCTCTTTCATGTATGTTTTCTCTTTACTGGGAACAGATTGATGAAGGTGTGATCATGTATGAACACTTACATGCTGAGTCAGCTGACTGGAGAACAGAAGATTTCTTTACATTTACTGTCTCCTCTCCACCATCAGCTCTGGATATGCAGATGTTCCATGTTGTCATTTCGTATGAAATTGACAGGCATGATCAGAATAGTCGTCTTCTAGCAAATACAGGTAAATGCTTCACTGTTTGGCCTCAAAATTGTTTGGGATCTGTCAGAGGTCCATTGAAGAATGGAGAAAAAAAAAATTTTCTTTCTCTTCAGTAAGCAGTGACCAGAATACTTCTGAGACACAGAGTACCGTAGGACAGTGGCTTGTAAAGCTGTGTTCACTGCACCTTTAGAAATGAGATAGCTACATGTGTTTGATGCTTCCTACTGCTGTAGAAGATACTTTGTTTTCTATAATGGCAGATGAAAACCACTATGAGAAGCTTTGAGATACTGGTATTTCTTTAGTCTTAGTGTATGCATTGGTCAAAAAATCTTGTCTCTTATATCTGACTGTATTTTAAAAATAGTGATAATATATTTTTATCTGTGACATGTGGAAATCAAAGATACCACAAAGGAGAAAATTTTTTGAGCATCATCAGTGTTTGATATGTAGTTTCTGAAATAGTGCAACTATAAGATGTTCCATTTCTAAGATTGTCTTTTCATTTCTGCCAGGTGCTGTAGTCCAGGAAGGAGGCAGAGTATTAATCAACAGAACAAATTTAGATGCTTCAAACCTATTGATTAAACTACCTGATGCACAGCGCTCCATGTATGAAGTCTGGTATCAGGTTCTGTCTTTACCTCAACATGGCATGATTGTTGTTGGAGAACGAAATGTTACCAAAGAAAAGCCTAACTTCTCCCAATACGTACTGGACAAATTTGGAATTATGTACATACATGATAATTCTGAGTCTCTAAATGACAATTTCACTTTTGCTGTTTGGTTAAATCTAAAGAGCAAGTCTGCTACAAAGCCCCATAGTGAAGTTTTAGAGGAGATGTTTAATATCACTGTTTTCCCAGTGAATGATCAATCTCCAGAACTGAAGACTAAAAGGCTGCACTTGAAAGTCCTGCAGGGAGATGTGTCAATGCTGGGGGCAGAGAATCTGAAAGTCGAAGACTTAGATAATGGCCCAGGTGAGCTGAAATACACCATTGTTAGCAACCCCAGTAATGGTTACTTAGCCATGAAAAGCAATCTCAGTATCTCTATAAAAGATTTCACACAAGCTGATGTTGACAGTGGTGAAGTCTGGTTTGTACAGGATGGAAGTCCATCTTCTGGGGTGTTTTATTTCAGTGTGACTGATGGTAAACATCGCCCTTTATACAAACTGTTCAGTCTTGAAGTCATACCAATTGCACTTGTCCTAGTCAACCTTACCAATGTTGTGCTGCCACAGGGCCAGACATCTGTCACTATTACTGACGTTCAGCTTTCAGCTGTCACAAATGGAAAAAGCACAACTATCACGTATGAAATAACTCAGCCACTCAGATATGGGCACCTCATGATTGGAAATGAGCAGGTTACTAAATTTGAGCAGGCAGATTTGTACTCAGGAAGGCTCTCTTACCACCTGACAAATCTCAGTGCTTCCAGTGAAGTACTGGAGTTTATGCTTTTTACTGCAGAAGGCAATCTAACAGGACAAGTGCTGAACATCACAGCAAAGCCTTTAGTACAAATCGTATCTGACTTGCAAATTTCAAACCAAGCAGCTTATATATTCGGAAGCAGTGACCTGGATGCTTCTGAGCTAGCCAATTTGACAAACAGTAATCCTAGATTTGAAGTGATAGTGCCCCCCTCTCATGGAAGGATTGTAAAGAAAAGATTTGTGAATGATGCAGTGTTTGAAGATACTCAGGTGTTTACCCAGGCTGACATTGATAGTGGTGTTCTGCTGCTAGACGTAGACACAAATATGACGGGCATCGATCTGTTGAATGACTCCTTTACATTTATACTCAGGGCAGATGCTGTGCAGCCTGCTGTTGGCTGCTTTCAGTATTCCATTGTGCCACACAGTCCTCCGCTTGTGCAGGGTTTAACAACAGAAGTGCCTCTTGTAACCAACACTACCACTGTTGAGGCTCACTCTACCTCAGAGGATGAGGCACTAGCCTCCTCACAGAATGAAGAGCCTGCAATAGCACCACAGAAGACTGAACCAACTATGTGGCCAGGGCAGAATCACTGGGAAAACCTACATGAGGAAGGTCCATTGCTGAATCAGGCAGTGGGAACAAGTGTATCTGTGGAGTTGAAGACTACAAACCAGGTTAATGCTAGGAGTCCCAGAGAGCAGGCAGGTGAAAGCAACCCTTGGTACATCATTATCCCCCTGGTCCTGGTGTCTGTGCTACTCATTGTTGCTGTTACTTCTGTGTGCATTTTGTTAATGTGTCAGAAGAAAGAGAAGACAAAACCTTCAGTCAAAAGTCAAACAGATGCAATCCTCAGCAGTGCAGACCGATATCTGGAACGGAGCTTGACTGTGCCCACTGTCACAGTGACTCCTCTCCTGAAGGGGGCTGAGAGAAGTACAGCCTCAACATTTGTGATAGTAAAACGTGAGCAGCTGCTTCCTACAGTGGTTTCTCCAACAACAGAAAGGTATCTGAAAAACAGCTTTTTAAATCTTGATCCTGAAATGATTCAATATTGTCGAAAAACAAACCCAACTTTGAAGCCCAATCAGTACTGGGTATAGTTACACCAGTTTTGTTCATGATAATTGATGTAATATGGAAAAGTGAATATATATTGTAGACATATAATTTGTTCTTTATTACAGTAATTTGTTATATAGGTCAAATGATACATTGTGTGCTAGATGAAAACTAAATACCTGTGAAATAGTAATAATAATAATAATAATAATCCTACAGATTGCAGTGGCCATAATAGAAGATTTGCAGTTGCTATGTCAGCAAAATTCTCAGTTAATTCACTGGGGAATGTGGCCTTATGGATTTTGAGTGCACCCCATATATGCAGTGTTTTTTTCCTGTGACAGGTAAAATAGAAAGCTCTGTCATGGATTATATATTTTTAATAGAATGGTTGGGTTGGGTTTTTTTTGAACTTATTTTGCTATAAAGGTCTTGTGTTACTTCTGAATCACTACTTCTCTTTGAAAAACTTCAAATTACTTTGATAATTTTTCCATGGTGCTAATTTCAATAATGTAATTTTGACCTGAAGGCAGTTCAGATCAAAAAAGAAACAAAACTGTGAATATTTTGACAGGTCAGTGAACTGGATATCTAGAATTCAATTCAGCAACAACAACACAGCAGTGAATAAGGATTCTGGTGGAATATACTGTGAGATGTTTGTTCTTTCGGTTACTTTTTTCCTTATTTGATACTGAACTCTAGCCTTTAGTGTCTGAAAACTGGTAAAACAAATACATCCCTTACCTCTACTCCACATGGCAAAAACTGAGTATCTGTCAGTCTGTCTGTCTGCTTAATTAGCTTTAGGCTTAGAGGATGTCTAGAGGTGCATAAAATTTCCTGCTCCTGAAAAAAGGGGTAAATTCTGTTTTCAGTGAAGCAAACTCAGCTTTCTCTTGAATCTGTGTACTCAAGCAGATGGCAGTAGAATCAAGTCCTGCACTGGATACTGTCATGTATCCTGGAGCTACTGACAGAAGCAATCCTGCAACATATCCTCTTCTGAAATTTCACAGTTTACCCTTCATCTTCCAGAACACTGGACAAATGTGCCTTATGCACTGCAACCAAGTACTATGTACTCCAACCTTGATAAATGTGATAAAATGTGCAATAATTTCTGTGCAAAGGGAATATTTCCCTATTTTTGGAAATCCAAGCTCAGTAGAGATGTGCAGTCTCCAGTTAAGGCCCAATTTTATTTCCACTGAGAACAAATAATACAATTCCAGTTGAGTACAAAAAGTGAACTGACTTCAAGGAAATGGTGCCTTGATCATAACCAGTCTCTTATTAACAGTGAACTTCTCATCTGTTTTTTGTCTTTAAATTGCCACAGCTTCCATCCAGCCTCTTTATAAAAATTCTTTTAGCAGTCTCAGCACTCAGTAAACACTGGAATACCATTTTTATTTAAGCCTAATTTTGTTTAGGTACTGCCATTTTTGTTTTTATTGAATGGATTTACTGACCTCAAGATCCTTGGTGCTATTCATTTCACACTACTTTGTTTTGTATGATTTTTTAAATTGTTGATGATTAAGTGTGTTTCTGTCATTCATAGATTGCAGTTGTGGGGAAGGAGGGCCAGGTGTAAACTGTACTTACTGTTATGTTCTGGGAGCTGAACACAGGAGCAGTGGGGGTAGTCCTCATCTTCACCACCTCTGCCATGGGCAGACATGATTGTGGTGCATTTTTTAGAGCCCACTTCATGAATAGTAGTCCATGTCAGTGGAAAATATACAAGCCATGTCTTCAGCTAGTCACGTTATTAGAGCACTAGAAACTAAAGGTGTGAACCCTTCATAATTTCAAACTAAAATGTATTAGAACCTTGTCACACAGATTTTACGTTTGTCATTACTGTATCTTCCCTGATGCCAGCGTGTGAGTTCAAGTGTGAGATCAGTGTAAAGGGCTCTGGGTGTTCAGGGCTCTCAGGTGGATCACTGTAGATCTGTGTGGTGGACCTTTTCTGCTTTCCCAAAGGAGATCTCTGGGACTGTTTGGAGTGACTCTCAGCCAGAGAGGTGGTGTTGCCAGCCACCACAGGAACAGCCCTGCACCCTTTGTGGGGGTACAGCTGTATGTCTCTTGCCATTTCCTGGGGCCGCTTCTACCAAATCCAAGCAGACATCAGCTTCCTCCAGATCCCAGCTGTCAGATGCAGCCTGCCTCCAACGCCTTCTAGACAGTAGCAGCAACCTGATCCTTTTACACCTTCTCCAGCCACACTCCAAGGAGGAGTAAAGAATTTTAATCTCAGCACTTCCCTGTCACATGAAGAAGCCTGCCTCGCATTTTTCTAGCTCTGAGACATTCCTGTCAACAGCAAAAGATGCCTCGTGTTCCAAATCCTACCAAGCAGTGTGCCTACAGTTTGATATCAAAATAGTGCACTGCTGAAAACTCCTGGAGCCTGGTGACAAAATCCACACTGTCAGCTTGTGACAGGGTGGACAAACATACAGAAATGAAATGTGTTCTTTATGAGATTTTGGTAAGTGTATCGGTGTAAAGAGAGATGTGCCTAAATTTGTGGTGTTCAGTGTGTGGTGGAGATGGAGCATAGGACTTATGTAGTGCTGGTGATGTAAAAAACGAGACCTTGACATAATAGTCAAAAAAACTGCAGTGCAGTTATAACTGCACTATTGAATGGGCATTCTTGAGTTAAAACATTTGCATGCTGGGAGAAAAAAGTACTACATAAGAACATCAAAAAGGGTGGTGGAATTTGTGCTGGCTCTTTTGACTTTAGCATAAGGAGGTGAAATCTTGCTCTGTTTCCACCATAGTTTTGGTTGGCAACAGATGTTCATTTCAAGTAGATCAGCCATTTTGGGATTGTATCTTGTGCATTTTGCTCAATCTTTAAATTGTGGAATTTTTTTTTCAGTTTTGTTTTTGTTTTTATAGTTAAAATCAGCCTTAACACCTAATTAATTAGGGAAGTGTGCCAGCATTCAGTTTTCTTCCTCAGTTTTTGCTGCTGTGAGATAACTGTGCCAAAGTGCCTGCCATATTATGGAATGTTTTGGTGAAAACTTTATATGAAGATAAGTGTATTGTTAATCAGTTATTACTTGGTTTAATGCACAATGCAGAGACAATATTGTAACTGATAACTACATACAAATTTAGCTTTAAAATCCCACCCTGGACCCCTAATAAAAATAACCCCAAAATTAAAAACTCTGATTGTGTCAAACTTTCCCTGTGGATGGTGCAGAATAGTCTTGGGTAGAGGACTGTTTATCTTACTCATACATAGATATTTAAAGATGAGATGAGTCTGCTCTGGATTAGCTAGTCCAGGTTTGACATGATAAATCTAGCTAGGATGAATCTCATACTGGGTTTCCTAAATTACAGTCAATCTAGAAAATGCAAAAAAACCCAGCCCATTTTGTGCTTATGGATTTTTGAGATTCTAGGAACTCACATATTTTATGGTCAGAATCTTTGTTCGTTTCCATTGGTCTTGAAGTTGTGTGTTTTATTTAGTGAAGATGGAGTTTCTGGAGGATTCCCCTTTTTACCAAACAGAGTTCTAAACTGCAACATCAAAGTGCCTTGAAAACATATATTAAATCAATTAACTTTTTGTTTATAATCCATGCACTTAAAGTTTTTGTGCTTTCTTTAAAGACTGTGGAGTGCAGAGATGCAAGAGAATCCCATTGTCAGTAACAGCATTCTTCTGAGTTTTCTAATGTTGTATTTTTTAAATGGCACATGTGCTGGGATGGTTGCTGTGCTGTGCCCAGTGCAACTCAGTGTGTGTAGCTGGAAAAGGAAAGCCATCAGGTGTAGCTGACCTGGCTATGTCTAGCACTTCCAGGAATGTAACATCAAAATAAATGCATTGATTTGAACTTGCTCAAACAGGACTGCACTGGGTTTATTACAGAAAGATTTTCTGTTATTTAACTGCAGCTGATTTTAAAATATCAAGTTCTTAAATACATTAATACATTAGAGCTGTTTATTCTTTGATTTTTGTCTTGATCAAAAGTACCCCCTCCCTTCAGTCTCACACCAAATGCACTGTTCAACCCAATTTCTTTTTCTCAGTCAGAAGTTAGCTAATTTGTAGTTGTTCCTGTAAACTGAGGTAAGGAACTTCCTCTTGAGGCATCAGAAATGCTGGTGACCCTGGCGAGCAGCTTCCTGTACACCATGAATCAGTGCCCTGTGCACAGAAATCTGTCAGCAGTAGTGCATTGTGTCCCCCTCCTACACCTCAGAATATACTGTTTTGGAAATAAGAGAAAATTGGACAGAAATGGTGATAAACCCTTTACATTTTCCTTTTATTAAAATATGGGTGAGAGCCAGGTACAACTTTAGCTGCAGTAGCCTTGGCTACTTTCTACAATTCCTAAATCAGCAGAGAGTCTACTTACGTGGCCTCCAATCTGCTTTGCACCATTTTTTTCAAGTCAGTTCTTGTGATGCTATGTTAAAGTACATTCTGTGAATATTTTTAAACAGGCTGAAAATAATTGTCCTGGCATATTCAGTGGAAACTGTAATTATTTATCTTCACTCATTTCAAGCTAAATTATTCCTGCCAGAGCTTGCATATCCGAAATGCAGTCCCAGAACAAAATGTTCTTTCACTGCAACTGGTGAAATCTATATTTTCACATCTGTTTGTAGGGAGATTCTGCATGGCAAAATGCTTGTTTTACGTGATCATTTCCTCATTTCCAGTCTTGCTGCGTGGTTATTTCTGTGGGAATGCTTTATACATGCTGGTAGGTTCTGCTAGACACGAAGTTATTTGCAGACTGAGGTTTTAGCTGCACAACATTTGTAGGGCTTCACAGTGAGAGGGGCATTAGTTTACATAAATTTGTTGGGGAAAAACAAAGGGGGAACAGATTGAGCATTGTGATGGAAGTGTCAGAACTCCTTGCAAGAACACAGGCAATAGATCAGAATGTAAAACGTGACTCATCACAGTGATTTGCTCCAGTATCTTGCATAGGTACAAGATGTGGTGCATGAAAGCACACTGGTGAGGAAATTCTTGAGAGAATGAAAAATGAGTAATTGAGAGTTTAAATTTCATATACAAGTATAGACATTCAAGTACTTACCAATGAAATTGCATCTCTAAGGGAGAGACATGTAGGAAGTTGTTTTGAGACATACGAAGCCCCTGGGAAGCTGCTTTGCTGGCAGTGAGTGCTGAGGAAGGGGTTGGTTAGAGAGGCAGGGGGAGATAGGAAGATTACAGAGGCAATCTTTCTGGGATTAGATGGAGTTTCTAAAAATGGGAAGGTCATTTGGAAGCAGACCCATGGGTGTGTTTGAAAGGCAAAACTGATGCGCTGGGCTGTGCCTTAGGCAAGCAGACTATGGTCTGCCACACTGCCTGGGAAGAGAAAGTGTCAAGGTGAGTTTTGCTTCTGCTAGAAGGGAGAGTTGCTTAGAGAGGGGTGTCAAGACTAGAAGCTCAGTTTGCCTTTTCTTTTGTTTCCCTCTGCAATTGGCAAGAGCTATTATTTCTATTAGAAATAAATCAGCTATGGCATGAACATTTTGAATTTTGACTTAAGAAACAAATCTTAAGTCTTCAAGAAGTCCAGTTGTGAAGTTCATCAGGTCAGATCACTAAAATCCTTTTTTATATAACCACCACCCAGACTGCCTGAGTTAAATTGCCTAGCATGTAATTCAGATGTTAAGTCTGTTGGCATGAATGTTACCTTAAAAATAGAGTTGTAGTGTTCCTAGTGTTTGGTCAAAGTGCAGAAAGAAACAGGAGGTACTTGCTTTGGATTTTGACTGATTGTATTATTTGGAAGCAGTTAATGATTAATGGTAAATCTAGTAATCTGCAGATACTGAAAACTATTTATAAGTAAGGCAACAGAGGCCTTGATTTTGAGCACTGAGCTAACTACACAGACAAAAATGGACCTGAGCTTAATCCTTGAAAGAAATTAATGTGTCTGGAGAGCTGATCTCATTTACACATGGCTGCACAAAATACTGTTGAAAATCAGCACTAGGATAAGATTAGATCAGGTGTAGAAGTAAGCAGAAGTGGGATGAATCAACTAGAACAAGCAACTGCCTTCTTCAGTGACTGAGACATTGTCTCACTCAATCTGTATTCATCATTTAAAGTCCTCTACACTTCTAGGAACGCTGCAATATAACCATTAGTGAGTACCCATTTTCCTTCCCAAAATCACAGCACTTAGGTTCATTTAATCTTCCCTACAGTGCTGTTTTCTGGGATTCGGAGACATCTTCTTGGTTCTGAGCATGGGATCTGCCCTCAGAAGACCAGTACTTCTGTGTGTGCCATTTGAGAGCAAGGAGGGAGGTAATGGTTGGTCACCACTGATCTCGGTAATGGCCTACCGTAATCTGAACCCATAATTTAAATTTAAAGGCACTTTAAACCCATTTCCACTTCACTGGTTCCCCAGAACGCCTGAAAGGTTGTGAAGTGGGCTCATGGTGCCTCTTTGTGACTCCACAGCTCAGGAAGCAGCAGCTTGTTCCCTAAACATGGAGCTCAGCTTGTGCTGTGCTTGGCAGACCCTGGACATTTAGCAGCCTATTTAATTCATATCCCACTAGGCTGCTGCACAGACAGAGGGCGAGAGCCTTCACTGCCTGGCCTCTCTGCACACCTCCTGCTGTCAGAAAGAGGTCCTCTCCTGCATCTTCAGTGCAGCTGCAGAAGGAGTTGTTCTCTAGGGCTGTCAGGCAGTGGAGCCCTGATCTAGTTTCACGAATGTCCTACTGCCACCCTGCTGGGGAGGTCTCAGGCTGGCAGCTGTGAGCAGAGGGCTGTACTTTGCTAAGAAATGTGTAAGTACATGTTCTGCTTTAGAGTTTTAACTTCCTTGAAAGAAAACCAAAACTCCTTTTTTAACACAAGCACAGAAGAATAATATGTAAGCACATATATATCAGACCTTCTATCAGTTGCTGGAATAGTTGTAATCTCCTCCTAGGGTCTAGAGCTACAGTCTATATAGGATGGATGTACGTACTGAGTGCAGTTTTGCCCATTACCTCAGTGGTAGTTTAAGTCATTCTCTGTGGATGCTGTCATTTTCTTTATCAAGTCTGAGTCCCTAGGAATTCACTTGTCTCTGTTAAGGAACTGTTATGTAGTTTAATTGCTCATGGGCCACAAATTACCAGTATGTGTTTATTTTATGGGAAAGTTCAATGAGAAGATGTTTCCATGCATAGATTTTGAAACAGAAAGTTTCTAGTACTTCACATGTTTGAAAGTCTTTGTAACCTCTTGGAGCTGATAAGTGTATTTTAAGGAATAGCGTGGCTGCTGTTGGCAACTTGTCCAACTTCTACTGCTTTGGAAAAAAACCACACCAACCCTGCTACACATGGGTAACTTAAGAATAATTTGTAATAAATAGCAAGATTTATTTTGTCTTCATAGTCTTTTCTGGTATGCAAGACACAGACCTGTTTATTTCTTAGCTATTGATATAATAAACAAAATAAAGCAAAAATTATGAAGCCAGTTGTTTGTACAGCCAATGCAGAGTCCACTGAGACTAAGTGCCTTTCTTTAGCAAGTGCAAAGCAGCTGTAACTGAAAATGTGTTTGAATGCTGTGTGGGTAAATCATCCAGCTTGTTGCAGTGGCAGCATGTGCTTAAGAAATACCAAAGGTAGATTGAGCAAGTATCTCACAAAGGTGTTTTATTTCCTTGTTTATAATTTCCATAGAGGAATGGAAGTAGTTTTGCTATTAGGATATATTTATATTTACAAAGTATTTAACTGAGCTCAACTTTTTGTCCCATCCTAGAATAGATGTCACAAGTGACTAATAGCTTCCACAGAAGCATGTGATATTGAAAGAGGGAGACGCCTGACTCAAAGTCTCTGTAAACTGCCTTTGAAGGTTCCACAGACACAGGAAATGGCATGGCCTCTCTTGCTTTTAGGGCAGACAAACAGGACTCCTACGTTCTTTGAAAAATAAATGGATAACGTGGATAGTTATGCAGCAAATCTGTAGCCTCTCTGGTTGGAAGTGACTCTGTGTCAATTTGCTCCTTCAAACTTGACTCAGAGGGATCTCACATGGGGGTGTAATGGGAACAAGCACTGTTGGCACTAGGATGTTTCTCAGCCTGTGAAATCTCATGGGTTGGCCAAAGCCAGTGATAAAATGGAAGAACATCAAGTGAGCTCTTTCACTCTGAGGTTAAAGAGCTATAAGGACCTGGAATCACCATACCTACACACTGATGACATACCAGCATTCACCAAACCTTCCACACTCCAGTAGGAGCCCTGACAATGCCTGGTTTCACTGGAAGATGTTGAAATCAGAATGGCCTTTCTTTTGGCTTTACACTCTGCTGAGTGATGGAGTAGAGAGCCTGGACTGGCAGTTCAGGGTCTCAAGTGATCCAGCTCTAGCCTACATCTTGCCACTAGGTTTGCAAATCCCATATACTCTGGGAAAGTCTTAGTGTGGTTAGGTAAGGATGGTGTTTGGGGCATTCATGTAATATTGGGGAAATCCAGATTTAAACCTTTTGTCTCTGACTGAGAAAATGTCCCCTTTCACTCCCAGAAGAGAGTCCAAACCTGTGAGCCACACAGGATCTTTGCAAAAATACTGCAGGAGCAAGATGACACTAAATCACGTAGGGTGCTCTCCAGAGAGCCAGGGTCAAGACTTCAGTAAGCCTGGTTGAGTGTTATTCTTTTCCCATTGCTATGTGAAAAGCATGGAAAAATATGTTTTCCTGTGGAGGATCTTCCAGGGCCTTCTGGGGGAGAACTGCTGAGCTGGCTTAGCTGTTACCTGAGTCACTGACTGGTGAGTGCTGGCAGTCCATGGGGAATGGAGACTGGCCCTGTCCTGTAGCCTACAGCTGGGAACCAACCTTTCTTTCATGACACAGACCTGTGTTGGGGAAGATGAATCAGGGAAACCTTATAAATATGATTGCTTAGCAAAAGATTCTGAAAATATGAAACC
>JBBMKD010000115.1:57637644-57674125 GCA_037834095.1 Argya squamiceps
CAGGGCCAGGGCAGGGATTGTCCCCCTGTGCTGGGCACTGGTGAGGCCACACCTCGAGTGCTGTGCCCAGTTCTGGGTCCTCAGTGCAAGAAAGACCCTGAGGGGCTGGAGAGAGTGCAGAGAAGGGCAATGGAGCTTGGAAGGGTGTGGAGCACCAGTCCTGTGAGGAGCAGCTGAGGGAGCTGGGAGTGTTTATCCTGGAGAAAAGGAGGCTCAGGGGTGACCTTATCACTCCCTGCAGCTGTCTGAATGGAGGCTCTACCCAGGTGGGGTCAGGCTCTTCTCCCAGGTAACCACTGACAGGATGAGAGGATATAACCTCAATGTGTGCCAGGGGAGTTTCAGGTTGAACATCAGGAAAAATTACTTCACAGAAATGGTTGTTAAACATTGGAATGTGCTGTCCAGGAAGATGGTGGAATCACTGTCCTTGGATGTGTTCAACAAATGACTGGAAGTGGCACTTAGTACCACTGTCTAGTTTCCAAGGTGTGTTCAGTCAAAGGTATGCTTGGAGATTTTTTCCAGTCTTAATAATTCTGTGATTTTTTTTATTCTGTGATTCTGTGTCTTGACAAATCACCCAAAATGTTCCTACACACTGGCCAGATGGCTGCTGCCTCTTCAAATACAGACATTGAGTTGGATCTGTCTTTGACTCACCATGAGTTACTAAACTGGGCTTCTTTCCTCTTTTAGGCTGCTAATTTTCCAATGAACTTGTAATAACTTAGCATCTTTGAGAATGTTGCACCTCTCTCAAACTTGGCTCAAGTTGGTTGTTGCAGTGAAGTTGGAGCTGGGAGGCAGACAGGCAGATGGCATAGTTGTACAGGGGTGGCTCCTATGGAAAAAAAGCCAGAAAGGAAGAAATACAATTTGGAGTTCAATGAATTTTACAGTGTTTCATACATTGAAAGACTGAAACGTAAAACAGCTACACAGAGGGAACCTATTAACATGATATTTTTGTAGATATTTGAAGAGTAAGGAATTGTGTTTTAAGACATGTTCTGTGTCTGTCAAAGATAGATGTTATTAACACACTGCTACAGTTTTCCATCCCTTTCTTCTTCCTGTGGTACCGTAGTTATTGGGTTATTTTTTTTCTCCCTCTTCTGACTCCATTTTTTCTTTTCTGTGCTTCGGTTGCAAGAGGAGAGTGGACTTTAGAAAAACCTCCAACTTCATTCACACATAACCACGTCTGAGGAAAAAACAAAAAAAAAGACAAAATGGAATTTTTCCTCTTCCTAGAAATCAGTGACACTGAACAGGAATTGCACTTGAATGCAGATGACAGTAGAAAACCTGATCAGTTTAACCTGATCTGCAGCCCAGTCTTTTAGATCAAAGAGGATAATCCTCAAGTAGCTTAAGAAACTAGTATTATCTCTGTGCAGCATTGATAGGAGCAAAATGAAACAGATTTTTTTGATGCTGATGTCCGTGTTTGAAAAGGTAGTTGAAATAGGAAACAAACATACACCAGAATGTTATAGTGAGAAGACATACTTCAGGAAATCAAATTTCTCCCTCTTGTGAGAAGATTAGTAAGTCACGAATGTTTTGCTTTACAAGAAAATGACCAAGATCTGTCTTGAGGATGGCTTCTAATAGGTTAACAAGTAACCAAAGCAACAAAAAAGGGCAGAGTGAATAGAAAACATTTCTGGCACACAGCTTAAGTATTGCAAAAACATACATGGGAACATCATTTTACTGTTGTTTATTTAGAAATCTTCAAATTAAGCCTTCAGATCAAGCCATTCTTAAATGAAGATCTGAAGACATTCACATACTTAACCAGACTTAAAATCTGAAAAATTATGAACTCAAGGGCAGAGTAAAGTGTTGTCAAGCTGAAGTGCCCTGTAGAGCAAAGTAAAAATGAATACTAGCAGCTAAGAAAAGAGATCTACTCTCTTTGGGGGAAGGGGGAAATGAATGGCTGGCCTATGCTGATGCCTGAGTACATCCTCATGGGCAAAACAGCCATCCCAACAATCTCCAGTTTCAGGGTCCAGTGAAGGTAAACACTGCCTGCCTGAACACATGGACTTCTGCAGTGGTGGGATGATCATTTGGGTCTTCACTATTTCACACTTTGCTCTGACAAATAGGCTGGTGTCAAAGTTCTCTTAAAATAACAGAGTCATAGTATGCTCTTTACCTCTTTGGATGGTCTATTGTGTAACTATTCTGCCAGGCATTTTGGAGTCTAATCAAAGCCGCCTTAAATTTAAATGTTGGCCCCAGTGCACTGAGTCTCTGTCATACCAGATGTTTTTCTCAAAGACTAGTGAAGTTTTGGTTTGGGAAGGAAGTTAAAGGCTTGGAAGGAAAGAGCAAAGCTGGAAGAGTTGCCCTGTACTTCCTTAGGCTTTTGTTAACTAATACTCTTTTTTTGGAAGAGTCAAGTAACCATCTGGCTGCAGCTGGGTGACTGTGCAAAGCCCAGCAAAGACAGTCCTCACACCACTGTGCTCCTTGAGCACAGCAGCTCTCCTACTGACCAATGCAGAAACATTTAGGTTATTCGCCATGTTTAAACAGAAGAAATCACTATTCCTTTTCAAAAGGAAATGACATTAGCATGAAAATGAACCTATCTACCTCAATGAGCAAGGCAAGAAAGTATTCTGCGATACTGAAGAAAAGTATTCTACATGTTTTGTCCTGCATTTTCACACCATGCATACAGCTCGCATTCTTGGAAGAATGAAGAAAAGTAGTTTCTCACTCTGTTTTTCAATTTCTAAAAGGCGTTTTTATTATATAACACCTAGCTGCTGTTTAGTCACCTCAATGAAACAAGGACAGTAGTCCAAACTGGCATCCAAAGAACAGGTATTCATATCAGTGGAAGTTACCAAAGTGATTGATAAGGAAGCCAGAATATCTGGCGAAATGCAGGGTAAGTAACATTTCCTTAATGAACTTTTTTATACTGTTAAACTGTGTAAGGTTTTTGGTCGGGGTTCAGGTTTTTTAGCTTTTTTTTTCTCAGACAAAAATGTTGTGAAACACCCTGATGCCATTTTTTTTGTATTGCTGTATTTCTAATCATAGAATGGCTTACGCTGGAAGGCGTCCTCAAGTTTCCTAGTTCCACTGCCCCTGCTGTGGGCTGGGATACCTTTCACTATACCCAGCTGCTCAGAGCCCACGTGGTGGGTGCTGTGTTCCTGTCCTAAGCATCTTAATCAGGAAATAAATGTTTGTGTTAAATGATGGAAAATACAAATAAACTCAAGATGATTTATTTTTAGAAAGCTCATTTTCCTTATTTATCTTTTGACAGTACTATTTTGAATTACAGTAACTAAACAATTAGGATGAAAACAATGAAAAATTTTTGCAATACAAGAAACAACAGGTATAGTATTAATTGCAGCTCAATAAGTAAATGACATGAGCCTTTCCCATTATAAAAATATACGGTATCTTATAAGCATGATATATCAGCAAAATAAATAAAATCAGGTTTCAGAAAATTCTTTAGACATTTAAATTGCAGATTAACAAGAACAAAAAAATACTTTGAGCAAGAACAGATTTGTTGTGGGTTTTCTGCCTCTGAGTGGAATTTAAATTATTGAATAATTTAAATTATTCAATAATTTAAATTAGATTCAATAATTCAGTAATTTTATGATTTTTAAGGCCATTAGATGATAATACCATCCCAGCAGAAACCTGTTTGCCAATCAATTAGAAAGACTCCTAATGGCTTGTTTTAAAAAGTACCAAATTATTTGGGTTACATTAGTAATGGCAAGAACTATATATTTGAGGTACAAAGCAGAGAATCAATGTATTTGGGATATTATAGCAGGTGTAAGGACCTTAATTTTACTAATAACCTGAAAATATTGTGAATGTGACTTTTATCTTTCAAATGTCAAAGGCAAACTAGCTTTCCCCTCTCCACTTCACAATAAGTAAAGAATACCTGTGGTTAGTTCTGTCTGAGATCTCTCTGTCATGAAACAATCCCCTTTCATTTACCCAGAATTTACTGCTGATCACTCACTTTTGCAGGAAAACATAAGCTTTTGTTTAATTTCTGTTACTTCAGTTGATGTTGATATACTAGTGACTTCCTAAACAAAAGGCACATTTTGTATTCCTATATCGAATAGAAGAGCAGAGGATTCAAGGATTCAAACTTAGCAGCAGGCAGGAGCATTAAGACAAGCAATTAAAATTTTGTCTATATGCTCCTCATATTTCAGTTCAATTATTTCCACAGTTTTTACATCATGTACAAAATGTGTAGATCTGTGATTTATCTGTGATCAGTTGCTCTGAATAGGAGGAAGTAGATAATAAGAGGTAGCTAAATATGCCTATCAACATTTTAGAAATCCAGGCTTCTCATCGTAATTCACACTGATTTAGTCAGTGTCTTTAGCTGAAGTTCATTTATATGGAGACCATTTGCACACATCTTCAGGGCCTAAAACTGAAGATCATCAGAAAACAATGGCTAAATAAACACCTACGCCTTATCTTTTGTTTGTCCCCCGAAAAATTTCTTCACTCTTAATGATAATTATAATCTTCACTGACTTGACACAAAGATTTACATATTAATGTTTTTAAAATAATTTTTAGTTGTTTATTTTGATTAAATCTATGCAATTCAGCCACATTGCAATCTCAGAAAAGAAGGAGAGCATGGAAAGTGAATTGCTGATAGGAGAACATCTGAGTGGAAGATCAGAAAGCAAAGGTCCCTGCAAGGGCTTAGCAGCAGTCTGGGTGCCAAGGCAGGGGCACAGGCTCAGCTCTACTGACTTTTGAAGCTCACTTTCTCACTTCCTCTCATGCAAATTACCCCAGTGGGCAGCAGGCAGACATTCTGTGCCCTGCAGTGCCATCCACCCCCTCCTTTCCCACCACAGTGGGAATAACCTACCTGTAATACAAGGGCACGAGGTCCCACACCTGCTCATGTATTTTTCCATCCCTCTCCTTGCCTTGCTTATTCTGCTCAAATCACAGAGGTAACTCTGCCTTTTCTCCTTGCTTTATACCACAGAACCCTTGCCTACAATTGTAACTCCTTCAATCTTCTCGATCTTCTGAGTATCCAGGTACTGCTACTTCCACTAGAGGCTCTTTCAATGTGTGGTAGAGTAGTGCTGCAGTCTGATAGGCCACTCATTGTCTAGAATTTTCAGTTCTGAGAGAATTTCTGAATATAGGATTAATGTCTCCTCAAGGGCATTAAACATGCAATAATGGTAGCAACTGGAGGCAGAGATACTCTCATGTGTCTGAATCTGTCCTAGTGGCATTTCCTGGCAGTTCCCCGTCCTTGCAATGGTCTTGGATGCATTGCAAGCATACAACCATGCTATACAGGCTCAACATGTTCTTTTTCATGTGTTTGTGGAAGACTCCTGTTTGTGTGCTGACACAACAAAAAAGCATTCTGCCTGACTGTCATAAGGCCTTTCAAGGCAAAACAAAACAAAAAAAGTGGTGGCACTAATGTGCGTGAAACTTGTGTGACTTTGCTTGTAATGTGTCTAAGATGGACAATGACTAAGATTCAAGTTTTCTTAGTAACTCCGTTATGCCAACATTTCCTGGTTGCAACAGTCATGGGTTTCTCTTTCACTGAAACATGATGAATTGAGCAATTGGCCTCTTGCTGGACAGCCTGGAAAGATGGTGCTACAAACTACACTAAATCCACTCTTGCAGATTCTCTCTGTTCTCCATTCCCACAGTGCTTTGTTTTCCCTTTGTTCCATGGGCACCTATGCTTTCCAATTTTATTTTTCACTGGTCTGATGAAGAAACAAAAAAATGAAGGAGCAATACAGGGGGAGAAAGGTATAGTAGGAAGAGTAATTGTCCCAGTGCTTAAATAACAAGGCAGCCTCAAGGTGCACAAAGAATAAGGTAGTCCTTGTCTATTATTATTTTGAAGTTATTTATTTCTATAGGACTCTTATTGAGTTAGAGGGATAATACACTGATTAAAGATGACCATCTGAATGATACTAGCTTTTTCTGAAATCTGTAATCTTTTGCTTTGTTCTGACATAACACATTGATAACACCACAGTTTGCAGAGCTGTTGCTACAATTATATCTGAAGAGCAAAATCGAGAAAAAAAGCTGCCAGTTTTTATGAGTGGTTATTTTCATATGTGGTCTGATCATAAAAATACCAACAATAAAACTTCTCTTGACTTCTTTGGACTGAGTTCCTGTTGCTGGTATTTGTTCTCTCTTCCCATCCAGGAAAAAATGCTTTTAAGTTTCATTCCAAAAGCACAAGAATTTGTCAGTGCTGCTTCTTTTTTTTTTTTTTTTTTCCAGAGACAAATTCCATTTTCCTGTGTTAGCTGTCCAGAAGGATGTGTACTGGGGCTACCAAGTCCTGCCTGTGCAGTTATCAGTTCCACTGGAATGTACTCATGGAGAGACAAGGTCTCACGTCATCAGTGTCAGCCTCAGGAGGAAGATGGAAAAGTTTGATTTAACCCAAGGTTAAGTCAGGAGTCTTGCAGACAGTGAGGCATTGCTGTTCTGGGTGTTACCCTGCTGTGCTGGCCATGCTGTGGGGCAGATTTAGGTGTCATAGTGTGATTTGTAGATACCAGCTACTGTAATGATAACATCAAAAGATCACAATTAGTGAATCATTGAAGTAAGAGTTCCATTTGTTGATTACATCTATGCCTGTATATCAGTCATAACATATTTTTAATGGCACAGAGGCCAATCTTCTCAGAATTCTGAGCTCATGGCTTGTTAACCCCACTTACATTTCTAAACATGATGGCCATGACTGGAAATTACCATGTATAGGAGGTTCTGGGAGTCTGTTTGTTTTGTTGGACCAAAACCACAAAGAGGGTGATCCTAATGGTGTAGCACTATTGAGTGTCACTGCCTAGGCAAATCCCACATCACTGATCAATTCCTTAGCACTGACCTACTTAGCATGACTGTATTCCCTGAGCTTCAGGGAAGTGCTAATCCCCACACACAGGTGCAGCTTGTGGCAGCACCATGTTACATCACTTTTTTGGACAATGTTTCAGTTCCAGGGCCTTATGGTGAAAGAAGTACATAACCCCCAAAATATTAAGGCTCTTTTAAAGAGAGATTTTTCCCCTGAGTACTGGAAGACACCACTGGAGGAGATGACAGCACAGGTACAGCTGTGCCCTTTGGCTTGCAGCTGTATATTCCACTGTCCTGGCACTGTCATGTGAAAAATAGTCCCACATTCTGTGAGACTGCAAAGTCCCCAGAAAGATTTCCACATATAATATAAATCTGGGACACAATTCATTGCCAAAAAGTATAAAGACTGTTTATACCAGCAAAATAAAATGACAAAATGGTTAAACTGATAGTGGATGATAAGAGAATATAGAATCCCAGTGACTTCATGGTCATATATATCTTCCATCAATGAGTTGTGTTAGCAAATCTTTCAAAAATACATGTGTTCATATGTATTGTTTGGCTTCCTGGTTCTCTTTGCACTGAATTGTTCTGCACAACATAAAGGGAATGGCTTTTGTACTTTTTATGTTTATGAAACAAGCCATTATTAGGCACATATGCTCTAGAGGATGTGTGTGAAGGAAACAAGGGAGAAATGAGTGATCGGAGTGATTTTCATGACCTCAGCATTGAAGAGACAAGTGGCTTTTCACCCTGTTTGTGAAAAGTATGACATCTGGGGAAACTGAGTCCTGTGAAATGACTTGTTTTTGTGGAGAAAAGAAAAACCAGCTGACTGAAAACAAACAGGAATTTAAGATTAAGACCGCAGACATGCAGCATCTGACACAAAGTGCTGACTAAGTTTGAAAAGATTTCTTCGCCAGCAAACAGGAACTGTTAACAAATCTACTGGCTTAGCTCTGATATATTTTTAAAAGAAATGTCAAAATTCTTGGGGTTTGTCTCCTGTAAGAAAGGTCTGATGCTACAATTACCAGCCATCCCAAGTGCTGCTAAGGCTACCTATCCTAAATTCAGTTTAGCAGTAAGGTGCTCTTTAACCTGGCAAACTGAGTGTTAAAACTGTTTTTTTAAGAGTCATTTTGCTCAGCTGGAAGGACAGGGTGGTTCCTGGAAGAAACAAGGGAAGGTTGATCTTTCAGTTGTGCACAGCTGAACTGAATGACTGAGTACATCTGTGCTATGATCTAACAGTCCTGCCCCTACAAATGAGGATCTACATTTAAAAATTAAGAACTGAAGACAGTCCTTTACTTCCTAGGGAATTCAGATATTTCACCTCAGTGGAAAGAACCTCATTTATACATATTCAGTTCCTGATTCCATACTGGCTACTCTGTGCTTAACTGGGGGGCAGAATTTTAAAAGTATGTTTTAAATATTCAGAACTAGTGATTGGGAGCCTAGGAGAGGTATCTGGACGGCCTGATTCAATGATTTAAAGTTATTTAATGGAGATGGATGAATTATTAATTACGAGTAATTAATCTGAGCAACATGGAAATTTTTCTGTGTAGAAAGAATACACTGAAAAAAGTATTGTTATTGTTATTGTTATTGTTATTGATCCTGCCTTCACTTTTTAAAAGTCTTAGAATTTGTCCCTTAGAATTTGGCATTTCAAAAAGTGTGAAAAGAAGAGATCTTTTGTATCATGTTGACTGCCTAAATTGATTTTTCTTCCTTCTTTTTTTTGTTACGATACTTTAAGGTAGTGTGAACAAAAAAACCCTCTGTGACTCCCAATGTGAAAGAAAGAAGTGAGAGAACACAGAAGTTCCTCATGCAGATGTTAGGTCATAAGAGTTTGTGCTGGTTTATGCATTAACAGTTAAAGCATAGGGAAGGCATCAATTTCTGTGTGCAGTTGCGTATATTGAGCAATGTTTAACAAAAGCATGGTGCACCCTTTTCTGCTTCTCTGCAGAGAAGTATGGTACTATTGAATTAACTGATAAATCAGTTCCTTGTTGCATTTTATAAAATTGGGGCTGGTTTTGGAAAAAATTAGGTGTTTAAAAAGTTCTATGTGAAGTGGCACAAAATGATTCTATACTATTCTTTCATCTGCAGATGTCACCAGTCTTTTTCACTGCATGGAAAAATACAGTTCATTTGGAGGGAATTTAAGCCTGCTGACAATTGGCTTGACTTTCTGTTGCTGCTTTTGAACCTCATAGTAAGAGTTGACAGATCATAAATTCAAAAAGGTAAACCAGGAGAGAGCATTGTAAAATGCTTTTAAATTCCTTCTGTCATTTCATCGGTAGGATATAATGTCTGAGTTACTTAAAAGGAGGAGAGGAGTGCTCACCGTGTCATCCTCATCACCAGTAAAGCTACGGTGCTAATCCAGGAAGACTGAAATGTTCACACTGAATGATACTGGGAGAGTTATGTATCTGCCTTGACATTACAGAAAATAACCACCCGTGGTGATTATTCCTCCAAGGCTCCACTGTAAACCATATGCTGGATCACTACACTTAGAAGTCAGGTCATGATCTCCATGTCTGAAATAAAAGTATTTTCAGCTGTTGCTGGTAGTCCACAATCTTTCTCGTGTGTCTTTACATCTGTGCTCTCCTGGGACTAGTTTCATTACATCCAATAATCCTGTTAATCCATTACCTGCACTTAATCTTTATCAGAGTGACATATTGACTTACAAGCATTACACAAATTGACAAAGCAGAAGGTGCCATTTGAACATTAGTATTCCTCTGAAGTCAGATTAGTTCTAAAATTCAGAAGGCCTTTCTTACTGTTTCCTTCTGAGTAAACAGAATAATTTATAGCTAATTGTGTTCTATGTGTCAGAGACATAGTATGTTCTAAAAATTTCTCACTTGGATAAGAGTTTTAAGATGTCTGGAGGTGTAGTTCCCACAGATCGTTTAAAAAATAGTGCTGTTTCTTCCATGTTATCACCAATTTATCAAGATAATCCTGTGCACACCAAATCCATGCATGATTTACAAACCTATGAAGACTGGGATAATTCCAGTGGCAATTTTAGAGGGTAGATATGTAACAAATGCCATACTGGTGCAAAGTTCCATCTACCCCATTATCTTGTGTCCACCAGTGGCCAATTGGATACCTACCCAAAATGTAAATCAAGAGAGGATGTACACATAATATTTGCTCATGTACTCCTATTATCTATGCTGGCTTTTTCTGCTATTTTGTTTAGTTGCTTCTTAAACATATGTGATTTTTTTTTGCATAAGTAAGTTCCTCTCCTGCATGGCTAAATAATTAGCACTTCATTGAGATATTAAAAAAGAAAATAGTGTTACCTTAAATCTCTTCATGGTGTTCATGAGGTTATCAATGTCTTTAACACCTCTTCTGATTTGCCATTTTCCAGTCCCAGTCTATAAGGTTCTTCTGTATTTTCAGTCAACAGGGTCCAGTCAGGATCCTATTTATAGGATAGCACTGTTTGTCTAAATGCATATTGAATGTATTTAGAGGGTGTGCCACCCTCAAAGCAGGTAATCCTGGTCATGGCTAGATGACAAAGACACATCACAAACACATAAATTCAAGTGGTTTAGCCCTTGGGGAATGCCTGTAAAAGACAATGTGTTTGCTGATAGAGATGCCTTACTGGCTAATCCCAATTATCTACCTTGCTCTGCAAAACAACCCCTCTGCTCCCCAAATGCAGTATCTGTAAAGACTGCTTTGCTTAATTGCTGAGCTCCTATGAAAATTGGCAGAAAACATGCATTGCTGTAGTTTTTCAGCTGAGCTTGAATGCTAAGCTGAGTTCCAGTGACCCCACTGTTCAGCACAAGACCACTGCCAGCAATAAACTCGTATTAAGAATGATAGCTGAAATACTTATTCACAAACACAATTGCAGGCTACACATGATTGCTCTGCACGTGCATTTCCAGTGGCATGGAAATTACTTGTTTCCTGCTTGGGGTTATTTCTGCTTCAGCTGCTTGGCTGTTGCTCATACTCCTGGAGCCAGGCTGCCAGGGGAACAAAGACCAACTCCAGACCCTGGAGACAGATGTGCTCCTGTCAGCCTGATCGATGAGCAAGGTGGAAGGTAGAGCCACTGTCTTGTGTTGTGGCTCACAGGGCTGCCAGCTACTGTACTACCTCTGAAAGACAAATGAGGCCTTGACTGGAAGTGAATTTTCTAATTGGATTATCCAGTGTCCCAGATGGAAAGACCTTAAAAGCCCAGATCATGCAAAGAAGATGTAACCTGAAAGGAAATCTGATGTCTAAGATGTCTAAGATAAAGATTTTGATGTCTAAGATAAAGATTTATCTCTATTTTTGGGACAGAGTGGCTAATACAGGAAGCCCTTCTATTGGAACAAGAAAGGGCTATAGTTGTCTCCTAAGTTATTGGCAGTTCTCAAGAAATTCATGTGGGATTCCCACCAAGGACTCAGTTAACGCCTGTTTGTGAGGCCATGCTGATCTCCTTGGCATTGGGAAGAAATCCCAGGGATGCAGTGAGCCTGGGAATGCTGTGAGGCTGGAGATGTGGTCAAGCTGAGGATGTGATGTGTCCAGTGCCACACCCTGCACAGTGCCACAGTCTGGCTATGTCCTGGCTGCAATCCAGCCACCTGAGCAGCTCTAAACCCTGCCTGTGCTTTTTGCTTTTGAGAACCCCTCCAGGTTCTCCTCTTCAGGAATGACTTCAGTAATCACTTGCCATCTTGCACTTCTGATTCTGTGTCTCTTACCAACACGAGAAATTCTGCAGGGTCAAGATGGTAGGGTGAATCCTCCTTTGCAAAGTTTGTGGTCCTGTCCTAGAGAGGACAGGGCTGCTCTTATGGCTCTGTGCTGGCATCAGGGCAGAGGCTGCCTGTGTGCCATCCCATCCAGGAGCTGGGAAGATCTACTTGGTCCTATAGGATGTGAAAGTGGACAACAAGTACTCCTGTCTTACTGCAAGGAAACTGAGTCAGGGAACTGTCAGGACACATCATTTCATTTGATTGTATCACTTTTCCTGAGAATTTCCTCCAGATATTCACCATCCGGAATGCTAAAAAACTCCACCACATTTCCTCATTTATTGTGCATATTTGTTTGTTCCAGCTTCCTGACACAGAGAGTTTTGCTATCAGAATTTGCTTAGTAATAGTATTATACACACTTTCTGCATAGCTTTTTTTTGGTTAGTATTTTGGTTAATATTCCTTGTGTATTCATCCTTCATTTCCAGTGACACCAATAACAAACATAAATATAACCCTTATAAAGTAATGTAAGTAAAATTTCTAATTTTTGTGTGTTGTCAAACATTAGAATTATTCAAGTTGAAAGAAGAATAGCACAACATAAAGAATGTATCAGCTAGATAGGGGAAGAAGGATTATCCTGGATTTATAATTGGACACAGCAAAGTAGGTTAGCAGAAGGTCTCAAGTGAAGAGGAGAAATCTTAACCTAAAAAGGTAAACATACTTTCTAGCTGGTGACTCAAAAGGCCTCTATAATCTGATAGTTAATCTAATCCTTCCATTTTTTCTTTTTTTCCAGAATGGTAGGAAAAGGAGGAAAAAAATTTCCTATTTAAAAAAAAATTCAAAATGCTGTGTTTTGGATGGCTTTTGTTTATAAGAAATTAAATGCTATATATTCAAAAATACTGCTGTTGCATGCAGGAACCAGCTAACAGTGGATGTATTGCAATACTTTACATGGGAAAAAAATTGGCTCTACACTAATAAAAAAGTTTTTGACACTCTACTTCTAAGGCAAACAGCCTATATAGAAGTTTTTGTACAATCTGTGGGATTTAGTGTAGCTTTCTCAATTTTTTGCAGGGCCAGTGAAATGGGGCAGGAGGAATAAAATATTGAAATTCTGAAATACAGAATCAAATTTCAGAAAAGAACAATTTATCCTAAATTTAGGTGGACCTTTTTCATGTGGTTGTGATTTAAGTTGCTGTGTAGAGTATAAGAGAGCTTGGTAGTATGGTTACTGATGTTCTGACTTGCTTTATGTGCACACCGCATTCTTTCATTTATTTCGCTCTGTTCCATCTAAAGTTTTGATGTTTATAGTGAGAAAGTAAGTAAATATGGAAAATAGGTGCAAGATTATGTATAAGGGTAGAGGAGAAATGCATTGATGTGGAGAAAGTAATGCATGCACTCTATTAATAGTCTACTTATAGAAAAGTCACTGTAAGTTTGACCTGGTTTGAAAGCTCTTTTCTCTGATTCCAGGCCTATACAGCTTTGACTGGGGCTGGGACAAAAATGGGAACATGATATTGAATATTCGAGCTTTTAGTTGAAAAGTCAGAGTTCTGGGCCTGAGCTCAGTTTTGTCATTTATCTACTGATCAGGACAAGGCACCAAAAGGTCACCTTGAGCAGAGCCTTGGTCTCATCATCAGTTTAGGCTGGCCTCAGCAGTCCCTGCTAGCTTTGACCTGGTCAGAGAGGCACCGCCAGCCCTCTTGGTGGCTTTGCTTTCCTCTTGCCCTGCTGCTTCCCATGTGCTGCACTGAGTCAGGGACCTGGTCTTCTGATTTAGGTTAAGTGTATGGTCAAAGTAGGGGCAAATGTTGTTTATAAGGCTGAAAATTTTCTTGTTTCTGAATGTTTTCCATGAATCACATTCACATCACAATGTCCAAATATGAGAGGTTTCTGAGGAGACAATTCTCTGAAGTGTGGAAAAAAGCCAGGAATATATAGATATACATAGGACGTTGGTAGAAAAAGTAAGAGGAAGGAAAAAACAACTAAAATAAGCATGAAGTGAATAAGGAGGAAATAATATGAAGTCACGTGTAGATAACCTGATGCCTCAAAAGAAAACAGGAAGGATAATTTCATCAGAAAAATGACAAGCACCAAAAAAGTAATAGGAAAAGGTCACTGTTGAGTGTCTGTAAGCAAAACCACAAAAATATGAAGTCTGGAGATAGTGGTAGAAGCATGTAATGATGTAATGGTTGTTGTCCGTTGAACTGATTTTTTTTTGTATCCATATTTTCACAATGGAGGAAAATGGATACTGTTTCACAAGTAGCATCTACAAACCAAAATTTTTTAAAACTCTCTTTCCTTTTTGAACTTCAGAGAACTATAATTAGCTTTTGACAGGATCAGCATCTCTCAGAGTGCAACATAATCTGAACAACAAAACCACTTCATAATCAATCATGAAGTCTGTAAACTTCAGGCCAAGCTGATGAGACCCTGGGACATTCCTGTGAGCATGAGACCCATTTATGATGTGCTAGAAGGATGTTAAGCTGCCTCTGTGGGCCTGGGGGCAGTTAAGAGGTAGGATGTGAACCCAGCTCTATAATCTTCATATCCAAACACTTAGATACTGAAGAAAACATCTCAAGTTAGGAACATGAGAGAAAATGTGCTTCTTTACTCTCAGACCATCTTACTCTGGTGCAACATGGCCACTTTCAGCTCAGCAAGTGGTTTTGCAGCATCACACATTTATTCATCTCACCCTCTACTGACCTGCCCAACATGGTAATTCCCTTTATTTGTGACTGTGTACCCTGCCTTTGAGTTTTGGATGCAGCAGGAACAACCACAATAAAATGTTCTAATAATCAGTGGTGCAGAAAGTTCTGTAGGAGGTGAACAAGATATATGAAGGCACCTGAGGGCTAATGTGAGAGAAGGTTTGATTTGTATTGAAGTTGTAGTACCACTGCAGGAATAAAAAGTTGTAAGTTAGACTGCAGTATGAATGGTTACTGCCATCCTCAGACATCACAAACACCTCTGAGATGGTACTGGGTGAGTGCTGGAACTGTTCAGTCTGGGAGAAGGGGAAATGAAGGAAAAGATTCCAGTCTGTAGAAAACTTTACATAAAGTAAAGCTGGCAGCATGCTGTCTAACTGGAACTTTGACCAAGAAAGGAGAGAAAACAGACCTATGATTTCAGAAAGTACTATCAAAATTTAAATCACCAAGAGACTAATTTGTCCTCATCATAGATACTCCGGATGGAAGTTAATTGAGAACATCAAGGTTGGAGCAGGCTGGGCTGCAGTGATCATGCACTGGTGGAATCTGCAGTCCTGAGGGATATGGGTCAGGTAAGGAACAAAATTAGGGTTTAGAATTTCACCTAAGAAAATTTCTAACTCTTCAAGGAGATAGTGAAGAGTATCCCCTGGGACACTGCCCTGAGGGCCAAGGGAGTGGAACAACTCTTTAAGAAAGTTTTCCACACTGTGCCTAACAAACCTCAAGAGCAAGAATCTGGACAAGGAAGGCAAGGGACCAGAATGGCTGAGCAGGGACCTGCTGGAAATACTAAAGGGAAAGAAGCAAATAAAGAGATGAAGTTCAGTTGTGTAGGGATGGAGTGAGAAAGGCCAAGATGAAGCTGAAGCTGGCAAGTGATGCAAAGAACACCAAAAAAAGGATGCTATGGGTGTGTTAACCAGAAAAGGAAGGACAAAGATGATGTACCACCCCTGATAAAAAAGGCTGGGAAACTTGTAATGAGAGATGAGGAGCAGGCTGAGGTACTCAAGAACTTTTTTGTCTCACTCTTCAAGGGTAATGTCTGTTCCCACATCTCTTGAGTCAGTGAGAGTCACTGACTTGTCAGCCCCAGTGCTGTGCCTGGGAATATCATGGAACTGATCCTCCTAGAAGCTGTGCTAAGGCACATGGAGGACAGGGAAGTGATTTGAGACACCAGCACAGCTTCACCAAGGGCAAGTCCTGCCTGACCAATCCAGTGGCCTTCTGTGGTGGACTGACTGCATCAGTGGACAAGGGAAGGAGTGTGGATGTCCTGGACTTCTGTAAAGCCTTTGACAGGGTGCCTCACAACCTCCTGCTCTCTAAACTGGAGAGAGATAGATTCCATGTGTAGAATGCTCTTTGGATAAGGAATTGGTTGTGCAGCCACATCCAGAGGATCGTGGTCAAGGACTCAGAGGCTTAGTCAGTGACAAGTGGTGCCCTCAGGAGTCTGTATTGGGACCAGAGTTATTTAACATCTTCATCAATAACATAGAAAAAGTGCATCTTCAAGTAAGTTTGCAAATGACCCCAAGCTGGGAGGTGCTGTTGACACACTTGAAGGATGGGCTGCCAGCCAGAGGGACCTGGACAAGCTCAGGAGGTGTGCTTATGGGAACCTTATTAGGTTTAAATAAACCAAGTTCAAGGTGCTGCACCTGGGTCAGGGCTATCCCAGACCCAGAAAACAGTGGAACACAGAGTTGCAGCACATGTAGCTCACAGATTTGCTTCTGTAGCAGGAACAAACATTTAGAACTGTATCCTGAGGAGCTGCTTGCCTTGCAAGCAAAACTGAAGTGGCTGATGCACTTAAATTATCTTTTAATTTTGGCCCTTTTAAATTTTTTTTTTTTTTATTTTATTCAGGCTTTATTATTCAGCCAGTTTCTTCCTGATCTGCCATCAGCAATAAGCATAAATCAGCTGCAGTAGGATGGTTCACACTCACCTTGCCTGAAGGAACACTGAAGGAATACTAGCTGGGGCCATGGCCTTCTCTGAGGAGCTGTCCTGGCAGCCAGTCTCTGGGAAAGAGGTGCACAGGCTGTAGCTGTGTTAGATCTAGGCAAAGGATTTATCCCACTTCCTGCGGCGAGGTACAACACAGATCACTCTCATAAAAAGGAAAATGAGGTGTGGGTAAGAGACACAAGAAGACTGGCAGCTTGGCACTTGGGTGGAAACTGTAATGACATCAGCCTTTGTTCCCAAGAAGTCAATAGGTGACAGATGTTGCATGTGAGTGTAGATTTCCCCAGTGAGGAAAAATAAATGGTGAAGTAAACTGAGTTCACAGCAAAGAATTTAAAATTACGAGGCTGTACATCAACACTTCAGATTAAAATACATGTAGAAAGTAGCTGTTCCCACAGGGGAGATGTGAGCTGGACGGAGCCTGGCAGTGAAGCAAGAATCTAAGACAATGTCCTTAATATAGAATAGGCTCCAAAGAAGCTTGGATGTGGATATCATCCTCATGATGATATATACTCAGTGCTCTTTAAAAAGTAGATTTTCAGCACAGACAATTAAATGTGATCACTTAGTCATATGTCACCCTGAAAATACACCATGTACATGTTAATTTTTGAATGTTGGTTAGAAAAACCCACATCAGAGCTCAAATATAGTACCTATGCTAGAAAATATGGAGAATGAAAGACTTACTCAAATTTATATTATATAAACATGCAAAAATTGACTCAGCTCTGTCTAGTTGCACAGCTCAATATCTGGTTTGCTCTGCACCTTTGATAATGTGTTTGTTACCTAGGAGTAGAGGTGATTGGTGATTGAACATGGATATTTCAGAATAGGATATTTCACAATAGACATTACTGTCCTTTTCCTCTATTCCTAAATATTGGAGCTGGTGTGGACATTGTGATGCATATTCAGTAGAACTATTGCATTTTCCACATTGGAGATATTCTCCAATATTTCCCGTAATTTATTAATCTTCTGCCATTTCCATTGGCAGGGTGGTACTGCATAGCAGGATACTGACTGGGATAACAGTGAAACTTTCAGAATAATCTTATGTTAAGCAGCTCAAGCTTCTATGAAAAGTCTCAAGTCTCCAGACTGTACAGATATTCACAGATTTTTCATATCTTGTGATATGCTAAAGTTTGATTCACAGTGTGTTGTGAACCAAACACAGTGTGTTGTTGGGTTTTTTTAGTCTTTGAGACTGAAATTTGAGATTGAAATTAAAGTGGCTGGTGATTCCCAGTAACTATCAAAACTGCCTGCAAGTTTAAAGATAGACTCACAGGATCTGGGAGTACTCGTGTCTGAGAGAGGGGGCAAGAGTGAAAGGAATGTATAAATAAACTTTGGAGTGCTTTTGACAGCTGAAAAATGTGAAGAATGCTGACTGTCACAGCAGTAGAAATTAAACCTGCAGTTGGGTTCTTACTTGTGAGGTTTAAAAACCCAAATGGGATTCACAATTTTCCTATCCTATTCTGAAGACCACAAAAAAAGAAACAATAACACATCTACTTCCTTCTACTTTGACAGTTGCTGTACAATGATCCAACAGTATATAAATGGAGCACTTGGGGATGACTCTGTGCACAGAGCATCAGCAGCTGGGCTAGAGTCCTTGGGATGCTTTTATCCTTAGGCAGCATGGCATTGCCTCTGCCAACACCTGGGAGAGGAGCAGTTTGCTACTGAATACAGCTCTTGATGGTGCAAAGGCATGAGAACAGACAAACAGACATTGCATCTCCAGCCCTGTGACTATGGGTAGGTGATTAATGCACACTGTTATACAGTTGGATGGTTTATCACCCCAAAACAACATTAATTATTGCTTTTCCTATAGCTGGTATCAAACACAGTTAATGATGATGTACATGGTGTTCTCCATTCTGGTCAGTCAAATGGGTGACAGACACCCAGCCTGTACAGGACAACTCATTATATCCCCTCTCACACTCAGCCTTTTGTGCCACCCTTTGCCTCATCAAAGAAACTGGGGCCATCTGATTGCAACCTCAGGTAAATACAAGGGAGTAAATGAAAATAAGTCAGACTTGCTGGTTCCTTACTCTAGTTTTATTCTACTTGGTACTTGTAAGATTACAAGCGCATTTGCTTACTAATCGAAATAAAGTTTTTTAAAAGAAAAATGCAGCGTTGTCAAAGTGACTTCTGAAGTTCATTTGGAAAGAATTCTGGGAAACGTGATTACAAAAGCCTCTAGTCAAAAAGCTTTATAGTCAAGCACTGACCACAAAGTCTGCTGTCCAAAGTCTGCTCTCAAAGTAGCATAAATCTAGTTTAATACCCATGGCTTTGGTGGGGCTATTCCAGTTCCACACAGCGGTAACTGGGAATTGAACCTGGATGGTTGCCTTTAAATTTGTCCAAAAATGGGAAAGTAGAAAAAAGTATGCTTTCAACACAGAGTCCCACAGGAATTCAGAGGGTCATCACATTGAATCATTTTCCCAATTGCTTCCCACACAGAAAAAAAAAAAAAGCAGCTCAGTTGCTCAGTGTTGTGTCAGCTCAACTATCAAGAGAAAAATAATGCAGATTTTCCTGATGTACACATGCAGTTATTGAATGTAGGTGTGAAACCTTTGCAACGTGAGACATTTTGATAATCTGCTTCACAGTAGTACTGTAGAGAAGAATTAGTTAGTTTCAAAGGCTTTTTAAGTGTGTAGGTGAATTATGACAGCTATCCCATTTATAATAATCTTAAAAATTCTTAATTAATAAGTTAATAGCAGAACTGCAGGTATGCACTCTTTGATCTTTGCAAAGATTCAAGGCTCAGGTATAGATTGCAGCACAAAGGCACAGTGATGAGGGATTCTGTGACCAACATCTAGTACCCAGGATGTGGTTAGAAGCTTTAGCATCCTTCAGACTGGTGTGTTAAGGAAGGGCTTGTCTGTATAGGGACTTACCCCTGATTAACTCCATGTGTGGACACTCTTATTCCAGAATAGTGGGTGGAGAACAAGTCCTTAAGCTGGAGAAGCATTGTCTCTCTCCCAGTATTTTCCTTGGCCATGACCCCGGGGAAGGTTCTGGGGACATCGGCTGAGGAAGCTGAGGACAAACTGGCAAATGAAACAAGGATTGCCTCCCCAGACAGCAGAGAGGGCCCATAAGCTGGGGTGCTCTCTGAAACAAAGCCCTGGCATGATTGCTTTTACATGCAGCAGTATGGCAGGTTTCCCCTGGAAGGAAAATTGGAATCAGCTGTGTCAACACGTGCCATAAATAGAATACTTTTCTCAGGAAAATAGCCAGCAAAAATAGAACACAGTAATCATCAGCCCAATATTTGCATATTGCTAATGCCAGAAGAAAGCATTAAAAGGGACAATAGAAGAGAATTACTCTACTTAGAAGGACAAAGCATTAAGAAAGATGTTGACCCTTGTGTGCTCTACAAACCTGTGCCAAGAAAAAAAATTTCATGACAATTGATGAAAATTCAAGAGCAGTTTTATGGTTATTTGAAATAGCTTGAGTGATTATAGCCCTGAAGAGTCTAGCTGGGAATCCACCCACTTTTGGCACATAGCCAAGATGAGTATACATCTCAAAATCCTTCAAGGAGGCAGTTTATAAAACTGATTGAGAAAGAGACAGAAGTGTTTTATTAGACTCTTTCTCTTCTAAGAATGTGGAATGTAGCTGGCAAATTCCCAAAGGAAAGATACAGTTCAGCCCATTACACTGGCACAGCCAGGACCTTATGGCTGTAACCTTCCTGAATTTAGTGTTTGCAGCATGCATTACTGGCTGTTTTCATCACCATTTCTCGAAGAACACTTGGTGTGCAGCTGAGCACACCTTAGAGCAGCTGTGCCGTGTTGTTGTGGGAATATTTGCTGCAGTGGAGGGAAGTGAAGGGCAAGGTCATATCATTTTCAGAGGCTTTTTGTCCGATTGCAATACTGAGGTTTACACATCCATAAATTTTTCCTTTCCTGTGCTGCAGGGTGAGACATACACAGAACAAATAGGCTGTTTTATTGAAATATTTTCATAGGGAATAAGATTTCTGTTTCCTTGATGCACCGAAGAAAAACAGGCCCTATTTAAAGAAATAGATCAAGCAGATTACCAAGCTTCTCTTACTCTTCTTTCTCAAGTAGTTTTACCACAACTCTGCATGCATATCTCAAAAGGGGTAAACAGATTGTTTTTATTGTTGTGCTGAGTAGCAAAAGAAGAATGTGGATTTGCAGGGGAGGCAGGGAAAGGGCAGTCAGCCTACCAGTGGTGCTGATGCTCGGTGATATCAAAGGCTAGTTTCTTACAGCTCTTGTGACAGACTTGAATAGCTTATTCATTTGGTAGAGTAGCCACAGTATTACCCAGTTGTAAAAATGATAATAATAGCCTGTGTTGAATTCAGTAGACTGTGATTAGATGTAGCCAAATAATAATTCATTTTAAGTAACTCACCTTTTTATGCATCTAACACTGCATCTGCTTGGGAATTAAACACATTAAAAAGGCAATTCCAGCCACCTGTTCCTCACTTGTAGTGTTTTACTAATTCAGTGCATTTAGATATTTTAGTGTCTAGATTTGAACAGTCGATGCAAAGTTTTGCTATTTGTGAGTGCTTTAGCACCATCAGAGGCACACGGTGCTGTTTCAATTAACTCTGTGTGTGTGTGTGTGTTTGTGTGTGTGTGTTTATGTGAATGGGGGTCTGAGCATGAGCAGCTGGAGTCAGAGCCCTGGTTATTGGGTTTGTGTGTCCATGGGGCCAGCAACTGGGCCAAGGGAGTGTGGGATCACTAGCAGGTGTCAAGTGGAACCCACTGCTGAGTAGATTAAGTGGCCTGGGGGCCACTCTGGGGCAAGTTTCTCCTTCCTGTTACTGGAGCCAATGTTAAGACTTCCATCTGATATTACCAGCTACAGTTCATATTTATAATGCTGTACTCATGAAGATGGTTTATTTCTAATTTTTGTTTCATGGAGAGATTTTTGATATATTGTCAACAGGAAATTTACAGAACAAGGGGCAACAGCTTATAACTGAAAGAGGAAAGATTTGGATTGTGTTTAGGAAGAAATTCTTTACTGTGAAGGTGGTGAGACACTGGGACTGGTTGCCCAGAGAATTTGTGGATGCCTCATCCCTGGAAGTGTTCAGGACCCCACTGGGTAGGGCTTTGAGCAACATGGTTTAGTAGGAGGCAAGTGTCCCTGCCCTGGAAGGGGAGCTGGGATGATAAGATCTTTACAATCCCTTACAACTCAAACCATTCTGTCATTCTGTGATCAGGTGGCTGTTATTCCTACATGTCAGAGCTAGAAGAACAAACAAGCACCTGCTGAAATCAGGTCAAGAGACCTAAGGAATATTTTCTAGATAATAGGAAGAGAAAGTAAATCCATGAGTGAATATTTAATGGGTTTTTTTTAAGATGTGTTTTTTCAAGGCTTGATATAATTCTTTTGAACCTCTGGTGACACAGACTCACAGAACAATCTGAGCTGGAAGTCCAACTCATAATTGAATGGGTTGGGAGTGTGAATACAGGGATTAGACCCACAAGACAATCCTCTAACCTATTGAGCTAGTCCCAGTTCCTAGTTGATGGAAATGATCTCATTTTTGCATGGTTTAAGCTAATGATCCTGTATTGATAGCAATAAATGACAGAGTAGAAAGAGACAAGTTTTGGATTTAAGTCCCTTGCTAAGGGGGCCAAGGTGAATTATGTCTAAAATATGTTTCTCTTCACTAGTGCTATAAAGGAGCCCAGGATTATGTGTTCATCTGAAGACCTATTCATTATAGGCATCCAATGTTCAACTTGCCTTGGCCAAAGAAGTTTACTTTTTGTGTCATGTTTTTAGTTAAGATTAAGAGCTTTTAGTTAAGCTTAAGGACACACAGAATTTGATAACAGCCAAGGAAGATATCATAATGGAGGGAGGTCAGATTTCTAGGTTTTATTAAGATCTGAAAAAGGTGTATGAATCCTGAATTATACTAGAATTTTCAAACTGTGCAGTTGTATGAATGTGTTGGATCTCCTTCCCGTTTGTTTTTTTTTTCACATCATACAATTTCTTTACACTGTCCAACAAATACATGTCTTTACTAGGCTCATTAGGAGCCCCAAATATTTTTATTAAAAAAATTCTTTTAAAGCTTGCAATGAAACTGTATTTTAAATTAACATTTACAATTTTTTCTTGAGAGATTTTAAGCCTTTTTAGCCTAATTATCCTTTATTTTCTGGGAGGCATTTTCTGTTGTGACCCTAGCTACTAAAAATTTTTCTGGCCAGATATTGAGTTTGCATAACATTAATTGGTCCATCTGTATTTGATTGATAACACAATAGAGCCCTTTGGAGTAGCTATTTTTTCAGCCTGACTGTATTTAATACTTTACTGTGGCAATTCCCAGTGTGAAGCTATAAATATGCTTCTAAAATACTTGGCTTACATTCTGTGCTTTAGAGGATGCACAGAGAAACATCTTGCTTGTAGCAAGAAGCCACATCAGGAGAGGTTCATGCTACTTAGAGCAAATATATTTACAATGTAATAGCAAAGATAATCCTAGGTAGAGGAATGGATATCACCCAATGCTCTTGGAAAGCTCTCACCTTGTGATGCAGTTGGTAGTGGAGTGTTTCACACAGGTAGCAGCAGTTTACAGCGTGGATGCCTCGCAAGAATGAGATGTGTCAAACCTGGCAGGTCACCAGCTGGCAGTAAGCAGCACTCTCTCCATCTGAGTGCACTGATTTCTTGTTATCTTCACGAAAGTGTCTCTAAGGTGATGGGGTAATCTTAGATTTTATGAAATCTAACACATTGGGGGTACATGGGTAAATGTATCTGCAAGACTTCCACGAAAGACCAGAGAATTGTAGAATGGTTTCAGCTGGAAGGGACCTTAAATATCACCCATTTCCTGTTTTGCCACCACAAGCAGGGACCCCACACACTAGGTCAGGTTGCTCAGGGCCCCATCCAACCTGGCCTTGAATATTTCCAGGGATGAGGAATCCACAACTTCTCTGGGCAACATGTTCCATTGCCTCACCATCTTTTAAGTAAAGAATTTCCTCCTAATATCTTATCCAAATCTCTCCTCTTTTGATTTAAAAACATTTCCTCTTGTTTTATCACTATCTGCCCATGAAAAAAGTTCCTCTCTCTTTTTTTCATAAGCCCCCTTTAAGTACTGAAAGACCTCAACAAGGTGCCCCCAGAGCCTTCTCTCCTCCAGGCTGAACAGCCTCAACTCTCTCAGCCTGTCTTCATAGGAGAAATGTTGTGATGCTCTGATCATCTTGGTGGCCTTGTGTATGCCCTTCTCATATTGGCAGCCCCAGAGCTGGATACACCACTCTGGGCAGGGTCTTACAGGGACAGAACAGAGGGCAGAATCCCCTCCCTCAACCTGCTGCACATGGATGCCAGTGGATGGATGCTGCTGCTCTGGATGCAGCCCAAGACATGTTTGGCTCTCTGAGCTGTGAGTACCCACGGCCAGGGCATGTCCAGCCTCTCACCCACCAGCACCCCCAAGTCCTGCTGAGCAGGGCTGCTCTCAGTGACTTCTCCAATCTGTTCTCATGTCTGGGATTGGCCTAACCCAGGTGCAGCACTTTGCACTTGGCCTTGTAAAACTTCATGAGGTTCTTGTTAGCCCATTTCTTAAGCTTGTCCAGGTCCTTCTGGATTATGTCCTGTTTTCTGTTGTCAGTTGCACATGTCACTTCGGTGTCGTCTGCAAACCTGCTGAGGGTGCACTTGATCCCACTGCCTGTGTCATTGATAAAGATACCAAAAGGCACCAGTCCCAAGACAGAACCCTGAGGGCCTCCACAAGGCCCCACCTGGACACACAGCCATTAGCCACAACTCTCTGGCTGTGTCATCCAGCCACTTCCTTATCCACCAAATAGTTCACCTTTCAAACTCATGTGTCTGCAATTTAGAGATAAGGATGTCCCTTGGGACCACGTCAAGAGCCTTACAGAAATCCAGGTAGATGGTGTTGGTTGGTCAATGGATGGCTGCTTTTTCTTATTCACAAAAAGAGGGTTATTATTTTTCATATGTGTAAGGAACTATCTTCAATAACTGCAGTTAATTCTGCATTGCCCAAAATATACACAACAGTAGAGAACAAGAGAATCTTGTTCTTATTTCCTTCTACACTTACATGGCTTGTGACATAAGTTGGTTTTATTTAAGTCAGCCCAAAGATTTGTTTGCTAATGAGTTGGTTAATTTCTTGTTTTTTGTTCACAAGAATGCCACAGTGCCGGTCTCTGTGACCAAGGAAGGCAGGACTGCAACTGTCATGATCCAAGATCTCTTTCTTTCAAGCTTCTGTGAGTTTTTAACTGAAACATGTCACTCTCCTACGTATTTGTCTCCTGCAAATGTGTATTTCTGGCTGGAAACTGAAAGCTGCAGAGTTTTCCTTTTAGAAATGTGACTGTAGCAGTTTCCAAGGAAAGCATTTGCTCACAAAACTCATCAGGAAAAAGAGAGTAGTACCTAATGTGTTTACAGATCTTTCAGCCAGTGTCTGTATTAGCAATTTGTTTTGAGGAGATTTTGTTTCCTTATTTGCCATGTGCTGTATTTTTCCTCCAGGTTGTTCATATGTTTATCAGATTTCCTTCAAAGGGGACTAAGTCAGATGGTCCTGTCCACTGCCTGCTGGCGTCATTAGGTTCCATACCTATACATGAGCCTTATCCCCAAAAAAGTACACAAAGCAGACTCTTCCATGTCATCATCATAAATAATTTAACTTTTTCAATTTTTTCCCTCTTGTGTTGCATATTTATAATTGTTAAAACACAAGCTTAGGCTTTTCTATTCTCAAAGACCAGGTTTAGCCGTGCATTTCTTTAAAATGGTGCTGGATCTGAATTTGTGTACAGCTCAGAACACTCAGACAAATCTCATGGTTCAGGAATAGCTTTGGATAAAATAAATTTTTGGAAGCTCAGCTGCTTTACAGTGAAGTAGAATTAGTCTTGGGGTTTCTGGCATAGAAAGGGAAGAGTCATGTCCTTTTCTTTTTTGTTTTGTTGCTTTCCAACATTACTTCAATACCTGTGCTTCCCAGAACCTCATGACTGTTTCCAAGCTCTGGCAGTGTGTGGTAGGGAAGTGTGTCAATTTTTGGTTTGTGTGTGGAGAATAAGGAAGGAACCAAGACTTCATGAAACAGCCAGCATGACACACAGAAAGTTTGTTAGGGACTTTTGAAACTAAAACTTTGTCTGCAGGAGTAACTTATGCAAACAGACAATTTTTTCTTTCTTTCTTTAGAACCACAGAATCATTGGTGCTGGAAAAGACCCTAAAGTTCACCTATACCACCACAATCACCCTAAACCCATGTGCCACATCCAGGGACCTCTTGAAACACTTCTAGAAGTGTTGGCTCCTTCACTTTCAGACCAGCAGCCCAGGACAGATCTCTCATCCTTCAGATGGCTTCCAAACTGATGTCAAAGGTTCAGAGAGGCTGGGGACAGCAGTCTGTGCTAGTGATTGAGACACACCACTTCTTGCCTACTTAAAGTATTGAATGTAGAACAGGCCCTGAATAAAGCCCACATCTCTTGGCAAAAAAAATATGAGCCAAGATGACAAAGCAGAAAAATTGTCTCTAGCTATCAAAACAAAAAAAGCAAGGGTTTTAAAAACTTTAACTGTAGCCGAGCAATCTTCAATATTATAAGAGAACTTCAGTTCACCATATGTGTTTCAGATAAATGTGAGAGGCAGGAGGGAAAAGAACAGAAAACAAAACAATACTCTGAAAGTAATTTTTTTGTAAAGAAGACTCAAGAAAACTTTATGCAAGAATTTCAATTAAATTAAAAAGTGGGGTAATGAAACAGACAAAATTTTATTCTATAATGTTTGAAGAATATTAGTGCATAAATGTGTACATACTGAAGAGAACTATTTTCAGTGCTCATCCTGAAGAAAACAAAGCTCTAATATAATCCTACAAAAAGTAAAGTTATAGAAAAGGCAGAGCAGGACCTTCTCAGAAGTGCACAGCCAGAGCACAATGGACAAAAACCCAAATGTCCAAATGGCAACTGGATTTAATGGAACAAGAAATCCTCATTATGAGAGTGATTAAGCTCTAGAACACATTCCCAGAAAAACCATGAAATTTCTCTCCTTGGAGATTGTTAAAACTCAGTTGATAAACCCCTATACTTTCAGAGATTTCCCTGTGCCTGCATTAGGCTAGCTAGGATATTTTTACTTTTTTAGACCTACATGCGACTTCTTTGGTCATTTAACATAAGCCAATGGATGGAGGCAATGGTCCAGGTAGAGGCTTGGGTGTAATCCTGTGTTTACTGGATCCCTGTATTTGAAAAGTAGGGTTTGCCCTTGTTCAAAGCCTCCTCAGCTGCCAGGAGCTTGTGAGTTACAGTGAACAGCAGAGGGATATATTTTATTATGTGAATTTCTTATTTCTTATTTTCTTTAAAATTCTGTAAATATTGTAATTCTTCATGAGAAAATGAATTATATTTTAACAGTATCTTAATGTTAGTCTTTTGAGGAGAAAAACCAGCTTTGATTTGAAATAGCTTTTTTAATTTGAGGCACAAAAGAGTAAAAAAAGGAGGTAAACTACATGGCAGGACAGTTTTGATTCTTTTTTGTCAGCTTCAATTCAGAGACTGCTTTGTGTGGTTTTTTTGCCTTCAGCAACAAGCAGTTAAGATGTTGCATATTTTAAACACATTTTCTAGCAGGAATAGGGAGGAAATTGAACAGGAAAGAGAGAAAGAGAAAAAAAAGAGATTAAAAAAACCCCCAAGATATTAGACTTCTTTCTTGATCTTTAAGAATTTCTTTTTGCTAGGATACTTTCACAATATATCCTTTTGAAGAATTACATTGTTTGTGAATATTTCATGAAAGGGGATCTTAGATTAAACCCTGTTGAAATATTCACTGGAAAGATTTCAACCAGCTCTGACAAATAGCCTTTAGCTTCATAATGTTCATTAGAGTCTGTTTCGTTATCTAATCAGCAAAAGCAGTGAAACAGATTCCATTTGCATGCCAGGAAGGCAAAGAGGGAATAATTCAGTGCTGGGATGCTAAACACAAGTGCTGCCTGGAAACACATCTACAAAAGTAACTGGCTAATTTCATGGTAATGGTCTGTCTTTTAAAAGAAAGGGGGTTATCTCCTGCTACAAGCAACATTAATTTTCCCCGCAGACATCATTTATCAATGTATTTGGCCACACTCCCCTGCTGTCCACCAGCAAATCTCTGGAAGAATGCTTTGGCAGGCCTAGGAATATATGGTGTCTATGTTCCCTGCTTCCTGCTTTTGTTAGGCTTAAAGCTAAATTGCTGCCAGACTGTTTCCTATCACAACATACTCTCAATATGACTGGCAGCACTCTAAGAATTTGGTTTAAAGTAAGAAATACTGGAAAGGATGACAGACACCTGTTTAGGGGCAGATCTGATGCCTGAACTCACTGGCACCACAGCCTTTTTAGGGAAAAAAATCAGGCCTTAGTCAATCACAGTTAAACAGAGTTTAACAAAATATTTTCCCTGCATGTATACTTGAGTGCCTTGCTGGGTAGCAAACACTTCAGTGAGTGCTTGGAATTTGTGATAAAATACATTTCAGACAGATTCACATTCAGATAAAGATAGGTTTATTCAAATAGAATATGCTTCCTTATTATCTGTGTGATTAATGATGCAGGGATAGAATATGCTGTGACTTGAATGATCCCTGAAGGAACTGCGAGACTTGCAGGAAACCAGCAAGGGAAATGTGCATCAGCTCTAAGCTATGCATGACGTTTCCCTCTGAATTAAATAGCTGAAAATGTACTTGAAAGGGTTTTCCTTGGGGAATATTATGAATAAGAATGAAGGTCCTAAGCAGCTTATCTTAGAAGTAAAATGCTCTGACCTGGACAGGAAGAAATAATATTTACTTTTACTTCTTTGGATTTGACACTCTGGTGGCTGTTGACTTATTTCACTGGGAATTTTACTCAGCTTTTAACTGCAGGAAAACAATTTTGCAGTTAGCACTAAACATACACAGAATTTAAGAAAGGAAGGGTAATGGCTGTTTCTTACCTCTGTACAAAATCCTTTTGAAGTGAGTCCTTTTCTCTGTTACAATCTTAACGCTTTTCCTCTGAGATCATAAGCACTTTCTTGAAGGGGCAGGACTGCAGTTCTTCAGAGAGAATAAGAATATTAATTCTGTAACTGAAGTGCATCCAAATTTGAAGGCATGCTCTTGGGTACCATTGGGATGCAAACCTTGGCTATACATTAGGTTAGTAACCAGTATTTCTGCACCATTGATTTCATTCTGATAATAGCTGACACAGTTAAATAACTGTTATTTAACTCATCACTTCATTGCTCTCAATGTGAAAACTCAGTAAAAATAAAGTTTCAGCACAAATGTTGTCAATAAGCCATTATATGAAATGTGAAGTTAGATCTTTTTTTACTGAGTAACAAAAATCTCTACTCTAGACACAAAAAAGATGTACAGCTAAATCCAGTAAGTTAAACTATATACCATCATTCTCTCTTCATAATGTACATTCTAGTAGTGCTCCAAAATACATAGGAACTGTAAAGGCCATTGAGGAGGAAACTAAACACTCATCACAAAATTTTACTGCAGCTTGTTACCCAACTTTCCATCCTTGTACAATGTATTTTGGAAAGCACAAGACTTTGTAACGGTGTCCTATATTAATTTCTACTGTGGTGGAAAGTAAATTCCAAATAAATGTGCTTGAAAACATTTAATGTTCTTTGCTTCATGTAGAAACATCATCAAGAGGAGAAAAATGTGAGCATCTGTTCATGTGTGTCATGTACTGCAGGAAGGAACAATCAGTGCATGAACCTCAGTGGAAAAGCAGAAGTCATGGCAATGAAGTAGCAGAAGACAGAATTAAATCAGGTTCAAACAGCTTGAATCTGTTGACAAGATGTTGAAGTGCCTGGTTTGCTGGAGCTGATGTTCCAGATTGGTCCCCAAATCACACTGCTATTCTGTGACAAATGTTTCCATTGCCAATCTAGAAAGAGTCTCATAATTTCCCCGTGTAACACATTATAAATACAGTGTTAATGCATTTGTAGGAGTTGTGAAAGTGATGCACTCTAAGTCATTGAACTTTTATTGGGAATTCTAAATGGAGGGAAAAGTCACTGGTCTTTACAAATGATGCAATTCCTGCTGTTAAAATGAGTCAATAAAAGGCTGCAGGCGCAGCAGTTATCTTATGCAGTCACTGGTGTTTGCTTCTGAACCTGAGCAAATTGTAAAGTGAGATTTCTAGACAGAAGATTTGGACACTTCTGCTTATTGCGAGGGTATTGCCTGAAGACAGAACAAAAGGATGTACAAAGGGCTTAGTGATTTTCAGGCCAACTGCTAAGTGAATGCTAAAATGAAGGTCAGAATTTTTCATGGACTGTGCTGCTGTGGGTGTTTCATACAGTGGGTCTCTCTATAAAACTCCACTGTATTTCCTCTTGTTCTTAAGGGGCATAAATTTATTGACACAATGGATGTTAAATGGTATTTTCTGAAGCTGGCTGATTTGGCATTCACAAAAATAACTTTGCGATTTAACAGGCAGAATTTTGCATCACACCAAAGCAAGCAGTATTTGTCTATTATTTGCCAGCAATTCTCAAATAGGTATGTATTTCTAGATCTCTGAAATATCTAGAATCTCTGAAATGAAACTATTTACAGTTACTCAATAATGAAATGGAAAAGTATGTACATTCCTAAATCATACTTAGATTTCTATTATTCCTCTAGTTATTTCAGACCTCCAGAAATCTCCTGCTGACTATGGCAGAAATTCCCTTCCCCCAGCATTGAGCCAGGCTGCAATTTTCTATAGCACTTAACATGCTGCTACATATTCTCATTTTTCCTCATGTACATGCTCTGAGTTTCAAGTGCTTGTTAAACACAGCCACAGTAACTTTGTGGGGAAGCATCCCAGGAGGACCTCTGGAAGCTTGAAACAAAGAATTCAGTGTACAATAGGCATCTCTCAGAGTTTCCCAGAATAATGAGCCGTACACATGACACAAAGGATTTCTGTGGTTTGAATGCTGCCTTTTTACCAGGAAGTGAGTTGGAAAAGGCCTAGCTTGTTTATAAATAAAACATAAATATTTGGATGCTTATGTGATCAACAATATGACTTGCTCAAAGTACGAGACTGTAAAGGTCAGTTTCTAATTCTCCTTTCCCTCACATTATAGAACAACACTTAAAATGTCAGCATTTATACCATTTTTAAAGTTTTGAAAGAAAGCCAGGATCAATATCATAGACTGCTTTCTTATGCAGTGTTTTTCAAGATAAGATGTTGCTTAATGGTGATCTTCTGTCCTGGCTTCTGCTATCCCTCAAATAATGTTGACAATAGTGGCTTTGGTTTTTTGAAGTACCCCAAATTTTGCTGGCATTAGCAGATTCAGCCAAAAGGAAAAGATCCATGAAAAAGGTGGGCCTGGTTCTTCTCTCTTTTCTCTCTTTTCTCTCTTTTTTACTGATCTTGGAAGAACTGATCTCACTGACTTACTCTGGAGCTAGTCCTGACTCAGCCAAGCCCTACAACATGTAACTTCCATTACACAGGAGATCCTCTTCCTGTTCACAAATTGCACGTTAAAGCACTTAAGTTCCACTAGGAGCCCAGGCAAGCAGGAGCAAGAAGTTATTAGGGTGCTAGAAATAAGACCAATCCAGGGAAGGATGAGAGGAGCACTGCTACACACCAACACTCATTGGGAGTCATAAACCCACTTGCTTGATCCACAAATAATCACAGGCGTGTTTTTTGCTGTGAAACAGATGGTACTGGGGGGGCAAAAAAATATGTTCCCTTTTTCTCCTGTTAGCATTCTTGATTTTCAGGAGAACTGAGGTGTCCAAGGCCCTGATAGCTGCTCCTGAAGGCCTGAAGGACCATGCTGGAGGCAGTGGGGTAGTTCCTGAGGGGAGCACCTCCAGCCCTCACATGCTTGGCCACAGGACAGCAATGCAGGGAGGCAGATGTTCCACCTCACCAGACCCACAGTGCTTTGTGCTTGGTTTGCTTTGTAATTGTGACTGAGAGCTCCGGGCACCGTTTCCTCTCTCCACCTCGAGCCTCTGCCCAGGTTTTACCCAGTTACCAGTCCCTGTCTGCCTCCAGTGGCAAGGAGCTACCTATGGATTAACATCCTCTGCTTCTCCAAAGTCCTTCACCTTGCTGTTGCCCTGGTCTTCACTGAAAGCTAACCTCCATGCCATGGTTTACAGTGTAATTGCCTAAAAACCTTTCTCTGGGTTTGAGCCAAGTGTATTGCAGAATAAACTGGTATTACCCCAGCCAGCACGGGAAGTAGTCATCCTGATTTTGCTGCAGTTTGAACATTTTGTAGTTAGATCAGCATGAAGGACCAGGTAAACACAAGTTGGGAGAGGCCTGGGTATAGCTCACATATCTGAGCCTGGGTGGGTTCAGCACTTGGCAGAATTTTAGCTGTGATGTGTCAGGTACTTTAATTGCATGTGGGCAAGTGCTGATGTAATCCAGAATAAGGAGATTATGTACAGAGCAAACAGTTATTATTTTACCAGTGCATGCTGGAGTGACTTCTATATATACAGTAACAAACTTCCAGGCACTGTTTCTCAACCTTGTTTACAGTGGATTCTTCTTTTTTTTTTAGTTATATCCAATTAATTAAACATAAAATATAACATTTAATGCAAGATGAACTACCAACCACTGCCTCTATGGGAAAATGCTTCAGAACAGACACAGTGATTCATACAGAAGCCACTTCCTTCTGTAATCAGAAAACACTTTGGCCAGGAAGGACTTAGGTCCATACAGCACACCCTGCAGTCCTCATCCTTGTTGGGGTCTCCATGGGCTCACCTGAGAGACCACAGCACAATTCCCTTCTGGGATAAGAGGGAGGACACACCTTCATCTTGCCCAGGCACAGGTTTGGGATGCAGCTGGGTCACATCTCCAGGAATAGAGGCACCCTCATTGCACCAGCATAGGCCTAGCAGGAAACAGAATGGAGGAAAAGGAAACATCCAGGAAAAGGATAGAAAAACATATAGCCTGGGAGAGAGAGAAGAAGCAAATGAACATGCAGTATGCAGACACAGAGTCCAAACTGAACAAGATCTGTTCACATCTTTTTCAGGTTGAAACCACAGCTGGCCTCAGTCTTGAGAGAAACAAACTATTTTAAACTGCCCTCGTGCTCCTGTCCTTTCACAGTGAGTCACACTGTTCTGCCTGCTGCCAGCTTCAAGGCTCAATTCCCTGCTGGGACTTTGGTTGAAAGTGGAGGCCTGTACATACCTAATGACAGTGTGCCCACCTTGGCTCCTAGAGAAATTTGGGGATGGGAGGGATTGGGGTGTCCCAAACCATTGAAAAAAACCCCACTTTTTCCTGAACAAGAGAAAAATAAAACTAAAATCACAAGGCTGCTAGGAAGCTCAAAGTGCAATGTCAGCACTGAGCTTGCCTGTTGGGCCAGCAGAGGTAGGGGATGCAAACAGTGGGAGTTTTTACTGAAACTGTGAATGGTGTTGTTAGAGATGGACCCTAAAAAGTAGCCAAAGCAGGATCACCCAGAGAAAAGCAGAGACAAGACCTTAACTGTAGAATTCTTTTCACGGTGTGTATCTGAGTAGAGGACAATTTGACATCATCCCTTACAGTAGAAAGTATTTTTCAATTAAATCCTGAATGGGGCAGCATCAGTCACATGGTTAGTTCCAGTCAGAGCATTTATTCTGAAATAACCTCCTGTAGAAATGGTGATGCATAAAGAGCTGAAGAATGAGTATGCCAATGAGCAAGAAAATAAATGTCCTGACTCCTATGGTACAGCTGCCTTTGCATGCAGTCAGTCTCCATCAGTGGTTATAGAGTTGCCACTGTTAAATCATCTTCTAAATTCTGTCAGGTTTTGTTACTGTGCAAATCTGACCTCATCCTGGTCCCCTGCCAGCACCAAAGAGCTGTTCTATTTACCCACTGCTGATGCAATATCTAAACTCAAAAGGTTTACAGTAAGATATTTAAAATGGAGGGAGAATAAAAACCAGTGCTAGTACAGCAACTTAATGTCTGAAACATAGTTTAAGGTAGTTTGCCAGTTTAAGAAAAAACCAAAACCTCTTTGTATGGTTTAATCAACTTATGGGAAGGTCCAAGGAGTGCCAGAGCCCTGGGCTAGGATCAAGGAGGGTGCAACAAGCCCTTCCCTAACCATCAACCCGCAACATCAGTCCTGCTGCTCACAGACCCATAGCCTCAAACAGCCAGGAGGCACAAGGAAAGGCTTTTGAGCTCTATGTAAATACAGAATAAATGCAGGCTCTGCAATACTGCTTTTAAATGTGTTTGATTAGATTGAGTAGATAAATGTGCAGTTGCATCCTGGGGAGTACAGGGAGGGGACCCTGTACAGCAGGGACAGAACATCAGAGAGGTCATAATGGGTCTAACGTCTTTACTAAGTCTTTACTAATTTTTCCATACTGATTTAATTTTCAGGATGCTAGTGTAGGTATCCACCTTGAAGATTATGACCAAGAACTCAGAATGATGTGACCATTTCAGGAATATTCTCTGAGTAGTAAGTGGGTGGATTTTTAAATTATTATTATTATTATTTAAATTTTATTTTTTCTTGGTTTGAGTTTGCTGTCAGGGTTGCTTGTTTCCAGCCGTTTAATTTTCTTTGGGACTTGGTACACTGGAAATACACCACACCTCAGGATAAACACAATAAATGAAATATCACAACTCTTTTATGTGTGTGTAATATGTGGTAGCTTTCATTCAGAGGGTGTGGCTGAGCAGCAGGGCATCTGGCTGCTCTGTTTGCCCAGTTTTAGCTCTACTTCATAAATTCTGATAAAATCGTGGAGGAGAAGCAAAGCATGCTTTTAGACCTGGGTGTGCTCAGCTGGGGGATCCCAGGATCCACTGCAGCAGTGGCAGAGGCTTTTTTGGGTCACAGCAAGGCAGTGACAAGCCTCAGAGATATCCATAGAACAAGCAGGCCTCCTCAAGACCCAGGAGAGGCTCTGTGCAGTTTATTAGAAAGCCAGCAAACTGCTGGAAGTCATCAGAGCAAGAAGAAGAAAGGATGGGCATTGCACTGTCACCATGCATGGGAAGGGGGGGAGTAGTGGTAGGGATACTTGTTTTCAGCTGCTTATGCTGGATTTAAAAGCCTCTTATTTTAATATACAATTTTTAGTGCTTTTGGAGACAAGCTGTCTCTATATTGGTGGCATTACTGTAATTAAATTTGCACATTGGGTTTGCAATAACAATGTAACATTCTGAATATTCTAATGAATTTAAATTAACTTGTAATACTTGGAAGTTTGAGAGAAACCTCTTTTTGAGGTTGCTGTGCTTCGAAGAACTAGAAAGAAGATCATGATGAGAGACAAACAATGCTCCAATGTGCCTATCCCTGCCTCAGACTGGGTCCAGTGTGCATTTTTCAGACCATTTGATTAACTTTCACTTCATCCAGACTTTAGCTCCTGGATCACACAGACTGTCATTCTGCAGCCCCTCCCACCCCTGAAGCAAGGCTGCACCACTCAGCTCTCTTTTCCCCCAAGCCTTCCTCCAAACTCTGTCCCAGTTAAGTCTGTCCCAAGTCCCAGCCTAGCTGCAGTTTTTGTGTTCCCCCACTGCTGCCTACCAAGACATGCCTGGTGGGCTGCTCTGGCAAAATCTGCACAGAGGAGGCTCCAAGAACCAAAGGTAGCACACAGGCAGAAAAAAGAAAATGCTATTTTTAGTCATGTCAGATGTGGAAAGATTTATAGCAGGTTCTTTATAAAGCTCTGAGATTTCCTGAAACTTTTAAAATTTCTTCTTTGGGCCACACCTTTCACAGAAGGAACAATCTTTCTGCATCAATTTTTATATAAATCATATGCCAGCCACCTATCTTAGCTTGGCAAACTTTTCATTCAGTGCAACTTACAGTAAAATTTTATGTTAAACAGAAAGGAAAATGTTTTATAGATGTCATAACTCCCCCACTTTTTCACTTCAAGCCAAACCACAGTAACTTCATAAAGTGAATTTATTTTCCATAATGCATCAGAGATACTGTGATCAATAGAGTGGAAAATAATCTGTTGTAAAATTCTGACATGAGAATTATGAAAAGAATCATAGTGCATGTAATCTGTCTGATAAGCAGCATAAGATTTGTTACGTGTCATAAAATTTTGAAGTAAAAATTACATTGTCTGCACCACAAACAGTATGTGAATCTAACAAAAGCCATAATGGCAAATAATTTATGTTATTGTAGTGAAGTTTTTCTGTTGTTGCTGCCATTTTTATTATTGTCTTCTTATTATATCAATGCAATACTTTAAGCGTATATTTTTTCTGATCAGATCTTCCTATTGCTCAATCATGTTTTTCATTGGCATCTTTTTTACTTGTTCATTGACCTTTTTACTTGTTTTGACTTTTTTTAGGAGTATAGGAATATGATGAATGATTAACTTCCTTCTGATGTTATCTTACTCCACACAGTTCAGGTAGATTATTAGGTTTTTCTTTTCTCCTCCCTAACAGGCAAGAAAAAGGGAAGGGAAGTTCCGGGAAGGGAAGTTCCGGGAAGGGAAGTTCCGGGAAGGGAAGTTCCGGGAAGTTCCGGGAAGTTCCGGGAAGGGAAGGGAAGTTCCAGGAAGTTCTGGGAAGGGAAGTTCCGGGAAGTTCCGGGAAGGGAAGTTCCGGGAAGTTCCGGGAAGGGAAGGGAAGTTCCGGGAAGGGAAGGGAAGGGAAGGGAAGTTCCGGGAAGGGAAGTTCCGGGAAGGGAAGG
>JBBMKD010000115.1:57683625-57694681 GCA_037834095.1 Argya squamiceps
TGGCACTGCTCTCCAGCCTCTCATTGCCCAGTCTGTCTGTACACCCAGGGCTGCCCCAGCCCAGGTGCAGAGTCTGGCACTTTTCCCTGTTAAACTTCATATGGTTGGTAATGGCCAATTCCTCCAATTGTTGAGGTCTCTCTGCAGGGTCTCTTTGCCCTCCAATTAGGTGTCATTGTCAAACTTAGAATTTCTTTGAGTCCTGTGTCTAATATATAATATACTGATATGTATTTAATTTGATTTTTCAAAGGGAAGATATTCAATAACCTCAAGAATAAGAATGCCTGAAAATTTTCTTTTATCTTCTACTGAATTCTTCATTAGTGGGGCAAACTTTTCTAAGGCAAGGTCTGGTTGTTAGTTCATACGCTGTTTAGGAGCAAATCTTTCCACATAAAAAATTAGTTCTGCATTAAATGCCTTACTTCAGAAGAGTTCCTGTTTCTTTGGCAACTGCAGCATTACAAATGAGTCTTGGAGCAAACACCTAAGCCCTGGAGGAGTGCTGGAATTTCAGGTACAGTCTTATTCTCAGTGATTTCAGCACAGTAATTTCAGGCAGCTTCCAGCTCAGCATGATGTACTTTGGAATTGTTTGTCTGATAGTGAACCTCGATTTGAAAAGGGGTGGGATTGCAAACCAAAGCTTGAGACCTTGTATTTTTTAAAAATTTGTTTCTTCTCAGCATAGCTCTTTCTTCAAGACAAATAATAATAATAATAACGTGAAATGATCCTTGCCTTTGATTTGGAACCTAATGGGGGAAACAGGAAATCACTCAGGGTTAAACAACAGCATGAAGACATGGGCCACAGAGCAACATTCCTATGTGACCTGTTAGGGGTGGGCAAACCCGACTGCACAGAGTGAAAATGCAACTGGCTCCTGGGCTTCCTGCCAGCCAGTGCAGCCTAGCTGCTCTCTGGGAGCGAACACTAAAAACTAGCTGATTTTGTTCCATTTACCAGATGGTGCCCTTTCCTGCCAAAGTTCAAGTTCTCAGGAAAAAACATTTATTTACAGCTTAGGCAATTTTGTAAAAGCAAGTGAGTTCTACAAACAGAATAAAACCTGTCACCAGGCAAGTGTTATTTAGCTAGTTCTGTTATCACTGGTGTTGACCCCTTTTTTTTTTCCCAGCATTACTCCATCTCACCTTACTCGTTTACATATTAACTGAATTAATTAGTAGGGAAAGATTTGAACCAGCTGGATTTTACTGTAACTGGATTACCTCACAGGAACATGCAATCCATCAGACAGGCTAAAGAAAACACTTTGCTGGGCCATAGTCTCCCTATAGCCCAACCCATCTCAAATCCTGTATGAGATCACTGAAATCTCTAAGTAGATTGCATGCTTACCATTGTAATGCAGGGAAATATCCTGGTAACAAAACTTTGCATCCAGCAATCAGCTGCTCTTGCCTCAGCCAGCCACACTGCCGGGAACAGGGGCTGGTATGGACTTGTGCTCTTTAGTCATTTCGACCATTCCCTCTCCAAAGGCAAGGCACATTTTGGTTAGAAATGGGATGCACTTACTTTGGTTTTATGGACAGCTGTTTTACTGTTTTGAAATACTTTCAGGGGTGAAATTATTTTCTGTTCTTCCATCAACACAAGCCAAATGTCAAAGGTGTGAATGATGAAACACCCACAGATCTAACCACACTGGCCAGTAGAAATCTGTCGGCACTGTACTAGCAACAGGTATTATCATCATGGGTGCCAGTCCTGTCAAACCTGCCTGTTCAAGTATCTCTGCTTGCCCCTGTGAACCCTCTGATGGGAACCCTTTGTAAACCACCATCCTATTTTAGCTGGTTGCTGGTTTGGGATTTACACTAGAGTGGGAAAACCCTGTTCTGGCCCTCCAGCTACACCAACCACAGTGAGTGAACTCATGTGAATCATTAGCCTATTTTACTAAATTGCCCTTAAACCACTCCTATCAGCTGCATACTGCTCAGCATCACACCTCAGTGTCTGTGGTACTGCTGTCTGCTGTGGCATGGAGAGGGTCTGAAAGCCTCTGCACCACATGTGGCTCTTGCAGCTGCAGTAGGGATTTGCTCCTTTATTTCTGGTTGGAGACTGCATGTGCTGAGCCCAACTGGGAACATTCAATGGCAGTTTTCATCTTCCTGCCTCCGGGGCTGTCAAGGCAGCAGCTTCTTTGTGTGGCAGAAATACAAATTATGTGTTTCTATTTCAGCCATCCAGAATATTCAAATATACTATACTGAGATTTACTAAGAAAAGACACTTCCAAAATATTAAAATAATTTTAAGAATTAATACTCCCACCCCACCCTCCTTTAAATGCAGAGAACTACACTTTGGGGTAATCTGGAGCAATGAGAAGAGAGGTAGAAGATCTGCTTATAGCTTGCTGGAGTAACTTCATGGAACAACACCACTCTGAAATGTACAGTTGCAACACAATGGTTTATAAAGAGAACAGAGTATGCCAGAACTATTTAAAAATGGTAAAAATGAAATGTTTTCATTGTGTTTTGGAATAGCTTTCAAAAAAGCATATTATATTGAAACCAAACAGCCTGGAAAATGCTTTGGAATTTTATTCAGAAGAAAACTGATTTTTTTGACACTTATCCAGCTCAAAATAAAGCCATACTGCAAAATATGAGACATTTTTCTGAACTAGAATTTACATACTTTGTATTGTTCATGTCCTACTTAAGTTGCAGAAACAGGATGTGAAGACCATTGCAAGGCCAGTTTTTGTTAACAGGTACAAGGAGAGTTTATTCTTCCGTACATTCAAATGTTCTAGTCTGCTTCTTTTATTCTTTTTTCCAGCTGCTGAGAGGTTTTCTGCTGATTTCCTGTTGGAAGGGAAATTCCTCTTAAATGTGGAAAGAAGAGAAGTCAGAATGGGAAGCCAAGATTAAAGAATAGGTATCTTGTCAGTATTGTATGTGTGGCAGGGAAGGAGCACAATTCTTCATAAGCAGCTGCTCAATTGGAGACATGGTGTCAAGCTCCATTCTTCCAAAATAATGAGTTTCTATGTGGGGCTTCAACACAGTGTAACTTATCTTTCTTCTGCATGGAATCCTTTGGATTCATGCACTGTAGAATTTCAGCCTTGTGATACAATCTCAATTACATTTTGACAGGTGAAGAAGTGTCATAAAGCCTTACCCTATTTTCTCACCTTCTGAAACAGTTGTTGTGAAGGATGCCATGGTTGAATTCCAGCTGGTAACTCAGCCCCACCCAGCCACTTGCTCACTCTCCCCCACAAGTGGGATGGGTGAGAGAACAGGAAGAGTAGAAGTGAATAAACTCATGGGTTAAGATACAGACAGTTTAACCGGGAAAGCAAAAGCTGCACAATTAATTTACTGCTTCCCATGGGCAGGAATGTGTCCAGTCACCCCCAGGACAGCAAGGCTCCAACATACAGGGTTGGGAAAACAGACACCAGCACTCTGAACTTCTCACCCCTTTCCTCCTTCTTCCTTCAGCTTCGTATGCTGAGCATGCCACCATATGGAATGGGATACCCCTGCAGTAATTTGTGGGCAGCTGCCCTGGCTGTGTCCCCTCCCAACTCCTTGTGACCCCTCCCAGCCTCCTCACTGCTGGGGTGAGGAGAGAGGCAGAAAAGGCCTTGACTCTGTGTGAATACTGCTTAGCAGTAACTAAAACATCTCTGTGCTATCATCACTCTTTTCTGCACAAATTCAAAGCACAGATCTGTACAAGCTACTCTGAAGAGAACAAATTCCATCCCAGTAACCAAAAGTAATCTGAAACTAAGATTTTTCTGACTCTTTTATCAGATTGTACTTATGAGGTGTGATTCAAAGCACACTCATCCTTGCATCTGTATTACTTCACCTGGCAGCCTATTGCTATGGACATTGGTCATTGGAATTAACACATAAGTCAAAGTGAAAATATGCAATATCCCAATTCCTTACATTAACTGAGACAAACTCCTTGGAGATGCCCCAATTCCTTTTGTCTTTCATTTAGTACTCCAGCATTGTCTCACCTTTTTCTGTCCAGTTTCCAACTTTGATTTCAGGCAGCCATGCACCACCCCACTGCTGCTATGGAGATGCTGCAGTGGCAGTTGTGTAAGACACACAAGAACCCTCCCTCATCCCAGTCCCTCTCCTCACACAGCATCCCTCTCCACAATGGAGGATGCCTGAGTGTGTAGATTCTACAGGGGCCTCTGCAGAGCAGCCTTCCTGTGTGCTTTTGGCAGCTGCTGCACCTTGGAGTAGCCACAAAGTGCAATCAAATCTTAAGAGATACCTGTGTGTAGCAGTGGATTATCCAAGATGAACAGTGCTGCCTTGGAAAAGGTACCACTGCACTGCACATCTGGGTTTATGTAATGGGGTGTTGTTTCTGAAGTTACACACTAAATGTGCTTGCAGACCTTTTCTATGATAAGGGTGGCTCCAGGGAAAAAAAATCTGTGTCCCACATCTTTTAAAATCTCCCTCTGTAGACTGTCAATTGATGGAGCAAAAATACTTTTAATCTGCTCTGAAATGGAAAGCCCAGATTTCTCATCAGGATGATTTTCTGTTTGAGCTCTTTGCTGGTCTTGTTTCTCTTAAGTATTTTCTCTGATACCAATTCAATTACATATTATACATATTATAAATTACATGGAAACTCTTCCCTCCCTAGACACCTCAAACATTCAACGAATAGTACAGATAATCAACAACATATCATCCAATTGCTAAAAGCTGACTATTATTCTGCATGATCAAATCACAAAATCCCCTGTGTCTGTCTCCTATCTGGGGCATGGATTTAAAAGGCAGCTGTATTCTGACTTCTATTCATTTGTTTGGAGCATTGCACAAGCCTGCTAACAATTGCATAAATCAGCCTTTGTTTAATGTTAACTGATAGTCTTTATTGATTACTGGCCAAACTTCTTTTTGAATCATCTGTATTTAGTTCTGTATTTAATAACTCTTCTGGGTGCTATTATAAAAACCTGACCAATAAAGTCCCTAAAAAGAGCCATTTTACAATGTCCTTCCTCAAAACCCAGCTCATTGCATTAATTTCCAAAACCACACAGAAACATTCTTTAAATGAGTATGAATTAGATGGAACATCAGGGCTTTGTTTGATCTTTGACTAATTTGGTATACTATGGGAGCAGTGTCATTACCCACTGACATTCCCCACCACTGGGATAGCCTTAGTGCACACTGGTGTTCTTGCCAAGCCAATTGCACATCTGTGACCATGCTCTCCCAGGTTCTTTCTCCTGTTCCACATTGTGGAACACGGGAACGGGATGGCTTAATGGCTCATCATTTTTACTATTGTTATTTATTGCTGCCTTGCTGTGTGGGCAAAACAGATGCAGAGAGATTTAGAATACAAACACTGGCTAAGCCATGCAAAGCTGCTTGTGGATCCCTGAGTCAGCAGCATCCTGCTCTGTGTCTGCAGGCAGGGAGAGGGAGCAGCCCTGCAGTCTAGTGACACATTGCTCCACAGCTCTGCAAGCTGGACACATGGGTGTCCACATGTGCCCTTTCTCCTTAGAGTGGTCCTGCTGCAAATTCACCCACTGAGCTGCCAGCAGGGGTGGAGTGGGAGACTACTGCTAGGTCACCATTTATCTTGTCTGATGCACTGTCAGTAAAGTGATCTCAATCAAATCTTGTTGAAAAAGGGCTTTCACAGTCTGTGGGGAAATGGATCCCATCTGTCTCTGAGCAGTGACATGCCTCATCTTTGCTTATGTGACGGATTCTTTTTCATACCAGATGTTATGTTAGCTAGGCTTGCCAGCCAGAAAGATTTTAGTGGTTTCAGAGGGACTGGGACTCTGCTCAGCTGAGTGGGTTTGTCTACCATAAGCAGGATTTGATTAGTTTTGAAGACAATCAAGAAGAGCCAAGGAAATACTACCTTTATTCTTGCTCAGTAGGAACAATCTGATACACATTGGGTCTGCTGTGGTTTTAATAAGATTGCACTTGCATGTGAGATTTGATCCCAGGGCACTCTTGACCCATCACCTTTGAACTGGTTGCCAACGGCCAGTTACTCACAAAGATGAAAAGCTCCAGTTTATTCCAAGTCTGGAAATAAATGAATTCCTTCCAATTTACTGGGCATCCTCACTTATTCCATCACTCATCTTTGGCATAAATGTTAGTGTCAAGACTCCACTGACTTTTTCCATGTCTCTGGCCACAGATGCTCTCAGCACATAAAGCTGTTTTGAGAGAGTTGTGGTGAAAATAATTACAACAGAATAGAATAATTTACTTTGGGAAGCATCTTTAAGATCACTGAGTCCAACCACTAAGGCAGGACTGCCAAGTGCTTCAGTAAACCATGTCCCTGGACTTATAGTTCTATCCTTCCAATACACATTTGTGAGTGTATTGATTTCCAGTATATTCTCTGTTCTACATCAATATTTTCAAGGAATTGAATATTTCTGAATGACTGGGGTCTTCTAGTCTTTTAAAGGAATTCTGCATATGCCCCATTTAGGCAAGGGTATATTGTTCTTGGCATTCAGGCAAGATAGACTTGGTTAAGTCCTGTCTGTACCTCATTTATATTAATGTCACTTGGAGTAAACTTATTGATTGGTTGAATTTGGCACTTAACATGTCACAGTTTTCTAGAGCTATTGTGCAAGGTATTGGGGATAACATACAGACATAGAAAAAAATTGTATTTAGCTTTTTTTCTTTGGGACATAACCTGGGATCCAAATCCATCCCTGTGTATCAGGCTTTTGTGGCTTGTTGGAGCATGTTTCGGAGATAGAAAACTGTGGCTTGTCTTATACTGCAGGTCCATTTCCCTTATTGATTGCTAAAAGTAAGAAACTGGGGAAAGAAATTATTTGCTCTTCCTCTTTATACTTATATGCTAAAGAGACAAACAGCTGTGCTAGCACTTCTTCGTGCAGGCCATGCAGTCTCATCCTGCTTCTCTTTTAAACAGCTCAGACCAACTCTGTGGATGATTTGGAAGCACTCTTGGAAGCTTGATTATGTGAGTAGATATGTGAAAGGCACCCACCAGCCACCTCTGCAGGACTGTACTGCAGCCCCCAAACCTGGCTGTCCCATCCTGTGTCCCATTCCAGCTCCTCATGGGGAGAAGAATGTTGATGTCAGCAGGGAAAAATTGCCTTTCTGGCACCGTTTTGACCAGCATTTCCTGTAAGCTGGGCAGGCTCCATTCTGCAGATCTGCTTGACTCCAACTCGCCTGCTTTGGAACCAGATTGTCACTGACCTACTTTCCTGTCCCTGGCCCAGCTTGGCTGCTTTCTCCACTGCTGCATGCCCTGGCACCCCACAGCTGCCTTTCCATCTGCATGGTAACACACCTTACCCCACAACAACACATTCAGTTCAGAACAGTTATCAGCTCATTCTCTTTGTGGAAAGATCACTGTAACCCGATGTGTTCCCTGTGATATTTGGCAGCTTAACCTGGGGAAAGGAGCAGGGAAAGGAGAGTTAAGAGAGCGTCTCTGACTGCAAGGGCAGAGACTGTTGCCTTTTGCATACCGTTTTCATTTCTCCCAGCTAATGCTGGAACCAGCCAAAAGAATTCCTTCTTATGCCAACTGGAGCGCATTAAGAAGTGATTTAATGCAGCGTTCAAGTTTGGCCAAAGCTGTTTTGATTTAGTAATGTCTCTTACAAATACATGCCAAAGTATCCAGTTTTCTAGTAATAACTTTAGGCCTGGCAATATGACTCTTTAGAATAAATACCAGGTTTTTAAATCTATCATGAATGTGTTTGCAATTAGTTCACTTTATCTTTCAGATTTAAAAGGAGGATTTACTTAAGATGACACAACTATGTGCTGGACAGGCAATAATTTGATCTATGTAGTAAAATAGGGCTTTGCAAATGAGGGAGAAAATGAGGGATTGTCTAATGTAAGATATACAGAAACGTATCTCTTTTTATAGAAAATTATTCCCTCTGGCACTTTTTAAAACTCACAATACAGCTTCTTTAACACATTATTAGAGATTTAAAGTGTGAAAAAATCAAGAAGCATTCAGATTGGGGTTTTGGCTAGGTAACTTTAGTCTGGAAAACTCAGGTTCAGATTTTCAGTTCCTGAGCATTGAATTCTTGGCTTTGGATATATTGCCAGCTACCTCAACAAGGGAAAGTTCCTACTTCTTTATTTTCATTTCTTCTTATTTCAGTGATTATAAAGTAAGGAAAAAGTTTCAGGAAAACATTCTTTGTGGGAAGTAAGTAACTTCTGGCAAGAATAAAATGTAATTTCTTAACAGGCATTTTGGAGCAATAAAGTTATCCAGCAACCTATTAATATCTAACCTACTATCACTGTGTCCTTGACTGTGGTTTTGAAAAATGTCTGCCTCTGAATCACTTTTTGTCCTATTTCTTCCCTTGCTTTCCTCCTCCACCCCTGTGCAGTCCCTTTCCAAATAATGCATAAATTCTCAGTCCAGCATATAAAGTCAAATCCATGTTTCATAAACAACACAACTTTTCAACATTTTCCCTTTATTAGGGAAAAAAGTTAGAGGCCCCTTAATAGCCAACACATAAAATGTAAATTCCTGCTGAAATAACTGTACATTCAAGAATCCAGTTTAGTTATTGCTAGTGTCTGTGAATGTAATTTTCACTCACACACTCTTGCATGCTATTGTAACATGAACACTACAAAGATTTGGGAAGGTGTTTCTTGACTACACTGTTTATTTAATTATTAAAATTTAATTATTAAAAATTAAGAATTTGCTGAGTAATCTTTTTAAAACAGTGTCTATTTTCACAGAGGAGCCTCAGTTTGGACAGCAGCCAGTCTATTAATGCAGGAAACTGGTCAGCTTGTATAGAATATTTGCTAGTCCCTGCAAGATTCAAGTTCCACTAAAATGTTTCCAGTACATTGATTGCAATACTAGTGAAGACCTCACATTTTCCTTTTTTATTTCCTTTTTAGTCACAAAAAAGTACACATTTTATTTGTCAGCAAAGTTAACAGTAAAAGCATCACATACTTAGGCTCTGCCTTAGTCTGCTATATCTGGTTGTCTTGGTGCAATTGTTCTATTTACAGCAACCACAGATATTTCCAAGAAACACTTATATTGACGGGAAAAATACTGCAAGTACATAATCTTGGTGGAAGTATAAAAAATTTTTACATTTCACTTAGTAAATCAGCAATTAAATGCATCTGGCATGTTTTATAGACTGGTAAGGAGGTACAAACAGGGGTTCATCCTGCAACATGACCTCCCTCTCGTCCTCCAAATGCCAACCTCCACTTTTATATATTAAGAAGGATCTGGCACTGGGCCTTCCTATTACAGTTTTAACAATAATTTGAGTAACAGGGTCTGTGCAATGCAAAGCACGTGGGATGACCCATTACAGCTGCAAACTGCCATTCAGTTATATTGCTCATTCACAGCTACTCTGCTGGAACTGGAGTCAGCTTATATAAACCTCAAACTCAATTCCCTCCCCAGGATCAGATTTGCCCCCCTCTTATAGTGACTCAAAGGAGAGCAAAATCAGGGTCCTTGAGCAGAGCCTGAGATTTCTGCTCTGTTGAAGAAGCATCCCAGTTTTGGGACTGCCTTCCACCCAAGAACACATACTTCATATGAGTATTTGGCCCTGGAAAGCTGTTGTTTTAAAAAGAGATCCTGCTTGTGCATATGTGCAACAGATCACTATTGAACTCATCACCTTGATATCCACTGAGACACACAGCTAGTAAAAACCTTTATGAATTTAAAGACAGGCTAGCTCAGCAACGCAGTGAAGTGGAATGATAAGGCATAATCTGTTCTCAACATTTCATTCTTCATATTCCTATATGTCTCAGTTGTATATGGAATAACATATCAACTTTTCAGTCCAGCACTCTATGCCACATGAGACTTGGACAATGCTGTCAGGCACATGGTGTGATTCTTGGAGTTGTCCTGTGCAGGGCCAGGTGTTTGACTTCAGTGGTCTGTGTGGGGACCTTCCAATTCAGGCTATTCTCTGATTTTGTGATTACTTGGTATTATCATGTGGTGGCAGCTCCCTGTCTTGTGCTTGAGAACAAATTCTGTTCAAATTCTGCTCTGTTTCATCTGAGATTCAAATACTTTTACACCTAATAGAAGCACAAAAATTTCTTACTGATATATACCTGTTGGGTAATAATCTTTCAAAAAATTAACAAGGTGTAAAACCACTTTGAGATACAAGGAAGGAAGAGGTGAAAAAATTTATCAAAGTAATTCAACTGGAGAAAAACATGTGCACTTCTGGTATGAAACTGCCCCCATTATATCCTGAAGAAGCAGCTGAAAAAGATTTTTCATATCCCAAACCTTACGAGTTGTTGTTCAGTTTCCTTTCTTCCAAGTGTTAGTTGCTACATTTATGACCACTGATTCTCTTATCATTTTAGACCATCATGACACTGCATCAGGAACTCAAAATTCAGGATATGGGATGGGTCTTTCAAATCTAATGGAATACATAGAATACATCCATTCGTCTCAGCTGTCTTGAATTAGATTTGCAAAAAGAGAGAAGACATTTTAATCTCATTTTTGTGTCTCTTCTTTAAAACACAAATTGAAATTCAGTGATTACTTACATGTCCAGATAGAGAAATCATTAGTAGGCCCTAAATAAAGGTAAATTTGGAGGGTTGTTGTTTCAGTAAGAAATAAAAAATACACTCACATCAGCCATAACAGAAAAGATTTTATGGTGGTCAATGGAAATAAATCCAGTTGGAAGCCAGTCACTACAATTGTTGCCCAGGGATTCAGTACTGGGACCAGTCCTGTTTATTATTGCCCTTGATGATCTGGACAAGGGGATTGGGTGCACTCAGTCACTTTTCAGATGACATTAAGCTGGGTGGCAGTGTTGGTCTGCTGGAGGGCAGGAAGGCTCTGCAGAGGGTTCTGCACAGGCTGGATCATGGGCTGAGGCCAATGGTGGGAGCTTCAACAAGGCCCAGTGCCAGGTCCTGCCCTTGGG
>JBBMKD010000115.1:57701031-57711616 GCA_037834095.1 Argya squamiceps
TTTTTTCTTTTTCTTATTAAATTGTATTTCTGACTTGGAGCCTCTCGTTTGTTTTGCTTTCAAACCATTACACATATTTAACAGAGGCTGCATTATTTTACAGCACATTGGAATTTCAAATTAGCTTGATTTGGTCTCATATTATTCCATTGCTTTTGATATATCTTATACATAAGTAATTCAGACATGCCGAACATTGCACACTGTTGTTGAAAAGTAACATAAAGGAAAAAAAAAACCCTTATAAAGTATTCAAAGGCTGCAGTTTTTAAATTACAACACAATATGTGAAAAGACCTCTAAAAAACTCACATTGTAACAGATTCGTACATATTTAAAGATCAGTTAATTAAAAATAAATCTATTATTGTCTCTTTATTCCACATTCCGAGACTTTAAAAGGCTTCTCACATGCTACAGTTGCCCTATAATCACAATTCCAAAAAATGAATTCAAGACTGAAAATATAATTACCCTAGAGTAATATATAATGTGGTGATTCATCTCATCTAAAAGCAGCTGCTTTTTTTGTCACCTTTGTAAGTAGCATTCATTTCCCTGCCATGAGCACAATTTACAAATTCATCCCTAGGCTCAGATAGCATCATTAGCATATATTTAGCAATAGCAGACAGTGAGCAGCAGGTACAAGTGGCTGGTTGATGAGCTAATATGCTTTGGGCATTCTTCCAGCTTGTACAATAAGAGAGAAAATACACCACTTCAAAGTCTGAGTCACAAAACAATTAGCAGAAGAGAATGACAAAACAACCTAAATACTCAGCACTGAGCAGGGGGTATAGATATACTGACGCATTTATCATTCTGGTTAACTCAAGAAATTATAACCTGAGTGAAGAGATGCATCAGTGTGTTATAGACTCATTTAAATATCTGTTTGTATCTTTGCGTGTTTTGTGGTTTTTGTCTGTTTGGCTTCCTTTTTTTTTTCCAGGGGGATGTCAGTAATGAAAAAGTAGGCATCTGCTGCCTACCATCAGTGAGGGCAATTATCCAACAAATCATAGCTGGAAGATATTGCTGTCAACAGGATTTACAGGATTTGAATATTTTCATTTTATTGAAGAATGCCAGTTGCATTATATATGTTGATAAATAAATGTGCAAGAACTGAGCAAGTGTGTTTGTTGTGATTTATTTTCTTCCAACTTGAAGTAGATACCTGCTACTGTTCAGTGACACCCATATCAGCAAGCACTGACACAGGCATAGAGTCCACTTCAAAACATGCTGATAATTAACCTTCTATTATGTTAAAAATACATATCTTGAAAGACTGTGAGAAAATCTTTCTTTCACATGTGTTGCATTTTGTGGTTTACCCCAACTCAGCCTCGTTTCCTAGTAATTGTGACTTTCAAAACCTTGTCACTGGTTTCAGAAGTGCTTACTGCCTGAGCTAGCACCACGCAGGATCACCACAATTCACACATGAAATACTGGCTTTTATCATACAGGACCATTCAGTGGGACCTGGATAGGCTGGAGAGTTGGGTGGAGAGAACCCTAAGGAGATTTAATCAGGGAAAGTGCAGAGTCCTGCACCTGGGGAGGAATAACCCCAAATATCAGCTGAGGCTGGGGCTGCCCTACTAAAGCACAGCTCTGTGAAGGACCTGGGAGTCCTGGTGGGTGACAGGTTGACAAGGCTGTGTCAAGGCTGTGTGTCCTTGTGGCCAGGAGGCCCTGTGAGATCCTGGGGTGCATCTGGATGTGTGTGGCCAGAGGGTTGAGGGAGGTGATCATGCCCCTCTACTTGGCCCTGGTGAGGCCACATCTGGAGAGTCCAGTTCTGGGCTTCTCAGTAGCAGACAGACAAGGAGCTACTGGAGAGGGTCCAGCAAAGGACCACAAAGATGACGAGGAGTCTAGAGCATCTGCTTATGAGACTGAGGGAGCTGGGACTATTTGGAAAAGAGAAGACTGAGATTCACATAAATCTATCTAAGGCTATAAATAAAGGTAAACATCTCAAAGGCAAGTGCCAAGAGGATGGTGCCAGACTCTTTTTGGTGGTGCCCAGTGACAGGACAAGGAGCAATGGCCATGAAGTTCCATCTCAACATGAAGAAAGCTTCTTTACATTAAGGGTGACACTGGAGCAGGCTGCCCAAGGAAGTCATGGAGTCTCCCTTGCTGGAGACATTCAAAACTTACCTGCATGTGTTCTTGTGTCACCTCTCTTGGTGACACTGCCTTGGCAGAGGGTTGAACGGGATGATCTCCTGAGGTCCCTTCCAACCCTAATAAATCTGTGATTCTGTGAAAGACTATTTAAAGCAAAACAAATAGCCAGCATTTCCAGATGAGTATAAGTTCAAATGCACTTTGCACTCTGAATTCCCAAAGAGATGCTCTCAGCTTAGCTGGTAACTGTTGGCTCTCACCCTTGGCATGTAAGTGTTGGGACTCAGCCCCTTGGAACCATGACCTCTCCTACCAGAGAAAAGCCTGCAGGATCAATCACAAGGAATTGAAAACATGGTTTAGGGTGTCAGTTTCTGAGCACTGCTCTTAGGGGGCAGATGCATAATGTAGATCTTGGTCTCCTCCAGGTGACCTCTAGCAATACCATGACAACTCTAAGAAACTCAGGTAGAGCAAGGTCCAGTAAATCTGGGTTGATGAATTTTACATGCACCTTAAGCAATGAGGTATTTGCACCTCTCTCAAGGTTGCTCAGGTCTTCATAAGGTCAAAATCCACCTGCATTGCATCAGTTCCAAAACATAAACATGTAAGTAGTTATGGAATTAGGCACTTTCAGGATTGAGTGGCGGACAATGAAGGTGTTTTAAATATATAACTTGAGAATTAGATGCCTTCTTGAAAGTAGCCCCAAACACTCTTGTTTTGCAGCTCATGATAGCAGCTCATATGTTGGCTTCTCTACATTCTGTGACACACCTCTGCTTTGGGCTGCTTAGTGTTGTTCATCAGGACTCTGAGATAGGAAAAGCTCAATTACATTATCTCCCAACTGATAGAGACTAGGTTCTGCTCACTGTCAGATTATGAAGTTACAAACATTTGAGCAGGAATTAAAAATCAGCCAGAAAAAGTTCAAATTAACCACTGAAACAATATTTCAGTGACAACTATTCACAAGAGAACAAAGTATCTGACAGGTAAAATTTTGACAAAAGTTTTCATGAATTTTTAATACAAGTTCTAAGAATGCAGCCAGTTCAACTGGAGTAAAGATTCAATGTAGAAAGGCTACATGTATAGTAAGTTTATACAAAAATAGAGTTGTTTCAGATAGAACATGCCTGATGCACCAATAATAAGAAAAAAATTTAAGTCACCTCTACACATAAACATACAGATAACATTGCCAATTGCTACAGATCACAGAGCCCACTCAACAGTTTAATTTTATCAACCTGTTTTCGCCTGTTTTCCTTTGTTATGGTTGCTCCTCCCTCAGACAGCAGGAACAGTGACTGTTCTGTGGGAATATGGTCCAGTAGAGGATAGTTAGCAGAAGGATGGCATGGCATGGTATGGTGTGAAGGGCAGAAGGCACATGTTGTGCCTTACATGTGAGGGGGTGTATTGCAACAACACTGAGAACCATCTAGCCTCGAAAAGCCTTTTCTGGTTTTGGGATTCCTGTGGATAAGCAGCTGTAGCTCCTGCTGGGAATCTGACCTGTACTAGAGGAGTGTTAGCCTCTAATTCCAGTTTAGAAAAGATCCTAGGACTGAGAAAACTTGTTCAGATTTGGTATAAATTCTAGAATATACAGGAAATTATTTGGCATCTTTTCTGTGCAAAAAATTTTAGACTAGTTTACTTGTGTCAGCTGTGTATGGGATTTCAGGTATTAGAGCTGTGTAACTCCCTATGCAAACACTGGGCATTCTTGTTCAGTATTAAGCCTAATTTGAAATACTTTATTTCAGTATGTGAGCAAATAAGGCTAAATGGGAATAACATGAATCCTGCATGAGCACATGAACATAAGGTTTTAACATGGTTTAGCTAATCTACTTTAGGTCTATTTTGAATGAAATTTCCTGACTATCCAAGCAGATAACTGTTTAAGGCCCATAAGAAATGCAGATCCTGTAAACCTAGCTAAAGGTGCCTGGCTCATGGAGAGGATCTCTGCATCAGGTGACTTGACTCCCTGAACAATTTGTGTACACATTTCCCAAGGGAAGAAGACAAGAACATATAGAAGTAGTCAGTGGACGGAATGAGCACTGGGATTATGAGCACACAGCCCCTTGAGAACTTATGTCCTTCCTATATAGCTTCAGATGAAAGTTTCTATAGTCTGGGGTCTATAGAACTCTTTGGGAGGTGGGCACCAACAGTGTATCCTGCAAAGGAACAAGGTAATGCTGAGCCCTCACTGATGCCAGTGTGAATATCACTGCCTCCTGCACAATGTCCTGGATAGCAGTGGAATAGTTTCACCCATGTGTGAGGGATTCCCAGCTCCTTTGTCCTCAGAGATTTAGGAACATATGTCTCAGGAACAAGCATCTATCATAAGTGTGAGCTAAGTCTTGTCCTTTCCTTGTTGTCTCCAAGTGCAGAAGAATGCAAGGGAGGTTGTGAGATGACCTTGAAACCCTTTGAGCATTTACTGCCAGAGGTTCCTCCTGGTGGGGCTGCTCCTGTATTTTAGACCAAGCAATAATGATCTTAAAGAGAAAACAGCCACAACTGCCTTATGCAGGATACTTCACCCACTAGACATTCATGATTCAGAAAGATCCAAAGGGAAACCTGCAGCATCCTTCAGCCTCTCCTTCAGTTGTCAATGAACAGCTCCACAGTCTGCACTTTGACGATAAGGAAAGAGACAATTACTTCCCCCTTCCTTCTCATCTTCCTGCCCTAACAAGTTCCAGACAGGTTTTCCTTACCACACTGATACACTGAGCAATGTTGCAAGGTGCAGAGTCTGCCCTTTATCCGGTTACTACTGTGAGCAGTTAAAATTCTTTCCTCCCCACTCCCAGGCACAGGGATTCATATTGCTCAACCCCTTCAACCAAATATGCTCCTCAACTGCGGTTCAAAGTGTGAGCAAACAGTTTTTGAACTGCGACATACTTCCTTGTTACTGCACATGCTGTGGAGGGGATGGACAGCAGTGCCCAGAAACTTATCTATTTGAGACACTGAGAGACTGTAGTGCTGTTGCTGACAACCACCTGGGAGAAAAGACGGGCAGAGTAGGACAAACTCACCACTGAGCTGCTCACCATTGCAGGATGATGTATTGGCCACATTCTTATGCAGGATTTAAAGTGTATCATCACAGTTTCATTTTTACATCTGACTTTCATGTCACTCAAAACAGAGCGTAGAGGCACCTTGCCACGCTATTTACCCTGAAGCAGAGATACAGCTGCCTTTCAGCTACAGCTTCTGAACGGATGTTGCTTATGGAACAGTCCAAGCTGTCTGAGAGCAACTGCCTATGCTTATTCTCAAGTAACTCCCACAGAGAGAGCAGCAAGGAAAAGAAAAGAAACTGCACACGCTACATGTTTGAAATTAAAGACTCTGCCAGATAAGGTAATTGAGCTTGAGAAGGCATGCTTTTCCTTACCAACTAGCAATTCTTCATTAGCACATTCAGTCTGGTTTGCTTTATTTTGGACAGACTGTTTCTACAGCAGCTACCCATGGCCACAAAGCAGACCTGGTACCATACTGACAGTAGGGACCTTCCCTCTGATGAGCTTCCTCCACAGATCCTGAACAATGATGCAAGCAAACAAGGTTTTCCCAACACTTACTAAAGTTCTGTAAAACATTCTATATTTCTTACAACTATATGAAATAAAATCTACCCTTGATAGGTAAGTACTGGCACAGATTGGACACAGCAATCGAATCAGCAGCATGGTCTTCAATTCCTTTGATTTTAAAATTCGGGTAGTCTTGCCTGCAACATTTCTCTCAGCAAAGAAAAATTAAAAATACCGAATGTCCCACCCTGCCAAGATGGGGCTGGGGACTCCGACAATTATCATTATGTAAGTGCTTGTTTTGCAACATTGTTCACGTGTTTGCAACCAGAAATTGCCTGAGAAACTGAACTGCTGTTTGTGGCTCTTTCCCCAGGCACCTTAAGAAACCTCGGGGTGGAGGTGATGTGTACAGCAGCTTCCTGCAGGACAGGAATTCAACCAAGTGCCCCTCAAGGAGAGCAAAGAACTAAATGTCTCCTGCAATTCTCACCTGAGGGCTAACAACTAAAAATCAAAGGGAGGATACTCTTACAACATCATTTCACCATCTTAATTTTTAATTAAAGAACTGACTCTTGTTTTTTTTTTCCAAAGAGAATGTCTTAAAAAATAGCATGGGGTGTACCAACAGAAATACAATTGCCTTAACTCATTACAAATAAAATTTTGTACTGTCTCACCTAGCTCTAAAATGTTTTATATATTTATGTGATGTTCTTCTGGTGCAGCTTTATTTTCTCCATTAAAAAAATAGTTGCTACTGCCAGTTAAAATGCTCAAGAGAGGAAAGATGAAATTCAAAATTACTGACTTTATCTTCTCAAAGGTTTTCATGCTCCTTGGAAATGTCTTATTTCCAAAAGGAGTACATTCTTCATTTCAAATGATAATGTCATATTCCCCAAAACAGGGGATGGTTTTGATTAAAATTGCAGGATAGAGCTTTTTGACAGGCAACTTCAAAATTCTGTTAGATTCAGTTGTAAATTAGCAGAGGAGGGGAATACACAGGGCTTAACACTTCTGGGTTGATGGAGGGATGAAATTTCAAGTCACTGTGCTTGATATTTTTCCCAGTGGAGTCAAGAAAAAAAATCCCATTGACTTCTACGTGGGAACAAATTAAGTGCTTAGTTTTAAAAGGAGTTGCCAAGTGGCAAGTCTATCAGTCAGTCAGTACAGAAGACGCCTTTTAACTTTAGAAAATTAGGAGTTTTATTTTATCTAAAAGTAATTTGTGCTTAAATTAAATCAGGGCATGCCTGAGCCTTGCTACCAACTGCATGAGTCTGAAGTACACCAAAATTACATTACTTACATATACTACACAATTTACTTTTCTATGGATAACACATACTATACTGCACTGTTACATTGAGAAATGACTGAATTACAAAGCAGCACCTCAAGCCATAGGAAATGCCAGAAATAAGTTAGCCCATGTGGTTAATTCAGCTTTCCTGTGAATATGCATCCAAAATATGCTCCAGTGACGTGATCATTCTATGATTCATCTGAGAAGGCCTTTATCATTCCATTCATGGAATGGACAGTACCTCACTGAGAATCCTCACTACTCTACATGTGGCCCCATTCCTTATTTCCTAAATAATACTCACACCTCATTTTGAAGGCTAAATAGTAATTTTCTCAGGAGAGATTTTTTTTTTTAATTAAATCAGTATCTAAAAACTAATTTCAAGAAGTTTATACTGACATTTGCAACATTTCAAGAATATGATCTGGGTTTACTATTCCTCTTTTGCTGCTAATGGATTACAAATGTTCTCCAATTTGTGCAGGTCTACCTAAAGAAATTAATACCTGGTTATTTTTTTCCAGACGACTTTGCATTTTGAAGCATTTCCTTTATCCAAAGCAGAATGTGCATAACCTTTGGTGGAAGTTGTGAATTCCCAGCACTTTATTTAGTGTAAATCCTGGGTTTAAACTCAAGCCTACACAACATGGAGAGCATATAAATGATTTATTTCACATAAATCACATAGAGCCTGGGCAGAGACAGGGACAGAGTCGAGTTCTTTGAACACCATTCTGCAGAGTGACAACCACCCATACCTGATCTTCACTCTGCTGGTCTTTCTCACTGTGCACAGTAGAACTGATGCTGCAAAAGAAGCAAGGATTAGCCAGACAACAACCTCCCTGAAAGACCTTAAACTGATTAGGACAATGCTTTATATGATGTACACTTAATCAGGCAGGGAAACACTGCAAAAAGTTCTTTGACCATGTCTCATGAGGTGCCTTGATATACTAGTTACCACAGGCAACTTCAATTCTGAAATATTTTTTAATTATTAGTCTTCATTTTTATAGAATTATTAATCTTAGTATTCCTTAATACAGGGGGTTTTACGTGCACAATTTCCTAAACTGATGTCCACTTCCCAAGAAAAAAGCATATGACAGAACACGAGGCCACATCGACACCCACTGTTGCTGCCTGACTGAACCTGAATTATGGCATTTCATTCAGCTCCAAAATCTAGTTCTTCAAGTTTCCAACTGGCCATGAGACCATGAAGCAAAGAAAGTAACTTCTAAAGATGGAAACAAAACGTTGCCGTGCTCACCACCAGCAGAACTAAAGTTATCCATTTTCTGCCTGCTCACCATGGCTATTTACAAACAGCAAAAGGCCTCTCGTGCTGTGGGAGCCCAAGGTATTAATTAAGCACTGGTCAAACAGGCTTTTGCAGTCACAGCGCTTTCTCTCCTCACCATTTTCTTATCCTCCTGTTCCTCTTCAACCATGTCTGACATCCACCTTGTAGCTGACAGGCATGACATCAAAATTCATCAAATCCAGGCTGCTGCTCCTCTTCTCCCAGGGCCAGGCCTAAAGAGCTGCCAGCACCTACCCACAGCTCCTTGGCTCAGCTTGTGCCCCGAGAGGTTCAGCCCCATCTGAAGGAAGGGGAGCAAGAATTACAGACAAAGCCTCACTTAGCTGCCGCTGACTACGGTTAGAATCAAGACTGCCTGGAGCAAAGGGGAGTTACAGAAAATACGTCTGTCAAAATTGAGCACAGCAGGGCCCAGAGAAACTTTAGTATAATTTGGAAATAGATGGACGAATTTTCACAGGCTGTGCAGAAAGCACATCTAAGGTTGTAAAAGATAATGAGTCTGCCAAATGTCGAGTCCTTCCTCCAAAGTTTGAAAGAACTGAAGATTTCCAGCCAATTTACAGAACTTATAAAGAAAACTCTCCTTTTAAATTTTTTATTAACTTCTTTTGAGGCATAGCGGAACAATTCTCACTTAAGCTCCCCAGAAGAATTCAGATTGCAGCAGATAACCAGCATGGAAGATGCTAGTTGGTGAAGGTCTGACAAAATAATCATGTACTGCCAACAAAATCTTGTAATTCATCAAAAAGATACCTGTGCCTCACCAAGTAATGTAGGTATTTTCAGTGCAGGCAGCTGATTAAAGTTTTTTAAAACCAAGCCAATTTTATTTGCAACATTTTCTTGCTTTTTTTTTTCCCCCCGGTTCTGTTGGTGCTTGTCTTCCATGTTTCATCATCACAAAATTCTTCCAGTGACCTCTCTAAGCTGGGTCTTACAATATATATGCATGAAGTGTACCATGCGACTGGACACTGAAAGAAGGCAGCAAGAATGTAGAGAATATGCACAAATCATAGGGATAACTCTCTTCTGCAAGTATCACAAAAGAAGAGGGATAGAAATCAAACCTACTAATTTTAATATGCTGCTAATTTCCAACTACAAACCCTACAATTTGAACAGAAATATTATTCACACTCCCCTTGCTGGTGATTCTACATAGATGTATTACCCTGATGGGCTCATTCCAGTTTTCAGAGGACTCAGCACTTTGACAAAAACCAATACCTCAGTGGATCCTCTTGCAGACATCAAACCCCAACAAGCATACTAGAGTCTTACTACTTATCAACACAAACACTGTGATGCATCATAACAAATCACATGAATCACATGAAACAAAAGCATTTATGATACAGAGCAAAATTGCTTTCTTTCACATTTATTTATTTAAATTGTTAGATTTCCTTTGGTGCTTCCATAGTCCCACATAATATACGTTCACATTACTGTAGAGTACACTTGGATCCCAGACCACACCACTCAGCAGTCAGTCAGTTGTAAGTGGTCAATGTCATACTTGGTCAAAATACAATTAATATTGTAGGTTTTGAATAGAGAAGCAAGCATTTATAGAGTTCAGGCTCCCTACATCATAAACTCATAGAATATGCTGAGGTGGAAGACACTCATCAGGATCATCAAGTCCAGCTCCTGACCCTGAGGAAACTGACACCTGACAGAAATCCCCGCATCAACCCATATGCCCAAGAGCATTGTCCAAACGCTTCTTGTACTCTCTCAGGCTTAGTGTTTGGACCACTTCCCTCAGGATTCTGTTCCAGTGACCAAAAACCCTCTGGGGGAAGAACCTTTTCCTAATATCCAACCCAAACAACCCCTGACACAACTTCAGGCCATTCCCCTGGCTTCTGTCAGCAGTCACACAGAGATGAGATCAGTGCCTGCCCCTCCTCTTGAGGATGTTGAAAGGCACAGCAAAGTCTCCCCTCAGTCTCCTCTTCTCCACACTGAACAGACTAAGTGGTCTCAGCTGTTCCTTATCAGGCTTCCCCTCCAGAACCTCCAACATCCTCATGGTCCTCCTTTGGACTCTCTCTCTGGTAGTTTAATGTCTTACATTGTGGCACCCAGAACTGCCCCTAGCCCTGGAGGGGAGGCCCCCCAGCCCAGAGCAGAGGGGACAGTCCCCTCCCTTGCCCGGCTGGCTGTGCTGTCCCTGAT
>JBBMKD010000115.1:57716460-57728678 GCA_037834095.1 Argya squamiceps
AGAGAATTTATAATTAGTGAAGGAATCCTAGTGGGAAAAGTATGGTACAATTGTTAACACTGCTCTGTTAATGCATATGGATCATACTGGTCCAGTAGTGGAATTTCCTTTAAGACCTGGACAGACTATAACCAGATGTCAGCAATATATGACAAAACTCACACATGTCCTTAACTATAAAGCTATACTTTATATTGCTTGGGGTTTTTTAAATGCCTTTAAATTACTAGTAATATAATTAATCTTCAAATAACTACCTAGAGGGGAAATTTTATCTTATTTTAGGACAAAGAATTCTCCCTATACACAGAGAAGAACTCTCCGAACCCACATGCATTATTCTAAAAAGTAAATAATTGTTGTAATAATTTCCATAATCTACACTTCTTATATTTTAATCTATGTGAGCAAAACCCTGAGCTGGAACAGAGATTTACTGATGTGGAAAGTTCATTATTCCTCCTATAGTGAACAGGAGAAGGACAGGGAACTGGGGACTGGAGAGCAGCTCCTTGTGTACATCCCTGTTGAAGAGAAGGGTCTTGAGATGCCTCACTAGGCGCTATTAACCCTTAATGACTCCCAGCTCACAGCTCTGGACCTGCTGCACCCCAGGCTGTACACCATCAACTCCTCCAACTCCATCCTCACTAAGGGATCCATCACACTCATTGCCTAGTCCAGCACCTCACACCTCCTGCTGCCACCCCTGAGGGGTGCTGGGTGAACAGGGCCCACCAGTCTAGAAGTACACCTGCAGATATTTCTTCTGGTTTCTAATTTTAATTATGTGAATACCTAGTATTGGTTTGGGCAATCAAAAAAGCAAGTAACATTAAAAAAAAAAAAAAAAGAAGGATGAATCACTGCAGTCTGAGAAAAGACTAAAACATATTTTAGGAAAAAGAAACAGAAGGAGCCACCTCCCAATGCATATTAGCTCAAGGAAGCCTCCTGCAGAGTACATGCCTGGGATAAATATACACCAGTGCACTGTTCCCAGAGGGATGGAGTACACAAAAATAAATTCTTGGGCTTTTTTTAGATCCAGATGTAGAGATTCTGTTCAATCTTGCTCATGCATTTGAAGACCAGGAATCACTTTCCTGTGATCAGGACTAGCTTTCAAACAAGTGAGGAGGGCCTGGATTAAAAATGATGCAAAACTTTGCTACATCTACTTCTGTTCTTAAAGGTGGAGAAAAGCTTATATGAATGCTGTTTGTCATTCTCCAAGGCCTTACAGTAAACAGACTCTGGTGCTCACCGTGGCTAAGAGTTTAAAAGAGACTCAGATTTCACTACTTGTTTTGAAATATGAGATTAGACAACACAAGATGATTTAAACACATTTGACAAGGGACATTTGTGCTAGCAAAATTTCTGCTAGTGTGTTGCACTAGAAGCCAAGAAAACAAGAGATAATGTAGAGTTCTCAATAGAAAGAAATAATTTCAAGCCATAAAACACAGTGTACTAACAGCAACTTAAATGGGTGCTGAGAAGTTATGAGGAAAAAAAGAAGCATACTGAGACAGTAAGGTACTCATGCAAACATGAGGTTGTTATGAGGTAGGAAGAGCTCCATACATTCAGGGGAAAAACAACCCCAATCCTGACCCAAAAGCAGTTGGGTTTGGGTCAAACAATCTATTTTCACATCATCTGCAGTTTTATGCCAGTAACAAATGTTTTGAGATTGTGTGAAGCGTCAACTAAGGATGGGTTTGGATCCATACACTCAATCACCCACCACACAGGAGTACACATGTATTCCTATGATCCCATGCTGACGTGAGTGTCTCCAAGTCCAAGTTGCAGCCTGCAATGTGGCCAGAAGGCAGAAGTTTTGGGGTTCCTCTCTTGCAGACTGCAATCCAGACTGCTTTTCATTCAACTCCATAGTCTTCCTAGGAAGGCAGACCTACCCTGTGCCTGCCAGCACATGCAATCAGAAGCCAAAGAGCAGTGATACCAGCTAAGGATGTGGCATCTTCCCCTCTCCACCTCTTCTCAAAACACCCAAACATCAGCTCTCAACAGTTGCATGCAACAGACAGGAGTGAAACATCAGCTGTGTCTGAAGCTACCAACCCACATAAAGAATTCTTCAGGGCAGGAGCCCTTTTTTTTGCTCTCTATTTGCACAGTGTTTACTACAATGATATCTGTTTCACGGCAAGGCTTTCTCAAAAAGCCTCCATTCTTAAAAAACACAAACAGTACATTGCTGTAGCAGCAGCAATTTCACTGTGTACAGTAATGCTGCATAAGGATGAAACAGAGAGGCATCAGTTCAACACTGCTGAATGCAGCACCTGAAGTAGTGGTAAAAACCTGCTGAAGGTCACAGAGATCTGAAATTCACAGTCAGTCTCAAGAATCCATTAAATCACCAATATATCGAATTCTTCAGTATCTCACTTCAAAATATCAACTTGAAAACTCACCCAGCTTGTAAGAGCCAGCAGGTTAATTTTTTAGGTCCTATGATTGTAATACCTTTATCATTGCAGCTACTAAAGTATCTCATTCATTTCAGTGATGAATTATACTAAAACAGAGCAAACATTTTTACAGTCTCTCAGCAGCCGTACCTCAGAAATTTTGTGCAAATAAAATTATGTATGCAATAAATATTTCATCTTTCTACTATCAGCAAGCTACAAAATAACATTTAGTGCATTACTTACTAGAAGGTAAAACAACATACATTTCCACACCATTCATCTATCCAGCATATTAAATATTCTAACAGGATGCATGATGTCCTTCAAAGCATCTTAATGACGAGAGAGCTTTGAACTTGTCTAAAAACTCCCTTTGCTTTACTTTTCTTACAAGAAATCCAAGAAACCATCTCTAATGAAAGAGGAAAAAAAATATTCATGATGCTGCTTTCATAAAAATATGTAAAAGCAAATACTGAAACTAGAAATATTTTTTTCCTTACTTAATGATGAGATTATTTAACTACAGATCTTTGCTTAGAGACTTGAAAAAACAAACTCTGGGTAGCTGAGGTGCATGGAAACATTATTTCTAATCCAGCAGACTGCTGCCAGAGCAAATTGGCCTACATGGTTGTCCCTCTTACTCCAAATCTAGCAAAGATGTTGTTACAAGATGTCTCAAATGACTAATCCAATAAAAGAATGCAAGTGGCCTGGGGAGAGAGATGCTTTAGCCTAATCAAAGGCTTAGCTATGTGATCCAGGTCAGCCCTGGGTTACGCCATCATTACCTCCAACACAAGGGAAATTGCAGAAGCATTTCATGAGTGTCCTGGTTTCAGCTAGGGTAGAGTTAATTTCTTCTCAGTAGGTGTTAAATGTTGTGTTTTGGATTCAGAATCAGAATGGTGTTGATAACACACTGATGTTTGGGTTTTTGCTAAGGCATGTTTATTCCAAGTCAAAGACTCTTTTTTCCTCCCTCCTAGTCTCATGTTCTGCCAGAGAGGAGGTGCACAAAATAACACTGGAAGGAAACATAGGTGGGCAGGTGATTGGAACTGACCAAATGAATATTCCACACCACAGAAGTCATGCCTGGGGTATAAACTGGGGGGAGTTACCCACAAACACAGCAGATCTGGTTTCAAGAAGAGGGGTCTGGCATCGGTGGTGAGCAATTGCATTGTGCATCACCTGTTACCATTATTACAGAATTTTACATTAATATCAATTATTGAACTACTCTTATCTCAACATACAAGTTTTATTTCAAGTCTCCTCCCCATTCCACTGGCAGTGGGGTGGGTGTAGAGAGAGGAAGGGGTTGAGTGAGCAGTTGTGTGGTGCCTAATTTCCAGCTATGTTCAAACCATGACAATGAGATAACACAGCGTGAAATCCAATTCTGAAAAAATCCCCAAACTTCTCCCTCTCCACTGAAAGCAAAATAGTTTGTAACAGAACAGAGATTTTGCTACACTGACAGATTATTTTCTCAAGAATGCACTGAGCACTGATTAACAAAAGAAGCCTACACTGAGATTCTGCAAATTCTTTACATTTTCTGGCCAAGATTTATGATGGAAAGCAGCATAATAGGAATTTGCCTGAAATTAAAACCAGAAGACTTTTTCAGCAGAGACTGAACTAAAAGAAATGTCACAGGGAAAAAGTACCATTACAGTTATGAATATTGGAATGAGTTGCTTTTCAAAATTCTAGTTTTACAGTTTTACACCAAAAAAACCAAGTGATTTCAAACCAAAGGCAAAACTCTGCCACTTGGCTTTTGGTAAGTGCCAAAACAACAGCTTTCAAATCCAGCCTTTGTGTTTAAAAGATGATATTCTCCTTAAAACCACTTAAAACAACATTCCCTTTTTCATAGTGAAATGTCAGAAGTATAAAACTCAAATACATCAATTACTTTAGTATTATAGAGGTTTTTGTAGATACATGAAAAAGACTACAATGCTTCTAGAACTTGCAGCCTAACAACAGTTAAAAAAGTGAGCTTTGTTTTTCATTGTTTTGTTGCCCATTGCTTAAAAAAAGCCCAGAATAACAGTGCTATCCTGTAAATTTAGGTTTGTAAATTACAGCACTCTGCTGACATTTAGATGAACACTGACTGACTACAGAGTTATTAAAATCAGACATAATTATTTGTTCTTTCAGGTACCCTGTTGCAAAGTTTGTTGAAAGCTGACACTAAAAAACAGATTCTTCAGTTCAAACTGAAGTAACTTTTTAATCTACACAACTCAAGAAGACACAAAACAGTCTTTGCTAGATATTTCAGAATGCTAATTAGCTGTAACCTCATTTGATGGTCTTAACTTACACATTGATTTAATTAACATAAACTAAATTAACAACGATGCTAGAATGAACAGTGTAAAATATCAATTTTTCAAAACTACCAGGGTTACTGGTCATCTAACTAATGTCTAACTAATATTTTTTAGATTTTAAATAATATGATTATTAAGATCTGATTAGACTCATTGAGCATACATCTGTCAGTAAGTGTACACACAGAGGAAGAGCGTACAGAGCCGATTTATTATCCGCATCTACAAGGACTGTAATCATACCTGTGCACGTTCAGTGTGTCTTGGTTTGAAAGACAGGTATCTGCGAGGGAAGGGCAAGAATGGAAAATTCAAATCCCCTCCCTCCAAATTATTATAATTTAGAAAATTAAAGGGGCTTTTAGGCAGAGGAACGGGGCTAGGATCAACAGTTCTTTACTAGGATGTATAACAAAGCAAAACAAACAATAACTAGAGCATTAACAACAAAACAGTACCAAGAACCTCGAGGGCTTTGATTCACAAAACCCAGGGCAGTTTGGTCTCGGTGCCCCTGTAAGACCCTCAGAGCACCAAGTCGGAAACAGTGGAAAGACCCGGGCTGGTGGCTGTAAGGGCAGGATGTCCCGGCAGGGCAGGGCGGGGTGCAGGGTCACGCTGTAGCAAAAAGGGCAGTGCCGAAGGAGCCTGGAGGGGGGACAGGGCCGGCCCAGCTCCAGCAGGGCAGGCGAAGGAGCTCAGAATTCCAGGGCACACCAGCAGATGATGGTAGATTTCCCAGGGCCCGACTTTCAGGTGACAGCGAACTCCTCCCGCAGCAAGCAGCAGCCTGGCCGTGTCCTATCTCTGCCAAGGGCAAGAGAGCGAAGCTACTTCCACCTCTGCCCTTAACCTGCCCCAAAACTCACCTTACCTCCCCCTCCGAGAGAAACTCCCAGAGACAAAAGGAACGTACCCAGGTGCTACAACTCCCCTCCTTTGGCACTTTGCTCCGCTTCAGCACCCGTAAGTACCCAGTAGTTAGTTTCCTAGCAATTTATGGGAAAAATTCTGTGAGTAAAAAAAAAAAAGAAAAAAAAAAAGAAGAAGAAACAAATCTAAACCCCATCAGTGTAAAACGATCACACTACTGAAAAAAATATTTAAGTCTCCACACTGTCCATGTGCATTTCAGTTCCAGAGCACCCCAGAGGAATCTACGAGCTTTAGTGTGTAGCAGCTCCAGTACAAATGTTTTGCTGGGCCATGGCACACCACACTGCTATGTGAGCAGATGCCACAGCTTGCCTTTTGAGGAGTTGATAACAGAAAACGAGAGCAACATAGTCAAGTAAACAAAAGAAACCTCATAGAACATTTTAATACATCTATCGTCCCACATAATGCCATTAGTGAAATTTTTAAAAACTCCAACAAAACATAATGCTAGGTAACCATATAGAAAAAAATGTGTAAAATGAGATTAATATATTCCATTCAAATTTTGAATGCAGAGACATCGAAACTGTTATCTTTTGATGCATTGTATACTAGCAGCCTTCTAAACAAACAAATGACCTTATTTTAGACACTAAAGCATGTTTAAACTGTGTTTATGAACAGTTTTGACTTTACAAGCACCTACAATGATATCTGAAAGGAAGCCCACCAGGAATCATTTGACTGTAAAATTTGTTTAAACTATGGGTACAGCTGTCTGTTATCACAAATACAGTATTTTGCACCACAGCCTGAGAAGCAAATGCTAACTAATGCCAGGTTTGTCCAATTCTAAGGCACTCTGTACTTTTTGGCACTCACATGTACCATTTAAAAGAGTTTTTATTTGGTGTGGTTTCAGCTGGCATTGCAGACTAGGGGGACAGAAAAGAGTGAAACATAAACTAGGCTGGTCACCAGAAACACAGCACATTTCCCCATTAGAAAGTTAGTCATGTTTTTCAGGAACACACTTGAAAATTTAAGCAACTGGAATTTGCAGAAGTACCAAGATGAAACTTTTCAGTCATTTTTAGTACTTCTCATTAGCTTACATCTAACTGGGACATCAAACAAGCTCTCTAATACAGAACTCTGCTTTTCCAGTATTGGAGTTGGTCTATTACAGTCTGGTTGTAACAAGTTTTGAACACTAATTTTTCCCAATTAGGATGCTAGGAACAAGCATTTTATGATATAGAAAGATGCTACAGACTTTTAACAGCTTTTGTAAATGCCCTATTCATATTGCTGAGTTCAAGACAACAGAAATTATGCTGTCCATGGATAAAAGAATTTAATTTTCAGTAGAAATGTTTAACAACAAAGGAGCAGAAATGCTTCCTCCTCCTCCTCCTCTCCAAAATTGATGTAAGCACTATTACATTAAATACTGACTTCTTTCAAATTTCTTGTAAGATTCACAAGATTCATTTTTGTAAGATTTATGTCCATCCACATTATGAGATGTGGATGGACAGGGGAAGACAGGTAACACTGTGTATCAATATCCATACACTGTTACTGAGAGAATTAAGTAAAAATGCAATTTCCCCTGACTCTTGCATCACTGCTTTATTGGGGCACAATGAAACACCTGCTTTTGGATGTTGCCTTCTGTTAAGGCTAAAAGGGAAGCAAAGAACAAATAACATTTATAGTTTGCTTACCTATTATCACCTGCTTAGCTCCACTACTGTCCTAAGATGAGCAAATAGAACATGTATAGACAGTTTAACATAAATTCATATGAAAAGAGTCAAGATGCAAATGAAATGCAGATACTGGTTTACTTTATCCTAGTACCCTTTAATTGCCCTCTCTTAGATTTCTGAACATTACAGTCTCTCTGTAAGAACAAAAAGAAGTAGAATTGTATTGTATAATTGAATTGCACGTAGGCATAAAAAAGGTAGCTTAGATCATTATGATTACAAAAGTTGTCCACACACAATGTGTACCTGCTCACCACAAAGGCTGAAAACATCACATTTCTTCCTGTTCTGCTACAATAACAGCCCAAAGTCACTGGCAAGAACTGAACGGATTGTTTAAATGCTGGTGTGTTGTTAGGGTTTTTTTTTCATTTTATTTAAGTCCTCATGGATTCCATGAAAGATACAAACAAGAGTGCAAAAGAAAGCATGTGCCATTTGTTTACTCCAGTCTGCCGATAAGGCTCATGTCTGGGGACTCAGCCAACTGTAATTTTCGACTTTTTCAATTAAAATTTTCAGATTCTGTGCTATTTGAACCAGGCAATTTAAAATACATAAAGTGCCAACAGGATAAGTTTATACAGTCTGCACTTACTGACTTGGCATTTTAACTGTTCAAACAAAGTCTAACAATGAAGTCATGGAAATGCTGCAAAGGCTGAAACATGTCCTTGTTTCAAAGGTGACTTACAAATTAAAAGTCAGCCAGCTTGTTTGTTTTTGATAACGTGCTAAGAAAGAATTAGAAGAGCTCAGGGAGCTTCTTTCCATTTTCAGTCTACCAATTCTTGTCTTCTGTGTTTGGATGGAAGCCCTATCAGCCAGATCAGGAGCACCCAGAGCATCAGGAACACCATCCTACCATATAGATTCTTCATATGTCTCTCAAAAGGCATTACTTTGTTTTTAAAATTGAATTACTTCCTCTTTCTACAATATAATTTTTAATTCTTCAATATCTACACTGATCTGCTATTCCCTAGCTGCTCACAGGGCCTAGCTGTAGACAAGGCCTTACTGCTTGTGGTGAGCACATGGTATGGAGAATTTTCTGCGATCTGACTAAAAACCTGATGAAATTTTATATTTACAGATGCACTGCCTGTAGTCAAACCTAGGGCTGTGAGCTCCCATCAAAACTTCTCCTCTTAGGACTAAGACTTTCTGGTGTGCAGTAATGCACGTAGTCTCTCCCATGGAAGGAACAGCTACAGTCTTCCTCTGATACCAGCAGGTTTTGAAAAAAACCAATCCACTGATGTTTTACTAGCCATGAAATATCTCTCTGTTACTGAAGGTGTATGATACCAGACTCACTTCAAAAGGTAATACGAAAAAGACCCATCACAACAGCATGAATCTCGCTCCCCTAGAAAGCCACAGAGATTGTGGGGGAGTGGAAAAGAAAAAAGAATCACACAATTATAAGACCCATGCACCTTTCAGACAGTCAGGGCATAGAAGTCCTTTTTTATTCTTTCTGTTTAATTTTCTTCAAGTAAAGCCATTGCTCAATTTTAGTTGTTTCCTCCTGACTTCACACAAACTAAGGCAGCTGTAATTTTACACAGTTTCTAAATGTGAGGATTCTTTCACATTTTAGCTCCATTTCCTCAAGGTTACCTTCAAATATTGCGAGACAATATTGGGTAATGCAGCAGCAAGCAGACAGTGTTACATCATCACTGTAACAGCTATGGGGAGGCTGACATGGCAAAAAACAGAAGTCATCCTGGAGCAGTACATCCTTTCTCACCAAAGCTCTTAGACAGATGAAGTGCCCATCTCTTTTTACAGCTGCAAGGGTCATCAGGCTAGGATTACATGCCTTGCTCTTACCCAGCAGCTACCTGAGTTGAAGCCCATGCAAAGTGTATGCATCTGAGGGACAGAGGAGAAAAAAACCCCTAAAAGATGGATAAAAAGAAAAAGAGCGATGAAAAAAAAAATCACGTCTGCACAACAAATTGAAGAGCTTAGGAAGTAAGCATGAAAGAAAAGCGCTGCTTTTATACTGTGATATAAAGTTTTAAGTGCCAATATTAACCAGTCTGATTTATTCATTAATTCAAATACCACTTCTTCCCCCTGGGGGGAGGAGGGAGAAGGAAGCTGAAAATGTTAGTGTGTTCCAGGTTTCAGTGCTGTTTGGGTTTTCTGGTGCTTTAAAACTTGATGCATTTCCATCTGGATAGACTTTTTCACCCAGAGTTTTGTAAGATATTCTAAAAACACAGCAAGTACATTCTTTAAAGCCTATGTCCAGAATTAAGTTTGGTCTGGGTATATAAGACCATTTGCCTTATTTTACTTTTCACAAACAGTGACCAAAACCAGTAAGTCATACAGGTATTTTTAAAAATAATTCTCTTAAATCCTGGCATGCAAAGGAAATGGAATTGCCTGTACCTCAAGAAACATTTAGAACACTTTTTCAGATCTCTTTTGTAAAAACCACAACCAGGAGTTTGTCAAACATTAACATCACAACATTAAGAGAGAAGAAATCTGGACAGCAGAGATGAAACAGCATGTTAGTCAGTACTTCTTCCAGTGTCATGAATCACAAGAGGCCAATTATAGTAATTCCTAAAACAAAACTTGAAAGACAGAAATCCAAAATTCCCCCAACTTCTCTACTCTCACTAAACAAATATGAAGACAAGAGAGTCAAACAAGAATGAGCTAGGATACTAGCGTATGCTGTCTCCAATTCCCACAGGTACATGAATTTTCTGAACCTGAACTTGCATGGGCCTGCAGTGAGCATTTGTGTTGAAGGTTACAGAAGTAGGAAGATTGCATCAAGTTGAGTAAAGCTTTAGCAAATAATGCATAGAAATTAGTTCATCAAGAATGCCTAGGGAATTTCCCCAAGTAGACCTTAAATGCACAAAGGAGAAGGTATTATCTGTTACAAATGGGAAGCTGCTTTGCTTCTCAATATTAAAAGAACTGAATCAGTATTTCTTTGAAGATACACCAGTTCTGCAATAGAAAATTACAAAATACAATTTAGTTTTTTGAGCCTCAGGAACTTAATATCCCTCTTCTGCAAATGTTTTGCCAGAGGCTAAAGAAAACTGTATACAAGTGTATCTGTCTAATATGTACCTTCCATTCCAAAACCCCACATATATCCCCAAGAATATTTTCATGTGAGCACATCAGAAACATTTACCTACACTGAGGGCTAAATTCATTAAAGTATTGGGGTGTTTATAAGCTTGAGACACCACTCCGCCAACATCTACCCTATCCAGGCAGCAGTTTTCCTTAATCACTTAGTTTTCCAAACAAAACCAAGCTGATGTAAGGGACATATGCCTTGGTTGATATGTTTCTATGCCAGCCTCAGTGGGACTCTCCAACCACATATTTCCAGATGGGAATGTGGGGTTTCCAACTGGGCACATTCTTTGCTGTAGGGCTCAATCAAACGAACCATCAGACCTGGACTAGGGTGCATATGAAATCAAGAAAGGTCTCAAAGTATTGACCTGTTGATCCTCGACTGGCATGTGGTATAGAAATGTTCAGGTACTTCCTTTGTCTCTCCTGCAGCAGAACTTTTTTCTTTCCCTGAAGAAGATTCCTTAAACACTAGGAACTCAAGATGAAAGAAAAGGAATCTTGTAAAAAAAAAAAAAAAAAAAAAAGAGAAAAATGAATCTTGTAAACTTTCCTATTGAAGCCATTGCCATTTCATAAAGTATCAATTAACAATATAATTAAAATAACAGTTTGAAAATATTTCCACAGTCAGTTGTACATGTGTTTTATACAAATTACACAAATCAGATCACATAGGATGTTCTCAGCACAGAAGGCTGAATGACCTGAATTCCAAAACAATTAACAGCACAACAGTAAACACACTTTCCTGGTAAGATGCACACAAAACAACAGCAAGGCTAGCATAGCTTTGGTTCCTAATTCTAGAGAAAAAGACAAAGCCCACACAGAGGGAAACTTTAACTCTGTGGCTCTTTTTGCATAAGTTGCAGAAAGTTTTTTAACAAAACCTCAGACATGCAGAGTTCTCCGTTGATAGCATAACATACACTTAGAAATAACACTCAGCCACTCTTCAGCTAACTGCAGTACAGCAAAAGCATAAAAGGACACGACAACTAAAATTACAGAATCACAGAATATGCTGAGTTGAAAGAGACCCACAGCTATCACTGAGTTCAGCCTGTACAGAATATCCCAAGAGTCACACCAGGTGCCTGAGGGTATTGTCCAAATGCTTCTTGAAATCTATCCAGCTTGGTGCTTGGACCACTTCCCTCAGGAGCCTGTTCCAGTGACCAAAAACCCTCTGGGGGAAGAACCTTTTCCAAATATCCAATTCAAATAACCCTGACACAACTTCAGGCTATTCCCTAGCTTCTGTCACTGGTCACACGGGGCAGAGATCAGTGCCTGCCCCTCCTCTTCTGCTCACAAGGAAGTTGCAGACTGCAATGAGTTCTCCCTTCAGTCTCTCTTCTCCAGGCTGCACAGACTAAGTGGCCTCAGCTGTTCCTCATCAGGCTTCCCCTCCAGAACCTCCAACATCCTCATGGTCCTCCTTTGGACTCTCTCTGGTAGCTTAATGTCTTACATTGTGGCACCCAGAACTGCCCCCAGTCCTGGAGGGGAGGCCCCCCAGCCCAGAGCAGAGGGGACAGTCCCCTCCCTTGCCCGGCTGGCTGTGCTGTCCCTGATGCCCCCAGGACATGCTGGGCCCTCCTGGCTGCCAGGGC
>JBBMKD010000115.1:57734290-57750676 GCA_037834095.1 Argya squamiceps
AAGCTTCCCGAGCCCTCAGGTCTCCTCCCGGCGCTCCGGTGCCGCCGCCGCGGGAGCTGCGCCGGGCGGGTGCTGGGCGGCCACGCGGGTGCTGCCGGCGCTCCTCCGGCTGCCTGCTGCCGCCAGAGAAAAACAATGTCAGGGTGCGTTTTGCTCGTGGATAACGCCTATTTTAGCCTTCGCGAAAAATGTAGTCATGCCACTGATGTCGGTTTTCTGTGGAATAGCCTCAGTCCGGTCGAGGTGGTTTTTTCCCTATGTGGTTATTTCCCCACCTGTTACTCCTGCGTGTGTGTGTTGTCTAATCATATTCATGCCGTCCCGTTAATCATCTTTGACCTCTCTTTGGAACCCTAGGTACAAGTTTCTCTCAAAACTTCTACCTGATTACAAGCAATTGAAAGAAAATTTTCAGAGGAGATGTTCAAGTTTCTAGTCCCCAGTTCTTAATGTTTTCTCATTATTATCTGGATATCTAGCTTATTTTTCTGCCATACCTTAGAGAGTGTGTTACTTCATGGATCTTTGTGTCAAATAATTTGTCTTCACCTGGGAGTAGCTCACGGGAATGCAACAAGACCCACTGTTTCCTTTCATTGCTGGTTTTAGTGCTTGATGATACCTAGGGTTTACTTTTTACACTTTTTCTTTGAACCTTCATTTTCTCCAAAGTTAGTGCACATATTATCAGACTACTTTCCTGTTACTGCTGCTCAGTTTATCTACTCAACTTTTTTTTTTGGTGTGTGTGTCAGCTCACCCCAGTCCACCACGTTAGCCCCAACTCCTTTAATGCTTGAATCTGGATGTCTGTTTTAATTAGTGAGTCCAGTGCCCAAAGAAACATGTAATTCACTGTGCAACCAGCTCTTCAGTGGCCAACCCTGTGGAACACATTTGTGTTGCAGCAAGTTTACAGAGAGCAATTCTAAGTATCTACAGCAGTGCTAAGGTGAGAAGCATCAGTTGTCTCCTGATAAAAACTGGCCAGCTGGTAGAAACACCCTAACCTGACCTGGTCGTGATCACTCCCCCCCGACCAGCAGGTCCTGAAGAGATCCTCAAGCCCTGCATCAGTACCTCCTAGTGCTCCTAGAACCACCAGGGCTCTTTTTCTGTCCATCAGCATTGTGCCCCTGCAGCTGGTGCACTGTCAGTGTTTGCCTTTCATACCGGTTTTCTCTTCTGCAAAACAGAGATTGCCATGGCAGCTGGCCCACAGCCCACCTGGCCAACTTAGAGGAAGGACTAAAACCCCAGCAGGAGGTAGGTGTGGATGAGTTTGACCTTGGTTTTAGATTTCATCCCAAATTCTGGCTGCTGCAGATCAAGATAAGTGATTGGGATTTTGTATTTCTTCCAAAGTTATTGCTAATGTTTATCTGGGAAATCTTGTACGTTCATGTGAATCCTCACAAGTTAAACTACAGAAGAACAGCCCTTGATCTGTCTTCTCTGTACTTCTTATTGCATTATATATATTTGACTGCACCTGATCCAACTCCTTTCCTAAACTTTTCACTCCTATTCATGTAAATTTAAATTTTCTTAATGATATATTTTCCTTTTTTGTCACATGGAGTGAATGGTACTAGACATGATGCTGACCAATTTGATTTGTTTTAAATAGATGTTTAAGATTTGCTCTCATTGGACAACCTGGAGTGACAAACAGATGCATTGCACAGGTGGAAAGCTGGTTCAGAAATGGGATTTTCCTGCTCCAAGTGGTCTGTCAAGCCAATAGTAAGTATTGGCTCAAAGGAACAGAAGCAAAGGTGTCAAGTCCAACGGGGACAAAAACTGCTGCCAGGAGAATTTGAAGGTGTAAGATCTACAAAGCTAATGAAAATAATATTTCTTAATTACATAGATGTCATTTTTAAAGTAGCTATTCTCTAACATTTTTCAGTTTTATCTGAAGACTTTAACAAAAATTAGGTTACGTGACATTGAGTCATGGTTTTTCCAGCACCAATGCCTTCAATAAGGTGAAAATATGAAAGGAAAATGTGTGCTATGTTATTTTCCTAGTGATCAAAACTGCAAAGAGAATTTGGAACAATAAAAAGGTTGCAAATGACGTTTTCCATCCTTTCCAGCAGTGAGCCAACTCTGATTACAACAGTGCTGAGCCACTCTGTTGTGGATATTATAAAGAACATTTTAAAACTATCAGTTATTATTTTCAAGAAAACTAACCTGCAAAATTAGAAATGTTTGAAAAAATCCAGCTTCCAAAGTCCTCAGTAAGCTGTGGTGGCAAGCAGAAGAGCTGGATTTATCGAGCTTTGTTTCTTGCTGTTTGGACTAGGAGGGACAACAGTTCCAAAGTAAGAATGGCACATGGTGACTTGCAGCGTTTTAGCTGCACAAAGCCTCTATCTCTGTGCTATGTTTGGTCAGGAATTTCTACCATCTTCATTGGGAATTGAATTTTCAGAGGCAAACTGGATGTTATTATAAAAATTAATAACTTATAATTCAGTGAAAATGTCTATTATTTACTGTGTTCATAGGGACCTGTAATTTGAGGGAGTAAAGCTGAAAGCCAGACTAAAACCAAATGGCTACCAGAGACTATATATGGCATATCTCATTGTATGTGAGTTAGTTGTCTCAAGACACCATTAATATGTGCTAAAAGAGAAGTCTGAAAGAAACATGATTTTTTTTGCTGATCAGGTGCAGAAAAATAGAGTTAAAAATTTGGAAACATTTAAACATTTTTGAAAAATTGTATGGATTTAATCTACCTTGAATTAAGAAAAAGTGAATGAATAGAGGCTCTGAACTCAAATGTAATGGAAGCTTCTGTTGCCGTGTGCAACTTTTCATTAAAGGTGTCAGATCTTTCCGTCTTTATTTTTTTACTGTTCCTCTATGCTATTACTTTGCTGTTTTACTAAGAAAAGCAGAGTGAATTTTCATGAGAGAACATGAAACTTTGGTGGCACTAAGCCATTTCTTTATAGTGATACTCCTTTGTGGACCCTGGAAAAACCATGTGTCTGGACATTGAACAATACTCTGATAGGAAATACACTGAATAGTGCTTTGTGCAAGGAAATGGCTACAAACAGGTCAGTTTTTATCAATATAATTTCTAAGCAAATTTGGTGAAATGCTTTGGTGAATGTGATTTTTTGGGGGTTTTGTGATTTGTGATACTACCTCATATTAACTGCAGCTGAGTGTAATTTTTTAAAACCATACAGACTGATAATAAATTTCACTTAATAGGGGAATAAACTGTTTTTCTTCCATTTTTGTGTCATCTCTGACAGGAAGGTCACAGTTGGGGTGCCTGGCAGGGCTGCCACTAGAGGGCACAAAATGATTTCAAACACAAAATTGTTAAAACATTTCAATTGCTAAAAGTAACAAGCTAAAGGCAACTAAAGACTTTGAACTATCCAATCAGTAAAGAAAATGCAATAAATTTGACAAAAATGTTATTCTAGTGGTATTTTTTTCAGTTTCTGAAAGCTGGAATATGATTTTATTTGAAATGTTTTATAGAATCTTACTTGAAAACATAAAACGGAGAGAAATGAAGACACTTTATAGTGTTCTATAAACTGAAATTTAGGAAAAGATGCAGTGAGATGTAGAAGAAAACAAAATATTTTTCAATCACAAGCATGAATTAAACAGAAGTTGCATTGCTTTTTTCAGAGTAGCTTGTGTAAAATTAGAGAAAATTGATCAGAAGCACTGAGGTTTTTGCTTGACTTTGCAATATGTATTAGCTATCTCAGCCCCAGTCTGTGTCATAGGTGGTTATGACTCAGTTGTTCTCCACTCTCCATTTAATATTACTTGGAATGCAGGTCTGTCTCCATTTCCTGTCTGAAGGGATAATGTTTCCAGCCATCCAAGGATGCTGTCAGGATAAATCTATTATGAATGCAGCTCTTCTGTGCCTTGGCAGGGGTGATGTGTGCTGGGCAGACATTCTGATGGTGCTGGGTGTTTCCTGGTTATGGACAAATGGGCCCAAGCCAGCTGCCAGTCCCTTGGCATGCACACAGGCAGAATTTACCTGCTGAATAAAGACTGAGACAGCAGGAGAGGATGAATGAGCCTGCAGTACTTTGGCCTGAGCTACGTAAGTCCTTGAGGGGTAATCTCAATCTTCCCTTTATCAGTCCAATACCTTTACTGATAACAAATACTTGATAAAAAGCAGGACTGACAGCTAAGTGGGCAGCTGATGTTGAGGCCAGCATTATATCCATGTACCATTTAAATGTGGCATGAAAGTAAAGTATAGTGGTTTGAAAGCAAAACAAGTGAGAGGCTCCAAGTCAGAAATACAATTTAATAACAATAAAAAAAGGTAAAATAAAATAAAATAAATACAGTAATACAAAAGACCACTGACAGAGTCAGAATACAACCTGAGCAAGATGATGGAAGCAGTCCAGATGAGAGGGTCTTTCTGAGACAGTGATCCTGTAGAAAGGTCTGGTAGCTCTGGCCCTCTGGGAATCCAGTGGTTAAGGGCTCCCTGTACTGTCCCAAATCCTAGATCATATCCAGGTGAGAATGCTTGGCTCCTCCCCCTGGGTGGAGCATCTCACAATGGTATGATGAGTCATACAGGGGGTCCTTGATGGCCCATTAACGAGAGATAACTCCTGGAGGGAGTTATCTATGAGTCATGCAGCAGGCATTTGATGGGCCATTAACAGAAGACCCATTAACAGAAGACACATCAACAGAAGACACATTAACAGAAGAGGGCCTGGGAGAGCACTGCTTCAGCAATTGGATTCAACAGCTCATGAAGATGGTGATAGAATACTTTGTGCATATCTTATACTACAACCCAGGACATAAAGTTATCCCAGCAGTTAACCCATTGTATAGTATGAATAAGTCATAGTGTAGTGAGAATGAAGAATTGAGCATTCGTTAATTTCCTGCATGCAAGTGCCCCTGTCTTCATCCAGGACAGAGAAATTGCAGACAGGACCTCCTTAGCAGGCTCTATGCTTGCATTAACACTGAGGTTTAATGTGGGAAAATAAATGCTGGCGGGTTCTAAAGATCCACAGGACTCGTGCTGGCGTTGCTCTGGTCAATCCTGAAGTTGCTATGGTCAGTGCAGAAAGGTGCCTGGCAGGGGCTGGTTGCAGAGTGAAGGAATAGTCACTGGCAGCTCCTCAGTTATACCTGTCAATGGATCAGGATGATCCTGACACTACTTTATGAGTTTTTACTGTCCATTGTTGAATTTTATGAGAGTGACTTCTCAGTCTCAGCCTGGAAAGCAGGACAATTGCTCACTGACCTAGGCAACAAACCAGTGTTGGTGGAATTTTGACCATCAAAGTATCTTTAATTTGCTCAGAGCTTGTGTTTAAGCTGACACAGTGCATTCTGTATCAGGAGAGAGTGGCATTTACATTAAGGTTAATTCATATTTGGGTGAGATTGTTTTTTTCTTCAAGGAGGAAAATTTTGTTCATGTTGGTACTTGAGGACATAGACTACTCCAAGGAGGGCCAAGGAGTTGCTCATTTGTCTGTGTCAGCTCAAGTAACGGAGAGTTCTGAGAAGCTGAGAAACTGAAAATGACACCATGTTACTCTGTTTTAGCTTCTGTGTTTTGCTGGTCTTTTGGAGAACACAGAGGCCTGCAGCCATTGAGGTGGTGAAGAAGGTTCTTGCTGTGCTTGCTTAGGGCCATGTATTTGTGAGAAAGTGAATGGTGTGAATTCCCTGTCACAGGTGCTGGTGCTTCCTTGTTTTGAACATTTCTTTTAGGAGGGAGTTCAATGCAGAGACATATTAGACATCCCATACCATTAGTAAGATTTTAAGAGATTATAATTTGCTGAGAGAAAGAGTGTCAGAACCTGGCTCTGGTTGTTCTGTATGCGTGTAGAATGTTTATTGGTACCCATAAACACAGAACTGTGCTCATATAAGCAGAATTATCCAAATTTAAAATACAGTGTTATAGAAGGGCAAGTGAAAGTAGAAAAAAAAAGTTGGTAGCAAGCTTAAAAATTATATTGTCAGTGGAAGGTCAGGACTTATTCAACAAGAAACAAAATCCTAGCAATAGTTTAGTGAGTAGGAAATGAAGATGGCAGAATTACCAGTGATGATACAGGTATCCATAAGGTTCAAAGGTAGTAAATATATGCAAAGTTATTCAATATGTATTTCTGCTCTATGTGGAAAAATTGTACCTACAGTTTTTCATGTTGGTGAATTCCTTTGTGTTCTATTAGTAGCTGATAAAGGTGTTTAGTAGAAAGCATTATGCTTTTATATCTTTCTAACTCATAAAAACAGGATAGTAGAAAGACTGTCCCAAGAGCTGTCCAGAGTATTTAGTGTTAGGGTAAAATTATCACTGAACAAATCTCAGAGGACTGGGCAAAATGTGCTCTTTGTAGACTATGAGGATTATTAACACTTGAACAACTGATGGAGGGATGTGATGAGTGTTCTATCAACTGAAGTCTTTAAATAAAGATTTGGTCTCTTACTTAAATATGTGTTGTTTTTCAAACATATTATGGGCTGGCTTCATGAGAAAATTATCAAGTGAGATAATGTGCATTTTGTTCAGGGTGTCACACTAGGGATCATCACTGATCCTTCTGACCTTTAAATCTGGAATAAAATAAATCTGGAAACCTTATCTGTCTTGACACTGTAGCCATTTCAGACTGAAGTTTCTAGAAGCTTTAAGTTAAATATTGCTATGGTTATTATGAAAGGGTCTAGAGTTCATATTTCTTCACTTAGTTGTCTCATAGTCTCCTAATCTGTATTGAGTCTCTCAGTTTCATTCTGGGATCAAGTCCTGAGGCTCCATATATACATTAAGGCAGAGACTGTATTTATGGTGTGTCTTGTACAGTACATACTAATCATGCCACCAGTGTTTGGGTAATTGTGGTAAAGTTGCAAAATGTAATTGAACTGATATTAAAATGCATACAGCTGTCACCAGAGCAGGTAGCTTATGAGCTTCTGTCTGCCTTGTAAAACAGAGTACAAGAATTATGTTTTTATTAGTCACACTCTGCTCTGAAAATCATTCCCCTTAATTAATTTTTCATTATAGCTATGATCAATGGAATCATGTTTACCTAAGAGTTGGACTTATTTAAACCCAACATCCAAATTAGCTTATTCACAGACCCAAAGCCTGCTCTTTGTGCTTACTCCAGTGTGCTGCTGTGATGTCTGTGGAACAGATGACTCCTGTGTCCAGGCTGAGAGGAGAATGGTATATCCTGGAAAATGAGGAGTGGGACTAAAAATAAAGAAGTTAGTGACACTGGAACCCAAAACATTCTCAGATCCCATCTTACCTCTTGTGGGAAGTCAGACACAGACAACTACTCATGTGCTCCCTCTGGACATCTGAATCAGCTGCAGGAGCAGCCAGTTTCTATTCCTGGTACTGTGGTGGTAGAGCAAAAGGTTCCAGCCAGCCCTGCAGGCTGCACGTTGGCACCAGAGTTTGGAAGTCTTGCTGGATCAAACCAACTCCATGCAGAGCCAGTGAGAGGGACAACTGCACAAGTTAACTAGTTTATATTGATTCAGTAAAGCAGTTTGAGCTGATGAGGATTTGACTAGAATTTTTGGGGTGGCTAGTTCAGGTAGGGCACTCCCACTTTCATCCCCATGTCATCCAACTCTGCCAAGATCAGATGAAACTTTCGGAGATTCTGGCATGCTCTCTGCTTACATGATGGAATGTAAAATTAATAGATAAGAAAATTGAAGAGATGTGCAATTGGAAAGAAACATGGCTGAAAATAGTAGCTGAAGATACTCTTTCAGCCTAGCATACCAAGGATTTAGTCCATCTACGTGTTTCTTTTCTATTAACAACCAAAATTTTTTAAAGTAATTTTGAAATGTCTTTCTCAGCCCCTAAAAATACTTATTTTACAGAAAAGTCAAATATTTGTTGTAGAAGGTTTAAATATTATGTCTTCAAGTCTCTTTATATATATCTACTGGTTTTGATTTGGGATTGAGTGTATTTTCTTGACAGTAACTGCTATAGGGCTGTGGTGTTGATTTTCTGGAAACAGTGTTGGTAACACAGGGATGTTTTAGCACTCTCTGAACAGTGCTCACACTGTATCAAGGCCTTTTCTGCTCCTCACTGTGTCCCACCAGCGAGGAGTCTAGGAGGGGTCCCAAGGAGGGGACACAGCAGAGGCAGTTGGGTCCAAGTGATTACAGGGATATTCCACCCTACATGGCATCAAGCTCAGTGGATAAATGCAGGGGAAGAAGGAGGAGGGAAAGGACATTTGGAATGATGGCATCTGTCTTCCCAGTTCACCATTACACGTGTTGGAGCCCTGCTGTCCTGGGGGCGGGTGAACACCTGCCTGCTCATGAAAAGTGGTCAATTAGTCCCTTTTGCTTTGCTTGTGCATGCAGCTTTTGCCTTTCCTACTAAACTCTCTGTGTTGCAACCTATGAGTATACTCACTTTTACTCCTTCTATTCTCTCACCCACCCTATGGCAGGGGAGTGAGTGGGTGGCTGGACAGGGCTGAGTTGCCAGCTGGGGTTAAACCATGACTATATATATTTGTATGTATGTATGTATTAGATATAATCTGAACCACACTGAGTGTTTTTCCTGCTCCCCATCCTTTCCTGAGACACCCCTGGTGGGCCTCCTTGCTCTCTGTGTGCCAGGGCCTACCTACCCTGGTTCTACAGCTTTCTGTCTCCTCTTTGTGCACAGACCTGCCTGCTGTTGCTTCTGTGCCACGTAGCAGAGCTCAGCAGTGGCATGCTTCATCACCAGTGCTTACTGGGGTGAGGGTCAGCCCAAAGCACAGTAAACGCGCCAAGAAGCATGAGAGGAACTGCAAATTATTCTCTGTTTGTATCGATTCTATTTCTGCAAGCTGCTGCTAGACATACTTCCCCTTGAAAAGGCTGGTGTCAGCAGTATTACCATGTGGCTAAAGAGGGTTAATTTTAAAGCAGATTGATGGGATTTGTGGTGAAAATGCAGCCCATCATGGCACAGACAGCAGAAATCTCCACTCCAGCACTAACCTGAATGGGGAGTCCTGAGCTGGAGTGCCATGTTTCTCCTGTCTCTCTTTATGGCCAAGTGTTTTATTTTAATAAGGGATGACTTTTCAGCCTGAGGATGGCAGTAGATAGTCTGAGCTTTCTGGACCTGAGCTGACACAGAGGGACACTTCTGGCTCCAGAGTTAGCACAAGTGGGGCCAGCACACTACTCCAGTGTAGTATACAGGTGTAACTCTTTAGACTTCTGTATTCACAATGTAGGGCTATTGACCTGCTGTCCTCTGGGTGAGAGTGGCCAGCCACTGTCTCTGGTAGTCAGCAAGACAGAGGTCTGCATCTCTTTCAAACAACAGAAGGTGTACCTAATATTTTCAGAAATATCCCTACTCATTTTAAAAGCCAGTGTTTTGCTGTTACTCAGATTAAAAAGGAACATTTTGATTTCTGGCTATAAAGTAAGGAACATGAGACCTTCCCCTCTGGGTGTGAGTGTTGCCACCATGATACCCCAGAGATTTCCTGTTCTCTTTTCCAGTGCTGCAGCTAAGTCATTGTTGAGTGACTGGTGGGTATCATGTCAGCCTTGGTTCACTGTATTACCTCTGTAATATTGGACTCTGTAGAGAGCTCTCAAATAGGTGAGGGCTCATTTGGTGCAGCAGAAACTATAAAAAGGCAGCAAGGCAACAAATGGCATATTTGGGCTTTCTGCCCACAAGAATCTTATGGAAATTTTCTTTTTTTTAACCTTGTTTTTGGAGACTAATGCCATATTGATACATTTTCTTCTCTATGAAGGCATTTTTCACAGTGCTTAGATTCATGCATGAAATCATCTTTATCCATTTGGAGAAGCAGTTTGATCAATTCCAAAGGCAATCTGAGAAGGCTTGGTAACACTTGGTCTGCAAGGCTTGCAGAGGCTTATCACTTATTCTGTGCCAGAATTTTATAGACAGCCAATTTCACGGTTCCTAAGTTAACCACATCAGCTTGTCTTTAAACCTGTCTTAAGCTGTAGCTGTTCTGAAATCCTTTGCTCTTGATTAATATCTCAGTCTGCTTCCCATGAGCAATATTAGCGCCTTTCTATGTGACATTCACATTCAGTTCTAATCACATTATAAAAGTAAAATATCATATAAAATATGTGAGAACAGGTCTTTCCAGATTATTCAGAAATGGTCTGCCAAGTACTTTGAGGTTGTTGTGGTAAACACATAAAAATCATCCATCCAAATCTTTTGATAAATCACCACTCAAAAAAAGGACGGAAACATTTTCATATGCTCTTCTTGGTGCTAAAATGCAGGGATTCAATGGCAGGTCCATGCTCCAGTGTGGTCCCTGTTACATGAACACTCAGGTGCCAGGGGAGGGGGAGTTCCCATTTACCAAGGAGCATGGATGTAGGCTTTTGTAAAGATCTGTCTACAAGAGAAGGTAAAGTTTGGCTGGGTCCAGCTGTGCCATATCTGGGTCAAGGTGTTCCAGTGATTTCTGACTGATCGCATTGTGAGCAAGTATAAACTTGGGCACAGAGTGATGCAGAGAGACCTGCAATACACCACAGTCAGATGTAAAAATTTTCCATCCAGTTTTGTGAGGCAGGCCTGTGTGTAACCATGGTATTAACATATATAGAACAGATGATATGATTTTGGCTGTATGGTCTAATTCCTTGCCAAGTTTCCAGTAGTTTAACCATGATCTAATTTGAAATAATTAAATCAGTTACCTTTTTTTTAGAACATCTTTCTTGTCTATAGGGCTATGAATATCATCACTGCAATCATAGCTAGAATAGTTTTTATAATAACTTGCAAGTTTAAGTGATAAAATTTACAAAAGTTTCTGTAAACAAAAATCACCAAAGCGAATTGATCTTACTTCTGATCCTGAACACTATCCCAATATGGATACTGGGATAGTGCCATAAGGTAGTGTAGAAACCATGGGTTTAAGCTTGTACAGGTTTTATAAAGCTGGCCTGTAAAGTTTAAATCCAGGCCTGTATCCAGAATTCAGTTTCTTAAATCCATGTTACGTCTTCTACAAGATTGCTGTCTGATGAAGCTCCTAGATGTAGAAATCTAGATCTGATTTGCTGTTTGATCTTAAACAAATATGCAAATTGAACACAGGCATTATGAGGGAAAAGTGTGGGGTTGAGTGGAAATACAGGGACATATGTTTTATATTTGGTTTGGTTTGTTAGAAAATATTACACTCTTGTCTTCTGGTACATTAAAAATATAATTGCATGTGATGGAAATTTACAATTCAGACTTTACCCTGCCTTTCTTGTACAAATTTTTTGTGAGTTTTAGCACAATTAATAGGCAAAATACAGGAATTATACTACCCACTTTTCTAAAATCAGTTGCATCAAATATCTTGAAGTCTAAAAAACAAGTCTAATGTAAATCTTTGTCATAAATGGACGTGTCCAGACATACAAGCTTAGGATTTTCATTTGAAACTAAATTAATTCTCTAGCTTCAGCCAGTGAGAGCCCAGGTTTTGTTCATCATAGTTTTCTTGTATTCTTAAAATTGTATTTGTATTCAGTTTCATTTGAATATGTTTTTGATTTGTCCAAACAGCAGATGGCTGTGATAAAGTGTCTGTATTTAACTTGGCACTTTCCATTCCACATTCCTTTACTATTCATAGCACACCAGTCTCCAGTACACATAAAAGGAGGCAGTTTGACTTTCAGACGCAGTTACCCTCTAATGTGTGAGTATTTTCAAACCCATAGCATTATTTCCTCTTAATATTGAGAAGACTGCTTACTAGATATAGAGGGTGGATATTTTTTCATCTTCACCACTCTCATGAAATGTGAGACACTGGAACAGAAACTAAAGCTGTGTCTGCAGTAAGGAACCCCTGCATTTAAAATTAGACTCATGTGGAGCCTGTGTTCCTACGGGGAGAGGGGGATTATCATTGGCAGAAAAATTAGGCTCTTGAGGACAGAGTTGTGGGATTTCAGCCTAAATTGTCAAGTAACATGGATAATTAAGTACTCATCTGATTAAATAACAAGACTACCTAATATGTGTAAGAAAAAAAGGCATTTATGCAAGGGCAATGTCTTTTTATTACTGAGGTTTCACAAAGAAGAATTTGGTGCTTTTGTAAGCAAAATTTTTTCTTCAGTTGTTATGTTAAACAAAACCAATTTACTAAAATGTCTTTAAAGATATTTTTTCAAATTACTTTGTCAGAAAATATAATTTCTATTTCTTGTGTTTCCAAGCAAATAAAGTCAAGCAAAAGTTCTTTTTTCTTACAGTTTGAAACATGCGACACACTTACAAAAAGTAATCCCTTGAGAGTTTTTGGTATCAAACCTTGAACTGTGGAAATAGGGATTTTTCTCTTGATGCTATCTTTCACTTCATGTGCTTTTCCAGAGAGAAGAATCTAATCTCAAAAATCAGAAAACAGATTTTTTGGTACATAAATTTCCATAATATTTATAACTTATCCATTCCTTCTCCAATGTTTATGACTATGTATGACAAATGCCTATTCCTTAGAAATACAATTCCTGCTACTTAACTCAAAACTGTGCTCTATTTTCAATATGTTATCAAATAGGTGTTTTTTTCTCCTGCTGAGACTAGCCCAGGTTTGCAACTGTTCAAATAGCCTGGGTTTTCAACCTACGTGTAGCTGGAGGCAAGCAGTATAACATTTCACATCACACAGTAAACTCAGCATACAGAAAAATATAAACAAAGAATTTCCTTTACTTTAATAAATACAGCTACATGCTTACTACACCCAACAGCATTGCATGTCTGATACTATTTTGTTACATTAAGAATGATTTTATCTCACCTATAACTATAGATATGGTTCTAATTCTTTTCCACTGAGTTCTTCATTTCAACAACCAAAATGCCATCATGGCAGAAAAGCGCAGACAAGTCTTTGTTCTCCACTCCATCAGGTAATTTGTATTGTCTGGTGAAGCTCCTGGATATGAAACCATGTTCATCCATCCTGGGTCCGTGCTGAGCTTTGATCAGGAGCCAGCCTTCAAAAGTCTGGATAATGACATCTTCGGGGCGGAACTGCACAACGTCCAGCAGGACCCGAAAGCCTGTGTTTTCCTCCTCCTGGACACTCTTTCCAGCCCCAGCCGTGCTCTCTGTGGTGCACCTTTGGGTGCTGGGTGCAGGGGTGGCAGGGCCTGGCAAAGCGTATAGAAGGTGGTTCAGTTTGTGTGCTTCCAGCTCTTGGCCAACAAACTGCTCCTGGTAGCGCACGGGAGTTTCCACCCAGTGTCTTATGACAGCTTCTGCCATTGCTGAGGCAGAAAGATCAGCTGCTGCTCCTGCTGTGCCGGGAGGCTGCAGAGTCAGACTGAGCCCTGCCCGGCCGTGTGTCTCACCCACAGACCAGTCTATCAGTTGATGTCGTCTTTCACTTTTAGAACAGGCAGAGCTTAACATTTAATACAGTGTCCTGTGTTCCAGTGCTGTGAGACTTGTTTCATCTTTTATCCACTAACAATAGAGCACTATTTATAGTGCTGCAGTCTTGAGTGGCTTCAACACATGCACGGCGTTCATGCGGGAGTAACAAAAGCAAAACTTTAATGCACCTCTTCCTATTGCAATGCTGTGCTGTTTATAATTATGAAGAGTGGTTACACAAATAATGTGAAAGATTTTTTAAATTTAAATGGAAGTTCAATACTTTTGTTTTTCCAAGGGATGTGTGGTCAATAAGTACAAACTTTGTATTTCTTCTAATTGAAACGTGGAGCTAGTGAAGGAAGAGGTTTAATTACCTTGGCAGCAGGAATGGAGCAGATTTCAGGTTAGCTAAACTGTAAAGTTAGCAAGTGCATTGGACATTTTTGCAGAAGCTGTGCATATGTGAAATTTGGGCATGGTCATCCCAGGACACCATCTTACTGGTGGGAGGAGGGAATAATCTGTGCCCAAAAAGGGGGAGCCTGAAGGGCTGAATCTGCAGTCTTAGTGATCTACAAACACAGCAGAGACATCTCCAGCATGTCAGGGAGTCAGACACAAGAGTGCAGAGAGAGCTACAACAAAAGCTCTTGTTTTGGAGCTCCCAGAAGAGGGTAGAGTTATTTTCCCCCAGCAGCATAGTAAAGACAATTCTAAATCCTTAATGCTATCACATTGTCCCAGTAATGTTCATCTTCTGTTGCTTAACAGCTTGAACCTGTGATTTCATCTACTGCATGTGTCTGCAAAGCAGGACTGATGACCCCTAAGGCTCTCTGAGGTGTAATTATGGAATCACAAAGTGGGAATGGAAGTGACCTCTGAAGATCATCTAGACCAACCCCCCTGCTAAATCAGATTCACCTAGAACAGGTTGCACAGGATCACATGCAGGTGGGTTTCAAATACCTCCAGAGAAGGATCTTCTACAACCTCTGGGTTGTAATCTTCTTGCTACTCTATAATTGCAGGGCAGATAATGCCTACAAAGGTCAATAGTTTGTTGAACAAGAACTAAAAGAAAGTGCAATAAAGAGGGAAAATAATTTCTAAATTTTAGCATGTTTGCTAGGAAATTGCTCTAGCTGAGCTTGGTAATGTAAAGCAAAATGTGTTATGGCAACTGATAGTGAAGAGTTTTAAATTTGATTTGTTAGTGCAGTAAGAGTTGCCCTAGTGGTAGAAATAATCAAATAAGATACTTCAATTCCTTCTTGTTTGGCTATTGTTCAGAGTTCTGTCTCTCTCTTGTCCTTACATACTCCATTACCATAGTTGATATGGGATCTTTGGTTGCTAATGGAGTAATGAAGAAAGAGGTAATTAAACTTCAGTACTTACCAGATACTGACTTCTTTATTGCATTAATAGCAGGGCAGGATTACCAGATGTATGTGTAATTAAAGCTTTAAGGCTGCCATTTTATTTTAAACTTAGAAAGGCTGCATTGGAAGGTAAGGAAATTTTCAAAAGTTCAGGATAACTTACATTAATGGCCAACTGTTTAACTGAGTATTGTGACAGAGAAGTATTGTGAGTAAGTAGTGTTAGGCTACTTTAACTATTGCCTCTTCTCCTATCCTTCAGAAATAATTTAAAAATGCAATTCTGAATGTATGACTGACTAAAATAGTGATAAACCCAACCTGGAGCATTGCCTGTTATCTGTTCAAGCAGCTGTTTTCTCTTTTCCTAGCAAATGATTCACTTAATGAGGAAACTTTAACCCTGAGGTGAAGCAGTAGCCCGGCCAGTTGTGATATGCTTTTACAGTTTGCTGAAAACTATTGCTGTTCCTAATTAATTCTGTGATGATAGCCTGACTTATTTTACTTCCATTTTGCACTTCATTAATAAATGTACTCTACAGAAATATCACTTTTAAATTTTGTTTTATTTATTCCCATTATCTCTGGAAAAAGATACACTTACCCCTGGTTACACTTCAAATGAAAACAGAAATCACCGTGTCACTGCAAGTCACTGTGGGACAGCTGTATCTATTCCCAGAAACAGCTGTGTTAGTCTTTCAAATGTCTGCATTAAGGATACTTGAAACTGTCTGGTTTAATTAGCACGAAAGATGCTTTGAATACTCTTTAAATTCATGTTGTAAGCAAAATGCTGCAGAAGGTTATAGGATCCCTTTCTACTCTGTAGGACAAGAAATTAGAAAGATTTTGACAATGAAGATATGGAGCCTATTTCTGCTTTCCCATCCTGTCCTCTCCTCTGTTCAGTCCCTTCTCAGTTTGTCACCTGTGGGCTCATGAATCAGCACAATGCTTCTTTTCTCTTTGCAGCTAACGTGGGGAATATGCCTAATGGAACGCGCAAACACCCTTCATTTTCGGCTTTCACCTTTAAACATTGGTTCAGTGCTGCAACACTTGAGGCACTTCTGATGCTTATGGTGCCGTACTCTGATCAAATACCTACAGCAGGGTTCAGTCCAGCAATGTTTTAGTAAGAATTGATTACCGTGGTCTTTTTAAACCTTCAGAGCTGATCCGATAGGAGCAGGAAGGATGTCCTAAATCACCAGCTCGGTGCCTCAGGTGTTGTTTCCCGATTTTACCGTGCCTGCGAAGGCTTCTCTCCGTGCAGCCCGCCGGGTAGGAGCCCGCCGGCTGCTCTGGGAAAGCGCTGCAGAGCTGTTCTTACGGAGCAGCAGCCGGGCAGCTCGGCAGCCCAAGCCGTCCCTCGCTGCCCGCCCGTTTTCCTGCTGTCCACATCTCTCCCGATTTTCCAGCACGGCGCCGGGATGCGCGGGCACGGCGGGCCGGGAGCGCGCGGCGCCGGATCCGCGGGGCACAGCGACATCTGCTGGCCAGGCC
>JBBMKD010000115.1:57750776-57770701 GCA_037834095.1 Argya squamiceps
AGCGCTGGCACCGCCGCCCGCCCGGTCCGGCCGCGCACCTCTGCGGCAGGGAACGCCAGATAAACGCTGTGAACTCTTTCACGCTCATATAAATACTTTCTCAGTACTTTGGAAGGGGGTGGCGGGAAAAGTATTTGATTCGTGTCCTGGGCTGCATCCAAAGCAGCGTGGCCTGCGAGGTCGAGGGAGGGCATTGTGCCCCTCTGCCTGCAGTGCTGCGTCCAGCTCTGAGCTCCTCAGCGTGAAAAGGGCATAGAGCTGTTGGAGTGGGTCCAGACGGCAAGATGATCACAGGGCTGGAGAACCTCTCCTGTAGAAGCAGGCTGAGACAGGTGGGGAGTTGGGGTTTTTCATCCTGGAGAAGAGAAGCCTTCAGGGACACCTTATTGTGCCCTTCCAGTAAGTAACCTTACAAGAGAGCTGGTGAGGGATTTTTGACAAGGACATGTAGTGACGGGACAACAGGGAATGGCTTTAAGCTGAAAGAGAGTAGGTTTTGATCAGATATTCGAAAGGAATTCATCACTGTGCAGGTTGTGAAACACTGGAACAGGTTGTCTGGAGAAGTTGTGGATGGTTCATCCCTGGAAGTGTTCACGGCAGATTGAATGGGGCTTTGAGCAATCTGATCTAGTGGTTGGCATCGCTGCCCATGGCAGGGACCTTAGAACTAGACGATTTTTTGTGTTTCTTTCAATCCAAACCTTTCTATGTTGCTGTGATGCTATTAAATACATAAAGTAGGCATCCCAGTAAAGCTGTATTTTAAATTGCAAAAATCTAAGGTGCAAAAAATCGTGAGAGTAATGCATTTTTGATGCATTTCTTAAATAAATACAGCTTCATACTGCTTGACACAACTTTAAGATAGTAGATTGCCCTGTCATAATCCTCTGTGTGCTTGATTCCCCAAAGAGAAATTTGTATTTCAACTACCATTGAAATTCACTAACTGCTGAAAGGGGAAAAATGTGAAAAGGCTGGCAGGCTGAATTGAACAAGAACTCTTATAGAAGAAGCTAAGAGGCTAAATTCACATCAGGGCCATGTAATTATCCAAATGAATCTAGATGAAGCACTGCAGTTACTTTTACTAAAGCACCCAGGCATGCCATTCATGATCTACTTCATGTCATTCAAAAGAGATATTGTCACTTCAGTCTTGGCAATACATATGAAATTAAAGAAAAAGTAGGACTTCCTGGGTTTTACCAGTGCTCTGTTATGCCCAATAGGGAAATACAAGCTTTGTGGTGCTAGCAAAGAGCTAGATAGTAAAATAAAATGTATGTGACAATGTAACATGGGGTGATACATATGAAAACAACAAGGTAAAGAGCTATTTTCCACATGGTATTTAATGTGTTTGTTTAGAGTGAGAAAATTACCATCTCTTACTTTCATCACTTTGAATCCATTGCTCCTTTAAGCTGTGAGCTGTCTTTTTAGGTGATTGTTAGATCTGGATCTGTGTAAGTGCTGAAGAAATCAGCAATGTAACCACAAACCCTGCAAGTGCCTGATCAGCAGATACTAAGTGTTCTGTTTTCAATAAATATTGAGGGAAATTTTTTTTTTTAGTAATGTCTCATTCCAATCACGGGGTGTTTATATTGGTCAGTGAATCACAACATAACTGTTTCTGCAGTGAGACTTCACGCTGTGTTATAAAAATTCCTGCAAGTAGTAAAGACTGTGTTGTTACATGGCCAGCTTTACTGGAGGGAGACTTCTGTTTGTGGGTCATGTCCTTCAAAATCTGGAAAAGGCTGGATCTGCTCAACCTCTTGGAAAATCTCTCCAGGGCACTGATGCTCTCTTGAAACTTATGGGTCTCTTAAGAAGTGGAAAACTACTCCCAGCTTTTGAACTAAGAATCAAGTGTTTGCTCATTTGTTAGGAAGTATTCTAAGAAATGTAAGTAATCATGGAATAGACTATAATTTTGACATTGCAAGCACTATTACAAGATTTGTTTTTCTTGACATGTTGAGATGATAGAAGAGCAGATAAAGGATGAGGATGGAGCAGATGAAGGTTGACAAGACCACAGCAGCTGCCGTTGGAGCAACAACTTTACAGAACAGTGAAGTAATGAAATACAACATGTATAACAATGATTTTAAAATTTTACATTACGGTAAAAGTTTCTTTAAAGTGATACCATGCAACTCTTTATACAAATTTGCTTTGTTATTCACATGGCTTGTTTTTAAATATTTGTATGTATGCTAGAGGCAAATGCATCTCCACCTCACAAATTCTTGAGGAACTCCTATAGAAAGAAAACTCTTTAGAGATAATAATCTGTTCAATTCTTGCAGACAAAACAGTAGAGAGGAAATGAACAATTAGAAGAGAATAATGTGCCTTAGGGGGCCGAAAGCTCTGTTTTGGTATTGAAAGTAAGGATCCAAAGCACTCTTGCTGTAGAAACAGTCTTAGTTTTCACCAGTTAAAAATCATCTAGTGTTCCAAGAAGAATACCAATTTTCACATTTCCTCCTCTTCTGCCTTAACTGAAGGTTTTGCTTGAGATTTTATTGGAATAACTCAAGGCAATGATGTACAGTAAGACTCGTGTATTTATTTTAGACCTGTAAAAATTTCATAGCTAGTGCTGACATGCACATTTAAGATGTGAAACCCCTCTCCATAAGGACATCTTCAACTGAACATGTTTTCATGTGGACCACTTTAGTAAAAATAATACAAGTACTGAAAATCTCACCTATGAAGATCTGGAAATAGCAAAACATGCTCTTTAAAATTATGTACTGTCTAGGTCCTACATTACACATAAAACATGCTAACATGTAATTAGCACAAGACACCCTTTATTTCCTTTTGGTTTTTTATGTTTGGTTGGCTTGTTATGTTTGTTCCTAAGAACAAAGTGAATATATGTGGTGTACTGATCCTCTGGATATATTTTTCAAAGTAATTGCTTACCAGAATATAATTGGACTTACTAAATGAATTTTAAGATTTAAGAAGTTCTGTGTTCAAAGAATCCCTGAAAACTCAGCTGAGAACTCATTGAGACAGATGAGTTGAATTCAGCTGAGAACATGTTGGTCTAAAAGGTGACTGGCTGCTGATCCAGAAAGTCTTTAAAAAGAAACTGCTGGGATTTGTGAAGGATTTACGGGAAGAGTTTGCTGTGGTTAGTGAACAATTCCTTTCTGGAATGACATAAATATGCTGTTTGATATCAATGTACCCTGGGAATTAACTACTGTGTCAAGCATCTTTAGCTGACAAGGAGCAGCTGGAGACTGACTGGGTAAGTAATGGGAGTGGAAGGCTTACTCCAAAATCTCATATTTAGAGTGTTTAATAGGGAATTGGTGGTGTTTCAGTGCTATGGTCTTGATACGGTGACTTAGTGGATAATATGAAATTCCAGTCTTAGAAGCAAAGTGAAAAATTCATTGGCAAAAATACTGTCTCACCTTGCCTCTCCACATGGTAAAAGCCAACAAAAATCTGGCTCCTATGTCAGAACTGTTATTTCCTTTAGTGTTGGAATTAGAACAATAGTCTCATATTGTCCTAATTTCCTGACTTTGGCAATGCCAGGAAGGCTGCAGATGTGGTAAAATCTGCTGCTAGAAATCCTTTTCTGTAGATAGTTTTCAGTCAAGTATGAGGAACAAATTCTGATATATAAACTACATAGTCATTTATCTTTACTGGACTTGCACTTAAGTGTATATCAGTGCAGATTTTATGTCCTTAATCTTAACAATATCATGCATACTATTTCTGAAATTACTTTTTCTTTCCTGGTATGCATTCATCTCAGAAGACAGAATTTGGCCAGACTTTTTTTTTAAGATGACCAATTAATTTACTGTGAACCTTGATTTACAGGACACAGATAGGTAGGTTATTCCACATACATGAGTCAAGAATGCTTTAAAGGAGTGTTAGGTCTGAAATTTAGAACTCTTTTTCTCCTCTCTCTTATATGGCCTGTTAGAATTTGAAGATTCTAAAATGTTTTCTGGTCTGCTATGTACACTTGCCTATATACAAAGACCCCATGCCACATATGTTGGAAAAAAAAATGGAGATTTGCTTTTCTTCTTAAAAAAGCCTTTGTATCATATAAAATACTGGCAGAATCTCTCTCAGTCTTTGCCATAGCCTCTAAGCAAAGATTTCTGTATGTGTAAACATTTATTTAACATGATCAGAAACCTGATTAGTTGGTAAGGTAGCACTTTCTTTCCATTGCTACAATACTTTCCTCCCAACATGTATTTGTCAATACAGCTATTTTTATAACACAGATCAGAACTGCTGTGAAAATCTGTTGCTTGTGTGTTGTTCTACTGAAGGTCAGAAGGTCCTTAATTAAACTTTATTTTGCTAAGGTTTATGTTTACATAGCATGCTCTCCAAGAAATAAAATGTTTGTAGTGAGATCATGAGAGAACAATAATATTTATAAAGGCAGATTTAACTCACATATTATAGAAACCATTGTATTTCCACAGTAGAAGCCCTTTCTTCCATAATAATCTTTGCTGTACCAAGGAGGTAAATTAAATCTGTGTAGGCTAATGGGGCAGTTCTATAGTCAAAGATTAGTAATTAGGAATTAGTACAACTGTACTACTTATTCTTAGAGAGAAGTTTTAAAAAAATAATTCATGTATTCACTGGGCGTAAGTGTTTACTTAGCTATTCCATATAGGTTGTAACTTTCTTTGGGGCCAGTTAAAGCAGATTACAGGCTCCATGGTTGATAAAGTGAAGAGGGGATGTTCATCCCTTTGTGCAGGGATGAACAAAGCCACAGGAAAATAATTCAGAAGAGTTAATCATAAGCAAAACCACAGAGGGGGCTTTGACATGCAGTGAAAGGACTTAGCATTGTTGACATTTTGTTATCAATTCAAAACATACTCGGTTTTATGAAGAGAATGACTGATGGGTGGATAAAGAAGGTTGAAGTAGAATGAAAGACAAAATGTTCTAAACACAGGGAAATTTGGTTATTAGTGTACAAGCAAGCTGTCATTCAGCAAACTGTACTGAGTGATAGTAGCTAAAGGCAGCTGGATGTTGAATAATTTGTGGTTATCTGTCCAATTTGTCAGCTTCCTACTCTCATTGCCATTCCCAGAGCATTCACTGAGGATATCAGCAAAGTAAAGGCTGCAGAATTAAATCTTATTCTAGTAAAAATCCAGGACAGAAAGAACCACTAGACCATTTCAGATAGACTCCAAGCTGTCTCACCACTATTCATTTTCTACCACTGCTGGAATTTTGCTGTGGAAACAAATAGCAAAGAAAACAATAACAGGATTAAGAACAATGACAGACTATTAAATCACATACCAGTAGTTCCCAGCCTATGGCAATTTTTTTCCACTGGTGCAATGTTAGATTTTTTTTGGCAATGGCTTTTACTTTTTTTCATGTACAACATTTTGGGGTTACGAACATGACCTAGTGGAGGAAGGGATGCTTTCTTGTTCCTCCCTACTTTGATATAGTTTTATAATGTTTTTCTTTTAGTTCTTTCACCTCATTCTGTGTAGTTTGGAGACAGGCCCCTTTTCTGCTCAGGAACAAGAGTCAGGGCCAAATCAGATGCCAAATCATGCTTCATTCTTCCTTTGTATAGTGAGCCACAGAGACCAGTTAGCCATCAGTGAGCAAACAATAGTAATGAGTTTTATCAACTATAATTGTGGGAAGGCTAATATGCACAGACTGCAGGGCAAAAGAGATTTGGGACCAATATACAATTGGTAATTCTGTAATCTAAGGTCTAGTCTAGAACCATAGGAAAACAGCATCCTAAGTTTAAGTACTTCAATAGTGCAAGAGGCCTCTGCTATTTTGAGAAATCAAATACAGTTTCCTGTTCCTATTGTTCCCAGAGTCAAAAATGCATCCTGTTGATACCATAAAAAGACACCAAACTATTCTGCAATCTGGAAAAGTGTGTTTTAGTTATTCTACTGCTGCAGTTCTACACTCCGATTATGTAGAATCATGATGTTAATATTTTTTTCTCAGTAATTCAATTTCTTTCATCTTTGAAGTCATTTTACATACTCTGATAATAATTTTAATTTTCTGGTCTTAAATGTCACACATTGATTTCACCTGTGTATTTATTTTTATCCATATCCAAGTGTGAAGCAAGCATTTAGACAGCTAGGTAATGTGGTTACAAAACATGCTTGCTACATGCCAATTACATGTCAGGTGCATGACCACTTGCATAATTCAGTCCCATTTGCGCAGACCAAAAGCCTTTAGGACCTTCCAAAATGTAGTTGGTGCAGTCACTTGCCTCCAACAGCTTGTCACCCTTTATATTCCCATCTCCTGTGTGGGTGAGTTCATTAAGAGTTGTCTTTCCAACTCCAAACTAGGTGGTATATGAAGCTGCCACATGTCAGCTCTGCCTTTTGTACCAACTAATATGGAGTTGATTGCCTGCATGTTCAAAACAATTGGACTGATGTCTTGTGTTACTGGATACAAACTCCTGCAGTTATTACCTCCAGATGTGGGGAGAAAGGCTAGCAGAAAATACCTGCTCCATTAGCCCATGCTTTGATCCACTACAGCAGGTCTGAGCTGGAATGTCAAGACCTACAGCAGTGTTAGGCACTCAGAGCTGTACTTCCAGGAAATATTAAAAGTGGTCTGGCCAGTAGCTACTTGATATTAAATATTACAGAATCCTTTCTGGTTTATATTATGCACCCAAAATCGATAGATACTTCAACCTTTAACTTTCTGTGCCTCATTCCTGCTTCTGAAAGAAAGCAATAATAATATCTCATCTTAGTGGACTGATGTGAAAATGAACTGATTAGTATCACAGAATCTTAGAAACATGGTATATGTGAAGAAGCTAGTGTCAGATTATATGACAAAAATAATATTTCTGTCCTCAGACAGAATTTATCAAGTGGTGAGTAAAAAACTAAGAAAAACATGAGGCTACATGCAACAATAATTCTTTACTAAAAAGTAATGAAGAAGGAAAATTTAATTCTGACTGATATAGTAGTCAAGTGAAAAATATACAGTAGAGTTATATAATTGACAGCACATTATAATTTACAGGCATGTGCAGGCTGAAATAAACATGCACAAGAAATCTGAAATTTAGCATTTTCTTCCCAAGTGTTTTAAAAATTTACTGCACTTCAGCCACAATTGTTAGGTTTCTGTTCCTCTTCTTTGTTTTTCAGCATGAGACAATTGTTGCTCTCACAGTTTTCTTGCTTGCAAGTGTTTGAGGTCTTACAGTGCTGTTCTCACGCAGCTTCAAGAAAACAATGTATATTTTTAGCATTTGTCTATTGTTTACATTTTTGTCCTCTGGGAGGAGAAATGTGATGGACGGTGATGTTCACCATCCAGGTTGAAGAGGTGGCAACCTATGTAGATAATCTCTCGACCTTTGTACAAATGTATATAAGTATTGGAGTCAGATAATTAAAGAGGAAGAGAAGCTTTCCCTTGACCTGCTGCATCTGCCTTGTTCGTTCTAGTGCCTGAAACTGCCAGACACAATTTGCTATAAGGATGTGAGATATGCAGAAAGATAGAATCACATTTGGAAATTAATTCAGATAATAATGCACAGTTTTCAAAAGTGAAATTAGATCTGAGTATGTGTTTAAATTGGAAGTCTATTTATATACCACAGAATTTATTGGGACTTTTACCAGTATCTGTTTGTATGCAGTAATATGCCTTAGTCTTCTGAAAGCTAGCCATTAAAACAGTGAGTGTGTGAAAAACATTACTTTTGCCTATGGCTCAGTTTTAAGACTGCATTAATATGCATGCTGAACTGCTGAGCAGGGTGAAAATGAAGGATTAGTGATCAACACTAATAAGAATCATTTGCTCTAAGCACAAATGGACAGTGCTTTTTGCTCACAATATAAACAGCTTTACTTGAAAGAATCTCCTAGTATCTGGATAGTTTAGTACCATTACTTATGGGGTTTTATGTGTTCAGAATAATGACAATATTTAGCTTTAATTCTCTGAGTAAGTGTGAACAGAATTACGTATTAGTGAATTAACAAATTCACCTCCATTTTATTCTTAAACCCTCCACACAGAAGCAAGAGATCAAATTTCATGTTAGTTACACAGAAAAGTAGTTTGTTGTTTAACCAGGACTGTAAAAATGATACATGATCCAGATCTATCCATATCCTTCACGCTGAAGTGAACCAGAAATAAGATACAATGGGTATTCCTTCTCGCATATTCTTCAGGTGGGTTAAAGGCAAGGAACATACACTTTGGCTGCTAGCCTCTCCCTCAATGGAAAAATCTAAAATAGGTTAATGAGAGTCCAACAGCCCTGTAAAGCATGCTTTGGACTTTCTTCAAGAGTTGAAATATGTAGTTACCACATAAAATACTTAGCCCTTAAAGAGCTTTTACACAACCTGTCTATATTTCAACCTGTTTTCCTGATTTGAGATACAGTTTGGCTGAGAGAACCATCAGGATCTTTGAAACTGTGCTTCACAGATTTTTTTCTGTGTGGGAAATGACCCACAAGAATCATCAAGTCCAACTCATTTAATTAAATGGTCCATAATAGGGATTGAACTCACAACCTTGGTGTTAATAACACTGTGATCTAGACAACTGGCTCATCCTGAGCCAATCTCAGGGCCATTACTTATATTTCTTCATGGCACAGCTTCTTGCCAGGTTTTTTTTTTCCATCCTCAAGACTATGTGGAGGATGTTCAAAACACATAGTTTACTCCTAAGAATTCTTCAAGATGGACTCAGAATATTCACACCCTTGTCTTATTTTCCTGCTCCTTTGGAGTTGTAATTGCATGAAGGATAGATGAAAGAATTGTACTGAAGTGGCTGAATTAACATGCTGTGTTTAGGCCCTCATCCTGGAAACACATAGGAACAGCGAGAAAAAGGGGCAGTGTTATTGTAAATCTCCCAGTCACACAGTACGTTGCCTGAGTGGAAATGCATTTCCAAGAGTGTATGCTCTCTGTTGTGTTTATTCCCATACTCTTGTCTCTGATACAGCTGAGCTTCTTGGATGCACAAGACTGTTCTTTAGCATGTCTGCAGCATGGTTTGTGCTGCTCAGATGATTATCACGAACTGGTTTTATTACTGGAAAAATAGGTTTATAATCCAGCTGCCAAGGCATTAGCAAGAAAGGATGGCTGGACTTTGGTTAGGGCACTGCCTCAGGAGGTAGGAAATTCAATTTGGTTCTTGTCTCTAGGACAGGTTTTTCTCTTTGGCTTCTGGAAAATCACAGACTTTTTATTCCACTTTCAAACAGCGCAGGAAGAAGTAGCAGCATCATAGCTCTGTTCAGATTATTACTATTTTTAGGAGAAACAGTATCTTCTAATACACATATGCAAAAATGTACACAAAATATCATATGAAGCTTTCAGGGGAAAAAGAGCAAACAAGAATCGTGAAAATTTTAAGTATAAAGAGGTACCATTAGTGACAATGAAGAAATTGATTTTAATGTGAACATATTTTGACATTTCTGATGAAAGACATTCGTGGTGAAACCAAAGAACGGCTTGCTGATTCAGGTATCAAAGGCAGACTTAATGGGTGGGATAAGCCTTCCCAGCTGCCCTGCTATGGCACCAAGTATGTCACTTGCTAGTGGGTGGCTGCTTGGGCATCATTATAGTACATCTGATATTACAGGGATACAGCAAATGGAGATTGGATATACAGAAAATAAGAAAACACTTAGTAATTAAAGTTTGTCAAAGGGTTGCATTTGAATAGAAATGAAGAAGCTTTCAGCAGATTTACCATTTGTTGCTGATGGTAAAGTAAATATAACTGTGTATCGTCCTCTGCAAGGCTATTGCTTTTGTTTTACTCACCCATAGAACATTAGTTTGCAAAGAAAATACAAAAAAGTGCCTATTCATAGACTTATCATACTATAGTACTACTAATGGATTTTGTCTACAAAAAGCTTTTACAGGATGAAATTTCTTGAGTTCAGTTTAAAATTAACAACTGTACACTCAACTTTCAGCCCTCTCTTGGGCAAAGTTCATATGGAAATTGAATTTTGCATTCCTTTAGACTGAAAAGGGGCAAAGGGAGAAAAGTATTAAATATTTATTTCTATAATACCTATACTGTAGAAAGAATAAAAAAGTAAACTTCAGCCACTAGCTGAACATTAATAGGAAAACCTGTTGCATTGAAAGTAAAAGAGATGAGTGATACCTATATGCTAATGTGTAAAACTGCATATGTGAAAAACGTACAACAAAGAATTGTGTTTTACTCAGGATTACCATTATCATAGTTGCTATAACCCTGTGATTATCTCTTTTAACTACATACTTGCAGTTTCCAGTAAATAATAACATGGAATTTTAGTCAGTCATTCAGAGTTTGTATAAAATAAGGAGACTATAAAATGAGCATTCTGCCTATTCTTAGTCTGTAATTACAATTTACTATAAGGTATATGGCATTAGTTTCATTCCTGAGTGTCTTCAAAACTTCATGCATATTTAATGATACAGACCTTTGCACAAAGTCTGTCAGGAGGGAACCTTATCCTGACAGAAATCTAGTCACACATTTCCCCATCCTGAATCCCAAAGCAGGTTAGTAGAGTCTGAAAAGCAAGTGGCAGTGATGAGGAATGCTGAGAGATAGCCTGATTCACAGCAACTTGCTTCTGCCTGTGAATGGGATAGCTCTTTCAGGATTCCTTACTGATATTGAAGATGAAATATTTGGCACCTCCATTGCCCCTTTTAATCCCTTTAGTTGGAAAATACTATGTGATTTTTATAATATGCTAATTCTGTGGTTTTAATACAGTAACTAATTGTGGTTATCTCAGAAAAAAGCAGTTAATGCAGACTTAATCTTGCCTGTAGTAAGTGCAAGTTCACATTTACTATAATTGTCAATTAACATCTCTATTCATTTGGCACCTCTTCCCAGGAAAAAAAGCAAGACAGCAGAACACATAATCTCTTTCTGGACTGAATGCTTTCCTATCAGTGACCATCTTCTGTTCTCCAGGGCACAGAAGCACTTGGTCCTTTGTTAAATGGCAGTAACCCTTACTCCATGCTTTTTATGGACAAATGGTTAGGTAGCTTTTACACCCTTAAAAAGACTAAATTTCTTAGTTGTTATACTAGGGAGTTACAACAGACTTTGCCTTTAGCTGTTTTCTACACCTTATTTTACACAGCTCAATAAGTAGAATTAAATTGTTTAAATAGCTTATTTCTGTCCAGCTTGTTCTGTCAATAATGTCTTCTTCTTGCCAACCCATATTTTTCTCCCAAGGATTCTATGCATTTTACTTTATTATTTTTCACTGTTTGGGAGGAAAAGAAACATTTCTCAGAAGTTTTATTCTACAAGAAGGAATAAAGAAGAACATAATTTATATATTGTTCTAAGTTCTAGCATGACTCTGGCTGAATCATCTTGAAGGTACAAGTGTATAACTACCAGCATCCAAAAAGCTCCATAAAAGATAGCAATGGGCATGAGAGACTTCATTGACCTTCCTCCAGATACCCAAGGGGAAACAGGGCTTGTTAACAAATCATTCAGTTTTTATTCATGGAAATCAACTGAAATCTGTAGAGGTTTTTCTCACCAGTACCACTGGCAATGGGCAAGTTTAACATTCAGGCACCACCAAAGTAAACAATAGTATGCTTGTGACCTGTTTTGCAAGATCTGCCACCTCTTTCCACAGACCTGACTTTTTCCAGTCATCTTTCCCACTGAAATGTCCTAAATCCAATTCCAGTTCTTGTTTCCCTGCTTTCAGTTAGTTCTAAGGAGTGAAACTCTCAAATACACTTGTTGAGCATTGCCACTTCACCACCACAGCAGAACTTGATACTGATTTTTTTCCATTTATTGCAAATCAATCTTGACCTTCTGAGACTTCATAAAATCCTCTCTCTGATGCCTTCCAAGTGTCTGTTCTGGTCTAAGGGCCCAAATTTCATTTCTATTCATCCTGTAGAATTCTGTAAAACAAAGGATTTAAACAACCAAAATCCCACTGTTGTATCTCACCTTATCCCAATTCTTGTTGCTATTTCCCTGTGCTTAAAGGATTCAGAAGCCATACTCTGTGCTGTTATAATCCTGCATGGCAGCTTCCAGTCATTTGGGAACAGTATTACTGAAGTGTCTCCTGGGCTGGGAACAAGATACAGTGGAGAGAGTTGTCAGAGCAATGGCATTTCAGGGTCAGCTGCCCATGTCCAAACAGATGGTGTCTTGTTTTCTCTTATTAAAAAAATCTTCCATGCAGAAAGTAACAGTGTCAGATCTTGTCATGCTAATTTAGACTAAGTTCAAAGATAAAATATGTACTACAAAAACACACAGGCTACACGGTCAAAGTGCAAAACACATCTTTTGATCAATGTGCTGGTTATGAGACAAGTAATTATATCACCAAATTTCCATTTAGTTTTGATTGGATAAACACATCTAAACTACTTCACTTGTTTGCTTTACATTTCCCTCTTGGCCATGGATGAGGTATGATGGGTAGCCAGAATTCAAGAGCTATATTTTCCTTTCAAGTCTGCCTAGCTGTAGAAGTGAGTGCATAAGACCTAAGAAAATTCAGTTCAATTACCAAGAAAACTTCTGAAGAAAATACCCTTTACATGAAAGTCAGGCAGCCAGTGTCTTGCTTCTATTGAAGAAAGTGGTTTTAGTAGAAACATGAATTAGGTCTTTAAATCAAGTATAGCATCTTTGTAAAGACAAGTGTAGGCTTTTCTACTTTTTCTGAGACAAAGGGTCCAGCCTTCCAGAGAAATGATGTTCTCACTATTGCTATAATGATAAAGATTATGCTGAAGATGCAAATATTATTTATGGGATTTTTAAAGTAGATTTCTGCCTGTGACTTCAGAATGGGCAACCATTCTGGGTTGGGCTTATTATGAAGATCATCCATTTTGTAGAGGGTTCCTTTCTTATTTCCACTCACAGTAATAGAACAGCTTCTTAAAAATCTGTGATACTAAACAAATGGTGAACACTTGACCTATGGATTTCTAAGGTAAAGCTGAGATAAGAAAAAAAATTAGGAAGGACCTATTTAATATCTGCTTCTATAAACACTGTCTGTAGACCTTTAGAATGTGCTTTAAAGAAAAAAAGAGCTCCTAAGGATATGTTGCATAGCAAAATGCAGGTTTAATTATAACTTGTATTCACATGCCTAGTTTAAATTGGCTAATTTGAATAAAAGAATTACATATGTGTGAACTGGTAACTGGTGTTCTGACTCTAAGGCATATGTTACTACTTTGTCCTTTGTCTTAAGGTACTACCTTGATGAGACTAAAACCTGACAGAAAGGTATGTCCACACCAAGACTTTATTTTTTATTAATTTTTGCCTTTTATTTTATTCTTTTTGCCGGAAAGCATTTTTCATTTCATTTAATACTCAGAAACAAGTTAAAATGCAGAAAAGCAATAGACACTTTGTATCTGATGTTCATTATACCCAGCAGGAGATGAAATGGTCATCTACACATATTGCTGCAATGCTTTGCTGAGTATATTCCTACTATATGCTATATTTAGACTACAGGCAAAGTTTAGTTTTAGGAGTTTGCAGTCACACTGACTTCTTGGGAAGACATGACTATTAAGGAAGACAAGGCTGAAGTACATAAGATGGGATAACACGTTCAGTATAAATATGAAACACAAGGTCATATGGAAATTACATTTTCTTTTGTTTCAGAATTATCTGTACCTTCATTTGATTTGAGACTTTATAAGTCCTCTCAGCAATTCATATGTGCTATTATTGAATCTTCCTCCTTTGGGGTGAAGAGAAAGACTGATGCAGACAACAGTCACCCATGTTCCAGGGTCCTGCAGAGCTTTATTTGTGTCATTACCTTCCTCTCCTTTGGACAGGCAGACCTGTGGGATGGGCACTGTTAATCTCAAACACAACAGTGGCATTATATAGGTCATAAAATACGTTTTCCTTTAGTAAAGCAATGGCATCTTTTTCACATCTTACCAAGCATATGATTGGAAAACTTATGAACATAAGAAGAATTTTCTGAGCCCGAAAAAGAAGGTAGAAGGCTGTAAGAACTGGATCTGAAACCAGCTCATTTTATAATTTGAAGGAGATGAGTATTGTGTCTCTCATTTTTTTAGAGGTGGATTTGGAGCACAAGCATAATTCCTGCCTAAGAGAGCTCTCGTCATGGAAACAAAGGAAAAAGCTACAAATGGACACATGTATTTGCATGTTAACACTTGAGTCTAACTGTGCTGCTTCTATTTACATATTCATTCAGTAAAAAGGCAAAACAATCTGAACATGAGAGATAAATATTTGAATACTTTGTAAACAATATTAGAAACAAATTTTACTACAAACTTTGAGCAAAACTGTGGTCTTCATAAAATGTACTACACTTAAGTCATAAAAACTGAAAGGTTCAGTTCATCCCAGAAAGCCAGACATTATGAAAAACAGGACTAGATTTCTTAGGGTTTGCCTCCTTGTTGATTCTTAGCAGGGACATGAAGGTAAGGTACAACTTCTAATCCATCCAATGCAGGTTTCCACAGTGCCACAAACAGTAGAGAGTTAAACCTGATCAGAACTATGAATTTATTTTTTAAATCTTCACAAGACCACTATTTTCTACATTTCACAATAAAGAAATCAAGCAAAGATGGCAAATGCTTTCTTGAATTTATATGAGAAGAAACCCTAAAGCCCTAAATCTAAGGCTTCCAAATTCCTCAGTTTCTTAAAGACAGAAACCCTGCTACCAAGGCAGATATCTTTGGCCATTTAGTCTTCAAATTATGCTAACAATTCAAACAAGGTTACCGGTTTAGGACTAGGACTCTTAAGTACATTTTTTATTGCTGTGGGACTGTTCAAAAAGCTAACATAGAACAGCCATGAAATTAAAAATGAGTCTGTGGCACTACCAACTTGAGCTGGGGTGACATAGAAATGAAGTAATATCATATATAAATTCCAGCCTGCTTGGCAACATAATCTATTCAAATTTCCTCATGCAAATTTTTTTGCATCATTTTATCAAGAGTAACATTTTTGATGCACAGGAAAGAGTAAATAAACTGTAATATTACAATCACTTTATTCATATCCCACAGGTTTAAATTAATTATTCATTATAATTATACTAAATTTAAATCAGTGTAACTACAGTGGGGAACTGGTTTCTGCTTTTGACCTTGTTCCACCATTAACCTTTGCTTTTAGACTGCCTGTTGTTATTTTGCCAGTGAGGTTACCTAAAGGTCAGCCAAATATTTCAGGAAACAAGAAGAGGGAGAACAGGTGAAAAATCCTTTTCAAGATCTGTTTGCTTGTTTTCATATCTATCTGTTCTCTTACAGGAAAAAAATATAACCAAAGTACACATGGTTACCAAAATGCCAGAAGGTGCAAATCCAAAGCATTAGAGCAAAGAGAAAGAGATTTTTGATTGAGAAGTTTTGCTTCTCTCATAGCGTTCATTCACCTTTGGCTGTAGTATTGCTGCTTGTTGACATTTGTCAATGTATCAGATAAAGAGCTGCAAATTGCTCCAAGCACTATTTACTCAGAGTATCTTCTCCCTTTCCTCGTGAGTTGCATGAGTTTGATTAACAGCAGGGTCCAGGTCACTTACTGAAATTTGAGCTGCAAATAAAACTGCTGACTGCTCTTGGCATCTATTTAATATTCAAACTAACTCTCCTAATGAAAACCTCATTCTTTCATTTTTCTGTCCAGCTCTTTTTATGTTTTTATGCTCTTCTGGATATTTCTAGGAAATACTTTTGGTCACAATTGGCCACACACATTTATTGTTAAAATGTATACTTAGAAATCTATTACCATTAGACGGTTCAAACATTTTTTCCTATCAGTTTTCCAGCTGCTGAACAAGAGAACTCTTCTAACTAGTCTTAACTTCCTATTTGGTTGTACTTTTTGTCTGTTCTGCCAGTGAAGTCAGAGACTGTTTTATCACACCATTTGTATTCTTGAACTAACCACAGTTTGTACCTTCTAAGGAATCCAATTCTAAATTTCTAGCCATAATAAATAAAGGTTTTGTTGCATTTGGGAGCCTCATATTACTGTATGAGCATCCTGAGTTAAAGAAGTCCACATTTTCACATGAGGTTTTTTCTAAAGATTTTATTTTTCCAGAGTAAGTATATGGTATTAACCTGAAGGTAAAATTTCTGTTTTGCTTTCCTGCTAACTATCCTATGAGTTGCCAAGATGACAGTCTGTGCAGATCTGCTGTAACAACCTTGTACCAATGGAAAACTGATGTTGATAAATATGAGTAAGGTAGCCTTTTTCAGTACTTTCAAAGATAATAAATGCTTTGCTTCTCAATTTTAATTAGAAGGGTAAAATATTGTGCCCCTCCCCTCTCCAGTAATTAATGTTCTTAAACAGAGTTATCAGGGCTCCTTATAGCAGTAAAACCTGGTGATTAGTACAACCACCTTCTTGCTAATAGTAAAAAAATTATCACTTGTCTTTCCCCTATTAAAAATTAGGTGGGATGCAGAGAGCAAGAGGAGAAAAGATGTCCTCTTTTGTCCTCTTAATGAATGAAATTATTCTCATGTGGCAAAGTGGTTTAGATTGTCTAAGTCACTGATGTGCTACTGGGTCTTTTGGTTTTAGAGCACTTTTTGTAAAATACACAGTTTTCAGGTCATTCAAACCATGATGTGCCAACACTATACCTATGTACATCTATTGGATGAATAGCAGCACTGCTTTCTGCCGGACTTCTACACAAGTATTGTCTTGATAGAATCTATTTAACCAATGAGACTGGAAATTGGAGCAATATGACTAAAAGATGTACTGCAGTATGCCTGTCATTCAAGTTGTTTTCCAAGATAATGCTTACAGGACAATTTGTCATATATACAGCTGGCTAGGCAATTCCAAAAAATATACTAATTGCATTCAAATGTTTGGAAATAGGCATATTCATTAGTATTTATATTTTTAATTCACATTTTGCTGATATCTATTAAGTAACAAACATATTTTTATGTCAAATCCTCTGTCAGAATTTGCTAACTGCTAGTCCTACAAAAGCTTGAATTTGTCAGGTGTTACTCTTAGGTTAAAATGTCCAAACTCATTAAATTGCACTGACATAAGCAATGGATGATAAAATGTTGTACTCAGCACTTCTCAGGGTCAACGTCTGAGTCCCAGATTGATTATTTTTCATACAAGATTGCAGAAAATTATTCTTGCGACAGGATTTCACTGAAGATAAATCTGTGCTTCTGTGCATAAACTCACTTCCATTTTTGGAACCAGTTTAATTACCTCACAGTCAACACATGATGTTTGCTCCATTTAAATACTTTGATCTTTTCCTTCCTATCTTGACATATGAGTTCCGGCTGACAAGCTTCTTTATGAAGATAACTAACACCCCATTAGGTATATATTCCAGTATGAAACTGAACTTCATTTTAGATGAAAGAAATCAGGACTTGCTAGAAAAATCTCAGCAACATCATGGCTGCTATGTAGGCTGGAAGGAATGTGTTACAGGACTTATAATCCGCTTACATTCTGCTATTGTTCAATGTTAATCTTCACTTTATGTAATAAAATTAATGTACCATAAGGCTATGCAATGGCCAAAGGAGTAATGTGTTTACAGTGAACAGAATGACTAATACATAAATTTAACTTGGCTTCTCTCTTGATCAAGTTTGTGGGATCTTCAGTGTATGCATGAGAAATGTCTTGATTTATTTTTTTAACTGATTCTGTGTTCAGATCATGAGGTCTTGTTTATAAGCTAGAAAGAAAATTGCATTTATAAAATAGAATAAACATTTTTCTTTGGATATATAAACACACTGCATCTTCATAATCAGATCTATCACCTTCATATAAAACAGAGGGGTCTTCTAGTTCTTTTTCTCCAGATGTCCATCAGTGCTAAGTAACTAAACTAAACTACATCTGAGAAATGTTTTTATAACTCATGGCTACTTTCAGAAATTCCAGTAGCTTTGATCGTGATGAATGTCGATATTCAAATATCCATCCCCTTATTTTCCAATAGCTGAACTGAATCTTCCTTCTTGCAATGAAATCAATTTACTTATTTCCCTATCATAGTAGCACCTCTGCAGCAACTTTCTACACATGGATTCTATTTTCTTCTCAATCAGCTATAGAAGCAAAAATTCCCAGTCCTTTCCTATCTGTCTCACACGAAATAGTGAGTTCTGAAATATCTGCTTGTTTTTGGTATTCTCATTTCAGTCATCCTTCATTTAGAGAAGCATCAAAAGGCAGCAAGTCTCAAGAATGATGTGTTACTGCCAAAAAGGAAGAAATAAAGCATTTAAAAGGTTAAGGGGAAAGCAATGTAAAACATTAAAAACGTTAAAAATCGCATATGGTGACAGAAGTATGATGAAATCAGTTTCTTGCAGCTCCTGTGTTAGATTATTGAGAGATCTACTTTAGCCACCCCTGTAGTGCCTAAAGTAGTCTTTACTCTGTAGCTCCCCCTGCCAAAAGGACGTTTCAGGTACAAGAGACAGGTGCCAGCAATGGCTGTGACTACACAGAAGACAGTCAAAATGCTGAATACCAAAAAGGGCCAAGCCTGTATCCCTCCTTCCCTCATTACCTATTAAAGTACTAGAACTTCTAAATTATTGAAAAAATTAATTTGTACTCATCTAAATTAAACTTAATTTGCTATGCAGATGTACTTGGTATTGAATCCCAAGATAAAGTAAGGAGTGCCAAAGGAATCAGGTTTTTTCTAAACTAGATTTATGAGGGAAATGAATTATCCATTGACAAGATGTGTTTTGGGCAGGCACAAGGGGAACATCTTACCAACACTCTTTGGATACAGTAAGTGAGACTGGGCATAACAGGCTTTACAAAATCCAGAGCAGCAATTGTAATTTCCCTCCCCCCACCCCAGTTTACTAGATCTAGGTGAACTGCTTACCCAATATCCTTACAAATACTGATTCCCAGTTGCTCCTGGCTCCTCATGTTACACCTCCTTTCTTCTAGCTCCTTACTTAATCTCCTAGTTCCTTTAACTACACTCTGTTTTTTTTCTCTTTCACTTGATGCCTCATTTGTAGATATCCTATCCCACTGTCACACACATGGAGAAGTTTCCTTCCATTTCTCTATGAGTCAGGCATTCCTGCTAACACCACAATTTTGTGGAAAAGCCTCCACTTTAGAACGTCAGGTTGCAGTAGGAGACATGGGCGTTGCTTTCACGGGTGCTTAGGGGAATTATCGCAGAATCAATTAGATCGGGAAAGAAACCTGTGAGATCATCGAGTCCAACCTGTGACCAAACACCAGGATCTCAACTCGACCACGACACTAAGTGCGATGTCCAGTGTTTCTTTCCTTAAACACCTCCACGGATGGTGCCTCCTCATCGTCCCTGGGCAGCCCATTCTAGTATCTAATCACCCCTTCTGTGAAGAAATTCTTCTTAATGTCCAACCTAAACAGCCCCTGGCGTTGCTTAAGGCCATGTCCTCTCGTCCTGTCCCTGGTTGCCTGGGAGAAAACACCGACCCCCACCTGGCCACAACCTCCTTTCAGGGAGCTGTGGAGAGTGATAATGTCACCCCTGAGCTTCCTTTTCTCCGGGCTAAACAGCCTCAGCTCCCTCGGGCACTTCTCCCGGACTTGTGCTGCAGTCGGCTCCCCAGCTCCGTTGCCCTTCCCTGGAATCTGTCGGGCAGCGGGACGACGGACCCCGAGCCTGCAGCGCTCCTACGCCTTTAAGGGCGGCCCGGCCGCGCCCCCACGTGTGC
>JBBMKD010000115.1:57771070-57793941 GCA_037834095.1 Argya squamiceps
GACGAGACTCCAGCTGAAGTCGCTCTGCGCCTTGAATCGAGCCATGCTGCAAGGCCAACGGCCCTACCCAAGCATCAAAATCACGACTTGCCTGTACAGCTGCCGGATTCACACGCTCCACGAGCCGCAACCAAATATCCCATTCCGCCACCCGCAACGTCTGCTCCACCCAGTGGGGGGTGATGGTCGCAGTCGGAATAAGAACCAAGAATCCCCAGCCGAGCGCCTGGGCAGCTGGTATTCGGGGTTAGTGTTTATGGCTCTTTAATGAATATTGGCTTCATTCGTCTGTGAAAGATCGTATCGCGGGCGTGCACCTCGGCTGGGGTCGTGGCTGGTGTTCGCACTCACCCGCGCACCCTCGGCGAGCAAAAACCCCGTGGCACGGCTGGCTAAGGAGCAGGGGGCTTTGTTTTAGTGTGGTACCTGCTTACCTGGTCTTTTCAGCCTAGCAGTGGGGGGGCGTAGCGAGCACATCCCATCGCTGCAGTCCTGCTGGCATCCCTTTGCTCCAGTCTTGTTGCTTCGAGCCCTGCGCTGTGAGCTGGTGCGCGCTCCTTCGCCGTGAAGTGCTGCGAAGCGTCAGCCGGGCAATGAAGAGCAGGCGTCTTCTGGTTCGTTGTTGGTGTCAAGCGCGACCAGGAAGTATTTGGAGTCAGAATCTTGACTCTGTCATTCATACTTTATTCGTGCGGGATGCTCGCGGTTGTAGGCTTTCAAGAAAGGTTCATCAAATGCAGCAGAATCTCTGGAGATGCTCTTTTTAATGAACAGAATATTTTCCGTGCTGAGATGAGAGCTGCACGCAGCGTCTGGTTTTTCCTTTTCTGGCAGCTAACTAAACCAGAAATACATTAATTTCATATTTTACTATTCTTGTGTTCAGGTAGCTAAGATTTATTTGGTTTATTGAACCTCACAGTCCCCCCAAATGTTTTAGGCTTGCCTTTCTGAATTTGAGTACTACAGAGAGACACTAGAAAATGAGTCGTGTGTGGCAGAAATGGTAGGCACACTTCTCTTTAAGAACCTAGTTAATGAAATACTGATTATAAACTTGCTGGGCATCAAGTGCAGCCTCATAGCTCCTTGAGAGCCTGGAGCTGTTTCTTAGATTTTTTTTTCCTTTATAAACTTATGTCCAGATGAAACTGGCCATTCTGTACTTTTTGAAATGCTTGCATTAACCTTTGTAATTGCTACAGGCTGTTGTGTGGAAGGCCAACCACTCTGAGAACAGTAAATTTAATAAGCCTTGCAAACTGAGAGCATGTTTTTGTATTAACTAAAGGGGGGAGGGGATTAAATACCTCTACTTTTTTTTTTTTTTTTTTTTTTTTTTTTTTTTTTTTTTTTTTTTTTCCTTTTTCCCCTGGCTCTTATTCTCCAGCTGATCCTTTTTCTCTTTTTTGTTGTGTGACCTTCTTTGGTGTCAGTTCTAAAAAATCTCATTGATCATGGGGTTCAGGCACCTCCAAAAGCCTGCCCTGATTAAAAAAAAAAAAAAAAAGAAAAAAAGAAAAAAAAAAAAGATGGTGAATTAGGCAACTAGTTGTGTACACCTATTTTCAGCTTGACCCAGTCTGCCCTGGTGTAAAGATGGGCCTACTCTTTATCTATGCAAGACTTGAAGTTATAGTGTGAATGTTAACCTATGGCTGTAGAACAATTGTCTCATTAATTCCACAGCAAAAAGAAGAATTTATGCATGTTAAGGGATTTTGTATTTTGTGCATTTATGTTTTGCATTTATGTGCTTCTTGCGCATACACGGGACTGAAAGCACAAACAGAAGGTCCCTTTGCTGTTCCTCATGCTGGGCACCTGTGTTGCAGCCTGCAGGCAGTGAGGTTTTCTGTGCTTGCAGTGTGGGGCAGAGAGCAAAGGATGAGTTGTTTCTACTTGCAGTAATGCTGAGACACAGTATTTGACAGAGTTTTGGTTATCAGTGGGGCTGAGTGAGGGAGTTCAGTGTAAGGAGGTGAGGACAGATGAGGTTAGGTTTGCAGCATGAACTCAGGAGTCAGTCCATCCCCATATCCATCTACCCTCAGCCAAACATCCCAAACTTGCATAGGAAGGTTTTTTCCTGATTTTAGCTGGATAGGACCTACATTGATGGAGACATCATTTCTCCATTAAGAAGTAGATCCCAAGAAATGCTGAACATCTAGAGCACCTTCCAATATCATCAGGTTATTGAAAACATTCAAAACCTTCTCAGAGTGAAGTCAGTTGGAGCCAGCTTGGGCTATGGCCTGAAACTTTTATGAGCAGATAACCAGAACTGAGTAGGTCTCCCATGCGCAGAGTGTGATCCTTGATTTATGGCTAATGCCATTTGATAATAAATTGGTACTAAAAGAGCATCTTCTGTGATGCTCTGGTCTTCTTTTGCAGTTTTACATAGTAGCAAAAAAATATCACTGGCCTCTGTATCTTTGACAGCCAGGAAAGTCTCTTCAGCCTGGTGCCTCTTTTCCTGTTGGTATAATTATGATGTTAGGAGTAGTGTGGTAGTTTGTTTCTTTTCTTTTTTTTTTTTTTACTCCACATGGCTAAATCAAGTCCAATCTGTTAAAAAGAAGGCATCTTCACTCAGAGGCACTTTTGACTGCTACATGTTGTTCTTGTATTTAGTTAACACTTTAAAAACATACTATGTGAACACAGCTGCATCAATGTAGATTTGTAGGTTTTTGTAGCTACATTATCCAGGCTACTGTCTGCAACCTTCTTCAGCTTCATTCTTGCTACACTGTGTCTGGACGCATTTTAGTGTATTCAGAGTCTTGTGTTGGTTGGCCTCTGTTCAGTAGACTATGCTTAATTTAAGAAGTTATGCCATGATGCATCTTGTGAAAAGCATGGCATGCGACCAGTCTTACAGTTTTTGCTTGGACAACTTGTAAGGAAACAATAAAAATGCTTTGGTTTTTCTTATGTGCTGCAATTAGAATGCAGATTTTAAGCTCCTGAGTAGACTTTCACAGTACCCTTCTTCAGTGGCATCCTCTGCACTAGATAGAGTTCTTACATGCTTCTGTTCACTCTGTCAGCCTGATGTGTGTAGAACTGTTAAAAACCAATTGAGAGAGTGATGTAGAAATTTGAATCTGTCTCTTTGCAAAAGAAAGGTGTTATATTGGCCTAAGAGGTTTATAAGAAAAAATTGATAACCTGTTTAATTTTGTATTTTTTAGCATTTTTATTATGATAGCCTATCCCTAAGTTATTATCCCAAGTACTATGTACTGTCTTAGTTGTATATAAAAATATTTCTGGGGCAGGTATTGAAGAGGATATTCTGACCTGAAATGGAAGATTACTCCTCTTGAATGATCAACTGCTTCAGCCTTAGAATTTTTTTTTTTTTTTTCATTTTTTTGTCCCTTTTCTGAGGAGTTAAACAGGAACATGCGTTCTGCAGTGTCAGGAGAGTGCACACTCCTATGTGCTAGAATCCTTGTTGCCTTGCTGGGGATTGGTTTCTTTTAACTATAACAAGTTTTGGTGGGTTTTTTCTGTTCTTTGTACCCTTGTTAGCAGATATAAAGTATTTTACTTCTGTATGCATGCACATGAAGCCTAAAATTTTCTAAGTTTTTGAGTAAATTGAACTAAACTTTCAAATTTTAGATGAATATATAAATAAGCCGTAAAGTGACTTAAGAGTTTTTGCGTGGTTTCTGAACAGTCTTGACCTCACATTCTAGATAGGTAATGTTCAAAGTCTTGGTTGGGGACAAACTGGTGTTCTTAAAGTGTTAGGGGGGAAAAAAAGGTTTCTGAGCAACTTTTCTTTCTTGGGCTGCTTAGTTTTAAGACCTTTCTTTGAAATAGTTACTCTTTAATTTAATTGGACATGTTTGAGAAAATGCCAATATGGGATAGATCAAGATCGCATAGTGATTCTTGTATACTTCAGATCCTGTCTTCCCATTGCTGTTGCCAGTTCTATTGTTTGGTACTTGCAGGTCATGGAAAACATTTTTTCTTATACCACAAATGCATTATAGAGGTATGCGTTTGAAGGTAAGAGTTTTACTTCACTGAAACTTTGTAAACCTGTAGATGCTGTCCTTTCAATAAGGAAAAATGGGTAAAGGTCCATACTAGCAACTCTGAATTTTTCTTCTGTGGCAAACGTGTGATTTTGATGCATTGCCTGCAACATGAGCAGCCACAGTCTGTACGTAGGGCCATGTCCTCTTACTGTTTGCTTAACATCCCTCTCATATGAATTCTGTCTTTTGTCATGTAACAGTAAGGATTATTTGGGCTCTATGTTGACTGATCTATCAGCTATAATAGCCTTGAAAATTTACACTGTCTGTAGAGCACAGCATTTTATTATCCTCCCTTCAGTTTGGGAAGTTGATTAGACACAAAGATGAGGGATCTGACAGTTGTTTCAAAATAAAGATGTAACTGAATGCAGGAAAGAAAAAACAGCTGTTAGGGTGCATGCAACTGTATTAGTGTTTGGATCAGATGTGAATCTTTTAATTGAAGAAGGTAATGCTTACAGTCATAGGTTGGCTTTGCGGAGCGCTCACAGTTTACATGAACTTAATGTTTTTCAAATGAAACCAAATGGAAGGATTTACTTCACTAATGGGTTTTTACACCACAGGTCTAGATCAGAACTAGTGTCTGAAGCATGTAGTAAGAATACTTGGTCTTCAATTCTAGCTCTTGCTATGTACAACCACACCATGTTGCTCTGCAGTGTGCTGCTCGTGAATTCTTTAGTCAGACCTCCAAGCTTGAGGCAACATAGTGATGAATTTCACAAAAGGTTAGAAATGCATGCTTTAATAAGGGAGAATATCTGCATTCAGTAAGGACAAAATATTCCTTCTAATACCACATGCTGATTAACATTTTTGGCTTGTCAGTATCATCAGCTCATGTTTTTTAATACTGCCAGCTTGTGATATTTGTTCTCTTAAACTGAATTCTGAAGATTTGTGATTATGTGAGGATATTAGCTCTCCATTAATAAAAGAAGCATTTTTAATTTAGTTTAAAACCACAAATGTGAGCCCAAAAAGCTGTAAAGCTACCAAAACCACCACAACAGTATTTAAAATCTTGTGCTTCATTGTGTTTTGGCTCATACTGTTCTGCAATGTGTTGGTTTTGCTGTTTTTCACTGTGTGTGCAGCCTAACTTTTTGAAGTGCAAACTGTCTGACTGTGACTATAAAGAAGTCCTTGTGGACATAAGTAGGCTATTTGCAATCTAATAAAAGATGGCTCATCTCATGCCAGAGCTCTTCAGCATACAGAATTTATTTTTTCTCTCTGGCAACCTGGTGAGGTGACTAAATTAATTGCCAACGACTGTGTAAGTAAGTTCCTTCTCTCTGAGGAAGAGACACAAAGCAGGAAATGTAGCTGACGTGCTCTTATGCTAGATACAGTCCTGCCCTCGAGCTTTGTTGCTTATAAGAACAAACAGTAGGAAGAACATGAATCTTTGATGCTCTGCTGTATGTTTTGGTGGAGCAACAGAAGAAAAATTTGTTCACAGGACCCACATTAGCTTTTGGCATTGGAGAGTCTGAGTAAGCAAGATGGCATCCAAGATCCACTAGGAACTGTTGATATGGGGGAAGTAAGTTTGCACTTTTTTTTTTTTTTTTTGTTATAACTTGGAGCTTTTGTATGGAAGAAACATCTGTTTTCCACATTTTATTAGCTTTTACAACAATCATTGCCTAGTCTTCCTTTATGTGATTTTGTCTCTAATAGAGGTGAAAAACTTAAAAGCAATTAAAAATGAAGTAATCATTTTGTAATCTGTTATACAAGTTTCATGAGAAATACAGATGAGCATTTAGAGCACAGCTTTGGCAGTGAATAAGAGGGAGAAGTGAATGCAGAGATAACAAGGGAATTTCATGTTTGTGTTTAGTTGTACAAACTGCATATGCTTTGGATGGATTGATGCAGAGATAAATATTAAGAAAGCATGTCGAACCCAGAAAAAAAAAATCATAGTACCTCTTTTGATATTCATAATAAAATGGCAGATGAAATTCAGTGTTGACACATGCAAAGTTGCATATATTTATAGAAGAAATCACATGGCAGTACAGATGCATGGATAGGCCCTAAAATACCATCAGTGCTCAGGGAAGGGAATGAGATCCTTCTTCAAAATGTTATCTCAACCCAGACATCTGTCAACAAATTTAGAATACTAAGACGGAAAAAGAGGGAACAATCTCATTTTTGCACTGCTTAAATGTAAGGTTTGCTCTGGTCTTACATGCTGCATTTCTGGTTGTATCATATCAGAGAGAGTATTGAAAAGCCAAAGAAAATACAGAGAAGGATGATGTGGTAATTGAAGAATAGCAATTGCTTCCATAGAAGCAGGAACAAGTTGTTATAGCCCTTCAGTCTGAAGAAGAGACAGCTGACTGGTGTGAGGAAGCAACATTCTAGATGTCTTTGAAACCAGAGAGAGGGTAGCTAGGGAATAAGCAATTTTTTTCCCTGTAGAAGAACTCACTGACAGTTAAAATCCAGGAACTGTTTTCATGTAAGTGTAGCTGAATTCTCACTTGTGCAGTAATGTTAGGCAGGTCAAAATGAGTGGACCAGGAATTTGTACAGTGTCTTCAAAGACAGGTCCATTGTGGGTGGGTATTAAACATGATGTTCTGATGTGATGGTAGGAAATCCTGAAGTTGTGATTACTGGAACATAACGTTAGGTCCATGAGTTATGATTCCCTGGATGTCCTGATGCTCTGCTGTGGACTAAGTACATCCATTATTCCTCCTCACTGAGAGAATGGCTAGAATCAGTTCTAGAACAGAAAATTGAGATTTTCTGAGTGGTGTCCAGGAGTGCTCTCCAGTGTAATCAGAATTGCACTGACTGCACAGGAGGTGAGACTTTTTAATTCAGAGGTATTTATGAAGATACTTAATCTGCTTGAGGGGCATGTAGCTAACAGATTCCTTGTGCTTGGAGCTGCTGCCTTGATGTATGAGGAAAGATGTATGACTTTCCAACATCTGTGTTTTAACAAATTTATGACTGTATGTAAGGCCCACAACACTGAGTGAACCTGAAACTCTATGGACAGCCTGTGTAGAGAGACGATGCACTCTGCAATGAGTGATCTCTTTTCTCAGTGCTTTCTTCTTGCCTAGAAACTTGCGTAATTTCAAGTTTCAGCAAGACTGGAGAAAAGGTCCAGAATTCTTGAGAAATGTCTATGCTGTTCTCGCAGCTATTAATTTTCTGCTGGCTGATCTGCATCTTTCACTGCCCGAGCCACTGCAGTCCTGGAAACAGTCAGGGAAAACTGTTCTACTGAGACTATTGCCTAAAAGAGAGGAGAGCATTGTTCTCTGGTGCATCCACTTGATTACTTTTTATGATGACAAGAGAGTTCTTGGATCTAGTCCTATTTCCTGTTCACATATCATTGCTTTTCCATCAACATCAGGTTTCTTCTAGTCTCTAAACTAAGATTTATTTTTCTAATTATTATGTACAAAAAGAGTGGTATTTTAGAAATCTAATTATTCAGCATTAAAGGAGAATATGAAAATGTTTCCTGTGTCTTTTATCCCCAAGAACAGTATTAAAAAGAACTCAGGGAGTTTAAATTAGAAATGTTATTAATGGAATGTGCTAGAGGGTTGTGACATCTTGTGCAGGAAGGGGAGCCTTGGAGTTCCTAGTTGGAGTTCAGTACACAAGGTTAGCAAACAGCAGTTCTGGTCAAAGTTCCTGCTACCTTTACTGTAGTGTCGTTGTGTGTGCTTTTGGGTACCCACATGTTCCTTAAAACACAAAAGCACTGAGAATTTGTTTCAGGCTCTGTACATAAAGGTACCTTAAAACCTGCATATTTTATACACTTGTATTGCTAATTTTTGCAATTTTATACACTGAAAAAGATGCAGATAAGAATAGAGATGGAAAAGCTTTTGCTTGGAAGATCCAGCCATTTGAAGTGACTACTGGGTTGTATAATTTCATTATAAATGAGCAGAAGTCTGCCTTGATCTTAGATGTATTAAAGAAACATATCACCAGAAAAAACCCTCTAACATCTTCCTTTTCTCATGTTGTTTTCTGTTATTGTGGTCTTGGAGCTGTATTCAGTGCTGTGATTTATTTAGGATTATGTCACAGTGGGTTGAGGTCGAGGTGAGTATTTCTGCTGGGTGGCAGAATTGACTGGCTCCTGCAATTCTGTCAGGTGTTGAGCCTTTTGGGTCTTTTCTGAGAACTTGGTTAGGATTGCCCTCCCCTTTTGCCCACCAAGGTTATTGAGGTTAGTGCTTTCAACTCAGTGCTTGCTTTGAAGTCATCAGTTGCAGAACATGCTCTAATTAATCTTTTCAAAATCTAGTCTCTTGTAAATATTATGAGTAAGGATTTAATCTTGTGTTTGCTGACGAAACAGATGTTATTTAAAACAATGGCTTTGTAAGTTGCAGACTATGTGCCTGTATGAGAGCTGAATGAGATTTTTTTTTTAAAACACAAAATACTGAAACTGTTTTTTACTGATATTTGTACTGAATACTTGCAAAAATGGACAGAACAGATGCTTGTTGTGAATTGAATGTTGCACAGCTGCAGGGCAGACATCTAAGTCATTATAAACAAGGCCCAAGTAATTTTTAGAAGGTATGAGTAAAATAACAAAGTCTTGGGTGAATAGGAAAATTAGCCATAAGTTTGCCTTCCAGTGGGAGAAATTGTTTAATGTTTGTGAGATAACCCTTTGTCTAGGCAGAAGGATGCTTTTTGGCAGAGATGCATGCGTATATTGTTTGACATATTTGATCTGATGACTCTGTTTTTCACTTTAGATGTGTGAAGTCACTTCTGTGAAGAACTAGTCTTTGTAGAATTGTGTCAAACAAGGTATCTTTCTTTCATAGTATTTGTAGGTATATTTTTACATTATTTTTCTTTTATTTTCATGCTTACCGTGTAAAATCCTTTCAGAAAGCAACAATAAACTGTAAGTAAATTACATGCAAATTTTCCAACAATTGTTTTGTTGCCCAATTGTATGGTCCCAAGTGAGTTGCACAGCCAAAGTAATGAAAGATTACAAGTATCAAGAATAAACTCCCCATCGCATCCGCAGATTATCACTTATATCTAATTCAGTGGTTGGAGTGATCATCTGAAGGATAGTATCACTAAACTTCTAATTATTTAAATCAATTCCTGTCACTTTTTCAAGGATTAAATACTGAAATACTATTGGGGAGGGAATGTAAATTTTCAGAAGGAAGGATAGGTGAATATAATAGATACTAATCGTAGCATTGAGTTTAATGAACCTTTTTACAACAATAGAATGTAGTTTATAGCATTATCTTGGAGGCTTGAAGAAGGGATTATCTTAATATTTCACTGAGAAATGTGTAAGGCTACTGTATGTGACAGAATTCATGCCTTATAATAATAGCCTGTGGTTTCAGATTGTTAACAATAGCAAACCCAACAACAGATGAGTAAGGTAACACAGGGGATGTAGGTTGCTTTATTCTGGTGAAGCAAGGATCTGCAGGGGCTTGCTGGAGAATTTGAACTGCAGATTAGTTCTCCCACTAATGTACAGCCTGAACAAAAATTAAAAAAAAGAAAACAATTTATAATGCTGTGCTAGTCTAGAATAAAAGCAAACTGTATACATGGCGAAGCTGTAATGGTTTGCTGCTGCTGCATGTTTACTTCTCTCGCACGCTGAAATAATTATTTACTTTGTATATAAAATTGTGTCTGGCAGCAACATAGATTCTGCCAGGATACTGAAAATGCAAATGTATTACCCTGTGTTTAAGTATGGGCTTAAATTGTCACAGACCAAGGTTAAACATTAGGAAACTTTCTAGCAGAGAGGGTAATGAAGCACTGGTCTAAATTGCTTGGGGAAGTCATCCATCCCTGGAACCTTTGGAACAAGATCTGCAAATACTGTCAGGAGGGGTATGGTTTATGACCCCACCACTTTGTAACTGTAGGATTTCTTGAAGTCAGTTCCTGTTTCTCTGTCACTTTTTTCTTTCTGGGAGAAGCTCAGAGTGCAAGAGATAGACTTGGACATTTGGTCTTAAAGCTGAAAAAAAAAAATCTCCTAAAATTGAAATAGTGTTTTGAATCAGCATTTCCTTGTCATTAATAACATGCTAGATTACTTCCAGTAGAGAAAAGAAAATCAACTGTGCTGTTGAAGTTTACTTTCAGGTTTTTGTGCTGTGCTTTTTGACTTTCAGACAGTTCAGCAAAATACCATTAGTTTAAAATTTAGATGTAACAGTTAACAGCAAAAGAAAAATGTCACTACACATTTTTTATTACTTAAAATTAATAAGATCTGTTCTTCTGATTTTTTAAAAAAATCCCAATTCTAATAAAATGGGTATTTCAGTTAAAGGGTTTTCTTTTTTATGGAGGGAGGGAAAAATTAGAAAGCAGATGCTGAAAAGATGTTTTGACTGGTATGTTTGAAGTCTGTATCATCCAGCACTTTATCTTAGATAATGTGTGAACTTGTTAAACATGTAATAGGAATGTTCCACTTGAAGGCTTTAAGTTTTGTGTTTCAGATACCTTGTATAAAGTAATTCCTCAATTACTCTTCTGAATTGTAAGCTTAGTTTATTTTACCTAGCTGTATATGAAATATGGCAAACATACAATAGTTTATATTTTGGTGTTGTAGAGCTGAATTTATTTCCTGGCTTTGTTGTGCTCATTAAAGAAGGTGTTTTTCATCTGTTTCATCAGAAATTCGTAGTCCATCCTCAGCCTCTCTGGGTGACTGCAGAAGACATAGAATTGTGGCATCACAGCAGATTGGAAGTTGAGCAAGTTGAGGGTAAAAACTTTTTAACATGATTATTCCCAGCCATAAGAAAAGATTAAGTAAAATGTTCTATTTTCATGTTCTACTTTGAAGGTGAAAATATCAGAAAGCTAAAGGAATAAGGCTCCAGAAATGTGCAAATATTAAATTATATGCATTATTCTGGTATATAGAGGAAGACAGTTTCAGTGATGGCAAAGGAAGAGAAAAACTGTAACAAATAAGCACAGAACCTCTTTACAGTCCACTAAGAGGCTGAAAAGCACTCCATTAAAATGATTCTTGCAGATTGTTTTTAAATCGGAGTAGATAAAAATGAATGAGACTGAAAGCTTACATGTAAATCATAAATGTTGTGTACAGGTATTTTGGGGATCATTAGGTAATTTGCGATGTATAATACTGAAATACTAATAAGTGTGGAGGTATTGACACCTCTACACTTAGCTGCTGCTGTATGAAAGGTAGTATGTATCTGTATAACCTGAATTTATCTGGCATTTTTCTCAGGTTGTATAATACAGCCTTGAAGTAGGTGTTTCTTTCAGGGGAGAGGGGAGAGATGGGAAGAAAAGTAGTTCTTAATAAATAGTGTTCTTGATAATGTCTTTATTTTAATTCCTTTAGACTATGTCTGAATGTATCCAGCTCTCATTTGCTGTTTGTAGAATTGGCATTTACACGGTAAGGCAATGTTCTAACTAAGTATTTTTTGTTAGTGTTAGTGCCATTTGAGTGAACAGAAGTTACTTAGGTGTTTTAGAATTGGATTTAAGTAATGCAGATAGCAAAAGGGATTTGTCATGCTAGTTTGCATGAAGAGACTACAGTAGATTTTTGTCCTGTCAAAGATTTATTAAAACCAGAAGAGAGAAAGTATCCTCCACTTCAGTTAAAAAAAAAAAAAAAAGAAAAATTCAGCCAACCTGTTGAGGTGTAAGAAAATTTAGAATTCAGATGCATCAGTTCCTGAGAATTCTTGTGTAATGTAATTGCTGGAGAGTTTGTGTACATTTGCTATTAAATATCTGTCATGTTTGAGTAATGTCACATATTGAAACATGTTAGCTAAATGCATATATTTTAAATTTTGTTTGGAGAGCCTTAACATTTTGGAAATGCTGTTAAGTTAAACTTACCAAACCTTATGGAAAAGAAAAGAGAATTTTACTTCAAATACATGTCCAAATATGCTAGCATTTCTTTTCTGCTCCCAGTTGTTCTAATTAATGATTAGAACAGTTAGATGCATGGGGTCTTTTAGAAATTAATTCTAATGAATACATTGCAATAATGTAATGTAAACAATGTAAACTCAGTCGCTCACATCATATCCTGGAGCTTTTGAAATGGGAATGCTGCTCCTTTGTTAAGACTTTCCAGGAGGAAGCCTGGAACATACCACTTCACATAGTCAAAAGTATAGGTGAGTTTTGAACAACAGTGATGAGGGCTGTGTGCCATCAGTAAGTCTTGAGGACAGAATCTCCAAGCTTAACGTTTTCTTTGTTCATAGAATTTGGTTCCAGGTAGTGTTTAACATCTGCTTGAGGTTTTTTCCCATGACATTTGCCTGTTTTGTGTTTTCAACATCTAGAAGTCTTTTAAATAGTAGAAAAGAAGAGTCAAAGGTATATGGTATTCCTTACAGTATTTAAATTTCTTAGGAAGACTTTGTCTAAAAATTCCGATGTGGTAAGAGTATACTATTTTAAAGATCAGAGAGGGTTACAGTCTGCAAGGTACTCAAATGGTCTGCCAATTCTTTAGAAGGCTAGAGTAAGCTGTTCAAATTAATTTGAGGGTATGTCCAAGTATAAATGTGTGTGTGTTGCAGACCTAGGTATGAGCAGGTAAAATGTACAGCAAAGCACATCCTCTGACAGTAATTGGTTCTGTTTTAGTTTAAAATGGGTCAGACGTTGTCTATATACTACACTGCCCTGCTAAGTTGTGGTGGCTGCAGTTACAGTCATAGCTGTATAACTGGTATCTCACTCTGAGCTTTTGGGCATCAAAATACTTAATTTTATCATATGTTTTAAATTGCAAAATAAAAAGAGCTAGCTTCATTCATTAAAATGCTGAAAGAAATTGATTTAATTGACTGCTGGTACTTAAGGGAGGATAGTGAGAAGGATGATGAGTAGGCTTCAGACCATCTGGAGATGCAATGTTGTGGCCACAGTGTAGAGGGCAGGGCATAGGTCCCATGTAAAGTGCATTTGAAGGTCAAAATAGTTCCTTTAGGAAATGCTAGGTGCAGAGAGTACATAAAAATGTCTGTCATTGGAAAGGTGAGTTTCAGATGATCTGACTGGAGGGTAGATTTGGACAGCTTTGGCATCATAGTAAACAGAGAGGCCTGCTGAAGTGAGACCTTTGCAGAAATAGAGTGTGATAGTTTCTGCCTCTGCACCATACCCTGGTTGTGCTTGTAACCCTGTCTCTGGATTTGCTGCTCAGGTGTGTCAGCAGTCTGGCAGCTATCAGGTGTTGTGTGCTCCATACAAACATCAAGAATCAAACCACGAAACTCCAGTTCATATTTCCCTTCTAATTAATTCCCTTGTGTCTTGTGCTTTCTGCTGCATGCTGTTTTGCAGATTCAGTCAATTTTCTGTTTGCCAGTTGATTGATTTTTATCCAAAATGTAAGCAGTCTCTCAGATGCCAGTCCTTAGCAACACCATGTGCTGTACTCAGCTCGTACTGAGTTACTTGGACACTTCCTGTTCTGCATGTCCCCTTGGTACAGTGCTGCAAGTAGGGTTCTTAGTCCTTTGGACTACAGACATCTCAACTGTTAGTCTGTTATCAAGCTGCTTATCAGTAACACTCTAAAGCACCCATGACATCAACTGTACTTCACCATTAAATAGGCTTCCTGTTTTTATGGCACGTACAGATTATGAGATGGAGGAAGAGTTTATATAGTGATCTATGGCAAAACAGCCTGTGCTGCCTTCAGCTAGGAGAAAACCTACATCTTTGCTAGAGTACAGCAGGAGATATAATGCCTATTTCAGGTGAATTAACTAGCTGAGATTACTTTAAAGTGTATACCCTTGAAGGGAGGAGGAGCAAAGCAGAGGTGGTTAATATAAAAACTAAAGGTATTTGTAGGGATCTGAAACTGATAGATGTTTCCTTCTAAAAGAAAAACATTTTCATAAAATCATATGAAAGCTTTTGGGATTAAGAAATCAACCAACCAATGAAAATAAAGCTCAACATATTTCACATAGCTAGTCGCTTCTCTCAGAAGTACCAGTTTTTCAGGGGCATGTTTCTGCTTCTTTCACCATACTAGTATCTGCATGAGATGTATCAATTGGATGTGTGGGAGCAGGCAGATAAATTTGTGAATCTGTGTGACTGTGGAGACTGTAAGCACATGGCAGCTTGTAACAAAGGTTATAATTTATTTCCTTTCCGTTTCCAGTTTAATTTTCTCAACCAGGTAAAGATCCTATTAAAATAATGATGGAGAATTACCTGCATGAACCTCAGAGGGAAAATAGTTCAACTTTTTTTTCTTATAAGCCAGTTTTTTATGATAGGGCACTTGCCACCTTTATGCATATTTAGGACTCTATCTTGGAAACTATTCATGACTATGTGCCTACACATATACTGTGTACTATACTCTGATACTCTGTACTAGCCCTTGAGACTTATTTCTTTTCATCTGTTTGCATATAATTTCAAGCTTTTTTCAACACAGGTAATCAGGCATTCTTTCTGTCCCTAACCTTTAAATGTGACTGCAGGAACATACAAAATGTAATTTTCACATCACTTGTTGTTTTGCATAGAAAAACAAGGACAGAAGCCTCTACAGGGGCAAGAACCATGCAAAAATACCTAAGGAGGCCTAGTGGAAGCATGGTCTTTTGCTGGTGTGTATTAGAAGGAAAAATACTGGAAAATGCATTTTCCTGTTTCAGAAAATCAGAAAGTAATTTTTTCTTGGTTTCATAATATGGCATCAGTAGGTAAATAATTTTGTTTCAAAGCAACACAAGGATAACAAAAAGCTCCCTGTAGTTCTTTCTGCTTTCAGATGGTGGGTGTGGCAAAAATGATGCACTGTGGCAACATTGCATCAATGTTAGCGTCTTCTTCCTGAAAATCATGAGTAACTGATATTTTAGTTTTAGTAGCTCTTGGCTTGAATTTGTGCCATGAGAAGTGGAAATAAAGGACACATTTTTACAGCTTTGCTTGTTATAGTTTGTATATCGTAAGTATAGTAAATGATGCAAATGTGCTTTTAGTTTTCTGGTTTACTTTGGACTTACTTAGATTTGTCTTTGTTTATAATTATAAATTCATGTCTTGAAATGGTTTGACTGGAATCAGCTGCTGTGCTAAGGAATATGTCTGATGTTAGAACAAAACAGAAATAACATTTACTCCAGAAATGGTGGAGGGAAAGCTCTTAAAAGAAGAGAAACCAACTGAGCCAACTAACATGAAATAGGAGGTAATCATGGGAATATGTCTGGGAGGTTCCTGGAGCCAGCCTGTGACACAGAGTGTGGAAAGCTTCCTATGAGACTCTTCCCCTCTCTCACATGGTTTCCCATTGGAAAATACTAAGTTAAAGTAATAACAGTGTTCATATAGCATATCCTGTCTACTCCTCCCTTTCCTATGTCATGTCCTTGACATGAGCAGCAAAACAAAAGCAAAAAAGTGCAGCAGGAAAAAGTCCTTTTATGTGCTACCCTTGGGGAAATATGGATAATTCCATTCACAGTCACTGCTGATATTATGTGGATAGACTGTTGGAAAGGAAAGGTCTAAATGTTTTTAACTTCCAGCCTTAAATAAAAGGTTCTTGCTATCGCCCCATTGTTGGCAGTGGCTTGCATTGGGTGGGACTGTGCCTGCTTTGTTGTTGCAAACCTGTAGTCAAGCTGCTTGAACCATACTGGTTGTAGTTTGTTGCTACCAACCTAAACAGGAAAAAGGGGTAGACTGTCCTGGTGCATGTGTCACTCTGTGCATGTGAATGTTAGATACATCTTGAGTTTTGTACTATGGGCTGAGACTCTCCTTTCTACTTTTGCTGAAGGAAAGGAACAGTTGTAACATTTTTTCAAGTGAGCAAAGTAAAGACAGGTGAATGGGGAGAACATCAAGACTGGGCCAGAAGTGTGGATCAGAATACAATTCTCTTCCCTGTCTTTGCACAAAACTAGTTGGTTGAAGTGAACTGTGCTGACATTGCTGAGAGTCTCTCTCTCCTTGTGGGCAGAGCTCATGTTACCTGCTCAAAGAGCTCAGCAGATTGGTGCAGTAAATGCTGCTGTAGCATTGCTTCCCTGGGCTACTCAGTGATATACACTGTGTTTTCAGCTCTTTGAGAACCTCTGGCAATCAGTAATTTATTTCACTATGGTTTGCCAAATTAGCCTGTTAATTTTTTGTCAGCATCTCCACTGGACAAACTTGCAAGTTGGAATAGAGCCTTGTCCTGGACTAGGGACTTCATGAATACAGGTTTTGTTCCATCTGATTTGTCTCTGCTGTCCATGGCTCCTTCCTGCTCTGGAGAACAGCAGTGTTGTTCCACAGGCCATTAGCTTTAAGGAGGACAAAAGGAAAAGCCCAGATCATCATTACAAAAGTCTCCAATCTTTTCTCTTCAGACAAGGTGCTGTTCAATTTGCATTTATCAAAGCTGTGGGGTTAGTTATCCTGTACATAAGTGCTCTTTTGCTTCTGCCCTTTGGATGTCAGGATTCCTAATCCTCACTTTTGCTGTCTGTCCAGAAAACAGTTGTGCAATGTGTTGTCAAAGTGTTGTATTTTGCCTTCATGGTCTTCCATATGGAAAATAAACTACTCTTGTTAGGCTCAAGTGATGCAGGGGGTGATGGTATGAGCATAGAATTTTTTTGATGGTGTAGTTTGCAAAGTAGCCTCTTTAACTAGAAAACTAAAAAATCATTTTTTAAATTGACTATAGTAGCTTTAAAATGTAATTTGTGAATACATTACAAAGTTAAAGTATTCAAAATTCTGACAATCTCCTACAAAAAAACCGACCTGTTTGAGGTGCCCTGAGATTGTGGACTTTAAAAGATAGCACGGCAACATGTTGCTTTTGTGGCAAATTGCAAATCTATTATTTCACTGTATCATTTGAATTATTGAGAGGGTGAAAACTGTAAGTGGCTCTTCAGTGAAAGTAAATTTTTTCTTTCACATTCTGTAATCCAGAGGTTGGGACCATGCATAGCAATGAGAAATTGCAAGGATTGATTTGCAAGGATTCCTGACTGGGCAATTCTAAGTTGTAATGAAAAGCAAACTCCCTGTGATTATGGTCAAAGTTGCATGCCCTGCTGTCTGTGCTCATGCATTCACATCCTCTACCTTGTACAGTTGGATAAATAAGAATCTAATAGGTGATCTGCAAGTGGAAATAGGGAACAACAGTAATATATATCACTCATAGTATTTGGCATGTAGCTGCAGGTTTTTTTTAATGTTCTGTTTTTTTTTAGTTATAGTCTTGCCAAAAACTGTGTTGTTTTTGAGTATGTGTTGTAAAGTATTTGTTATTAGCCTGTATTTGCCCTTAACAGCAATTGGACAACCACAGAGCACTAGAAATTATGCTTGCAGAATAATTGCATGTTTCACAAGATGCCATATTACAGCAGAAGTGGGAATAGTTTGTTTGGCAGGTCCTAAACTTTTGTTCTGTGAGCTCAAAAGTTGTCTGTCTTAGAGAAGATTGCGTTTTCCTGTGAACATACCTGCAGTATATCCTGAGGGCATCAGTGATAAGTTATTATTATGATTGCTACTGTAAATAGTTCAACTCTGTTTTCTGAAGACATCCTGTGTTTGTTTAAGAATAGGCATTTGTTAAGGGAAGAGGATGACTTCTTCCCCTAAGTGGATAGTAGATCACTATAAGTGGATAGTAGATTAAAAAAAAAAAAAAAGGAAGTGCATCAAATGCCACAAAATGTAATCTGTTCATGAGGTAGCTTTTTTTTTTTAGTGGAAAGACACTTTTAATTCTTACCATCACTGTATGTCTATCCACTGTGTTTTTAGGTTTTTTTCTCACCTGAAAATGTTTGCCTTGGTGTTGAAGTGAGTCTTCAAAGTGGTTTGCTGAATATCTGTTGGTACAGCTTCTTTATAATTATAGTCTGCTGTCTTCAAAGTAGTTTAAGATTGTATTCATGTGTAATTAAATCCATAAATGGTTTTGGAAAGGCTGTTCCACAGCATCCTTTAAAGCCTTTTAAAGTAAATACTGCTTTTAGATCTGCCTTCTATTACAGTGTTTGTATTTTGATCAGTTTGATTATATTGCACACAAATCATAAAGCTAGTTATATTTTGTCACATGGAAACCTTTGAGTGCCATTTCATTTTTATGGCAAGGATTAACATAGTAGAAGACTATATTGAATTTTTACTGGGCTTATATTGCTGGGTATTATGTTGTATAAGAGTAGAAAGCAATGGTGTTTAATAGATGCCATAAATTCATACTATGGTTCCACTGTTATGACTATATATACTTAAATTTTGAAAGGAAGCATTTAAGTAAGTAAGTGTTGCCAGGATCTCAAATGCCATTTTGGCAATAGACTTTTCAGAAATGTAAAAGTGTGAGAGGTGGTGTAAGAATATAGTTTGTCAGGGAAAGCAAAGGCTTCATACAGCTATGACATGGTGTGTTGTAAGGAAGATTTTAAAATTCTGTTTCTGGTATTGTCAGAATTGCCTCTGTCAACACAGGCAAAAATCTGGTACCTCTGTTTCCAACAATGTTTGTCCCAAGGCTTCTCAAACTTACAACTTGATTTTTTTAGCTTTATTTAATGCTACCAATGAATATTCTAGACCTAGCTTGTTTCACTCGATCCTTCTGGTGTCTTCAAAACCTCATGAATGCAAATTATTTGTCATGCAATTATTTTATTATGGAATGTCCTGTGTTGGAAGGGACCTGCAAGGATCATTGAGTCAAACTTCTGGTGCTGCACAGGAAAAACCCAAAAGATCCTAGCATGCGCATTGTCAAAATGCTTCTTGATTCATATACTGGGACATTTACACATTACAGAAAAATAAGATTGGTGGATCTCCAGATCCAATCCCACAGAGCTTCTCATCTGAAACAGGGTTTTTTTAAAATTACGGTAAGGAAAGCAGCAACACCTAATGGAGTGAAATGTCCCACTTTCTCCTCCTCCAAATCAAAGTGTCATTTAAGAGAGGGACACACAAGTCTGCTGTATGTTTCCTGGGCTCCAAACAGGATGCAGATTTTGCAGACAGAACAGAGACTAGCTGCTCAGTAGCATTTTCAAAACTTCATTTTAGCCTTGGGCACATGCTGGCACCATGTTGAACAGATCCAAACTTTCCAGTGTTTACTTTTTCAAAACATGGCAACATGTTTCCGTGCCATAACTGTGACTTTTACAAGGACACATAGTGATAGGACAAGGCTTTGAACTGAAAGAGGACAAATTTAGGTTAGATATTAGGGAGAAATAATTTGCTGTGAAGATGGTGAGGCACTGGTATGGGTTGCCCTGAGAAGCTGTGGATGCCCCATCCCTGGAAGTATTCAAGGATAGGTTGGATGGGGCTTTGAGCAACTTTGAGCAACTTTGGTCTAGTGAAAGATGTCCTCAACATTAATAACTGTTGCATCTCAGGCAAAAAACCATGACCCATCTTTTTTGCTTATCTTTGCCTTAAATTCCATTTATAACAGATTTTTTAACCACTCTTTACACTGTAGTGTAGTCAGACAACATACACTTTACCCTAATGGAAGATAATTATTGGTAGCCCAATTCTAAAAGTGCACACATTTCCAAAACATGTGAGATTTTTTGCTTAACCAGGCCTGTGTTGTGTTAGTGTTGTCTTGGAGATCTGCTTACTTCATTTTGTTGTCATCTTGGATTGAGTGGAAGACATTCCAGTGCAATTCTCTGGAATATACATGTGTAAGTAATAACCCTTCTATATACATGGTCATACCTGGAGGTTCATACTCGGCTCCATACTGACTGAAGTCTCTGCTGTGACAAGCAAGCTACAGGCAGACAGGGATTACTACAAACACTTCAGTGTATTTGGAAGCCATGCAAGATCTTGCCAAGTGCACTTCTTGTCTGTGTGTGGAAAAAGAGGTGGAATTTCCTGTGAAGTTGAATCTTGATAGGCAAAAGATCTGGAATCATGAGGGGAAAGTGAATCAGATGTGTTGACTACGACTTGACAAAGATTTCTGGTTACTGACATCAGGATTTCTGTTTCAAATGCTTTTGCCTTGCTCTTCATAAGAGTTGTGTGTTGTTTTTTCCTCTGCTTAAATTTATTGGCCATGGAAGAGAATGAATCTACTAAGAGAAAGGCTCATGAGTGGATTGGGTCCTATTGTGGGATGTTAGAAGGAAGTAACTCTTAGTTTCAGTGGTTCTAAAATGCTTTTCTCTGTGCCATCTCACTTGACTTTGAACAGGACGATGACTCTGAAAGGGATCAAGTGCGGAAATACACATACTAGATTAGAAAGCAATGGCCACAGTAGGTGAGAACCCCAAATACTGGACCTCAGGCGTGCAGGAAAGAATAATATAGGGACCATAAAAGAGAGTTTTAAATCCAAATAACCCATAAGTAATAAGGTCCAAATGTATATTTAGAAAGAAAAAGAAGACAACCAAAGAACCAAAAACTGAACCCCAAACAACTAGAAAACCCAAAAAACAACTACTGTGGAGTAAACTACGCTGAATGGAGGCTCTAGGACTGGATAATCAGCAAGAAAACCACAATAAAAGAAACTGTTGTTTTAGGCATGTTTTGTGATGAGCCTGTAATGTAACATTAATCAATCTTTTATAAGCTATCGCTCTCCAGTAATAGTTTAGTGGCTGATAAATCAGCTCTAGGTGGAGAATATGAATAAAGCTCTTAGTAAGTACAAAATCTGAATGTATTTGGAAATGCCTGTGGAACTCTTCCTCATGAAGGTTTTATTATTCCATATGTTTGTATTCCCAAATCTCACAGATAGTGGCTTAACTTTCAGACTTCCAAATGAGACACAAGCTACTGTGTTTTTCAGAACTGAGGTGTAAAATGAAAAGAATTTACTGATACTCCACAGCAAGTTCTAAGAAAGGTCTTATATAAGCCTTCTGCTCTTTTTATCACTGAAATTTGAACATAATTACAAAAAAAGCTGTTGTGATTGCACATTTGTTTCTGAATTCTAGTATGGGATTCAGAAAAGAGGGATGTTGTGGCTTCTTTTATGGGAGTTAAGGATTTTTCTCTTTTAAAATTCTGTAGTGTGGGAAGCTCTTTCCTGAGGAAGGAAGATATTAGTAATCTACTCAAGTTCTTGAATAATATTGCAAAGAATGCCACTTAATTTCATGTTGTCACTTCTCTGTCCTCCTCTGACTTCTTTCAAGCTTTCTTTACAAGGCTGCTTTATGAGATACGTGTACCAGGTAAGCTGGCATCTTTTTTTCTCTCAGCACCTGATTATAATGAAGTAACTATTTTTTCCCCATAGATGTTAACTGTGATACTGTGTGTAACCAGGGTTCAAGATTTTCTGGTTTTGATTCCCTGTTCCCTTCATTGCTAGAATATTTTTGTTAAGAAAAGCTGCATGTGTTATATTTCAGCATGTGTATTGTCTACTTGCTGTAAGAGCTGCTGCAAGGAAGGACTTCTTAAGGGAAAGGTATTCAGTGGAGGACTGAAAAGAAATTATAGAAGTGGTATATAAATTTTTGCTATTATATGCTCAGTATGTTGAACTATTGCAGGTCTCTGTGTTGCTGTTTAGGCACTGGACAGTGCTGTATTCCTTAGCTCTTGAACTGACTTAAGTAACTTTTGGTTGGCTTTGTCTGTGTTTTGTACTGAAAACAGACTCCTTATTTGAAGAATAGGCTTTGAGTCTTGGTGGGGATTTCCAAGATTAATTTGGGGTATCAAAAAAATCTTTCTATAAAAGTATTTTTAACAGCTGTTTTGGGTTTGACAGGGTTGAAATACATTTTAGAAGGGCTTAATAGAGGAGTGTTTTTTGGACAGATGACTTAATGAATTTATGTGTTGCTGATGCAAGACTTCATGGTACAGATCGGTGAAGTATAAGAAGCCTCAGAAACAGGGAGTCTCCCTTAATGCACAAATGTTTCTGTTTTTCATGTTCATATGATAACATCATAACAAATAGAGTTGAAAGGAATGAGAGTCATCCAATTAATTCCTGGCTCCGAAGCATGATGAACTATGACCAAACCAGTTCTGACCAGACTGCTTTTCTTAAAAAATCCACATCAGGTTCTATAATCTCTTCTGACAAACTCTTCCTGAGCTCAACTATCCCTACTTTCTACACGCTTTTTTCTAAGATCTAGCCTAAATTTCCTGTTAATCTTTCTTGCTTCAGTTTAAACTTTTTAGCAGAAGGTTACATGGGTCTTTCAGCAACCTGGTCTAGTGGAAGCTGGCCCTGCCCATGGGAGGGAATTTGGAATTAGAAGATCTTAATGGTCCCTTCCAACCTAAACCATTCTATATTATTCTTTGTCTTACAGACAGCAAAAAGGTGCACAGGTGCACTCTTTGCTGGATTAAAAACTGCCTGGATGGCCAGGCCCAGAGAGTGCTGGTGGGTGGAGTTTACATCCAACTGGTGGCCGGCCATGGGTGGGGCTCCCCAGGGCTCAGTACTGGGGGCACCTCCATTTAATATCTTTATCAATGATCTGGATGAGAGGATCAAGTGCACCTCACTTTGCAGATGACACCAGTTTGGGTGGCAGTGTTGGTCTGCTGGAGGGCAGGAAGGCTCTGCAGAGGGATCTGGACAGGCTGGATCATGGGCTGAGGCCAATGATGGGAGGTTCAACAAGGCCCAGTGCCAGGTCCTGCCCTTGGGTCACAACAGCCCCAGGCAGGGCCACAGGCTGGGAC
>JBBMKD010000115.1:57800847-57811624 GCA_037834095.1 Argya squamiceps
CTCTCAGAACCAGTCTTAAAGGTACAGAACACAGAACAGACGATTTGGGGATAGGTATCAGAGTCACCCCAGGACATGCTGGTATCAGGATTCTTAGTTGTTCACCTGCTCTCTGGTTCACATGACTGAATTAAATTTGATTGGTGGATCTGAGACGAAGAATATGGGTTTTTTTCTGAGACCACACTGTCTGGCCTGTGTTGCTTCCTTCGTTTCCACTATGTTGGGAGGTGGTTTGCCTATGAGTTGGTAATTTTACCTGCTCTGCACCTTAAATGTGGAACTCAGGTGTTGATAATAGCCTCCTACTGTCATTGCTTTGGGGCATTTGATTGAGGCACCTGGTGGCTAAGGTAATTTAGCATAACTGACATCTCAGGGTCTGTTAGTCTGTATAGTGATATTTGAATAAAATTAATGGCATACATGTTAATGATTTGAAAACTCTGGTGATCATTTCCATCTTTAAACTATGCATAATTGCACTTTTTTTGAAAATTAGTGCCAGAAGCAGTGACAACACTTGTTGCAAGTAAATTACTCACATAGACATGGTCTGTTTTCCTTCCTGAGTCCCAGTCATTGTTTTGGCTTATGCCTGTGCATTGCTAATTTGACTGTTTCATACCACATTCTGTAAAATTTCTGCCCACTTCAGTTGTCTTGCTGCATGACTGGTCATAAGAAACATGTCCTACAGAACTATTTTGTAAAGATTGCGTGCTTCTATACCATGTGGGTATTGCCTGAAGGCTTAGCACACTGTGGTTGCAAAGCAATGTTTGCTTATTAAAACTCAGAAGAATTTATCACTCACACTGCATATGGTTTCACATAAAATCACTGAGAAAAATCCTGCTATGCTTTAGGGAGTGGTTATAAACCACTCAATTCCTATCTGAGAAATCATTGTGATTGCCCCCTCTCTTCCAGGACTGTGGGTTTAGATACTGCAAGACTGTGTGGTCCTTCTCTGCCCTTATTCAAGTGGACATTCAGCTATTAAATGTGATGTTAGCTTATATTTCCTAATGTCTCCAAGCCTTTTGCAGAAAATCATGGAGAATTTAAAAGAAGCAAATATTACCACTTCTCCTTAAATTTTACTGGTGTTTCTCAAAAAAAAGCTTGCAGACTAGTCTTCTCCATTCCCCATCACTGTCTACCGAGAGCCTACATTACCAACGGTTATTTATCTTAACTTTAGCTGCTAGTAGTAGCTTGTTTCTTCCAGGTCAGGAGAATGAGAAATAGCTGCAGTTCCTGGACGTAGGTGTCAAAGTTCACACCTTGCCCTGAAGTGGCTGAGCTGTTGCCAGGTAAAAGTAGATCACTGTTCCCTGGATAATGTAGTACGTGGAGGAGCTTGGTGCTGTAAGATCATATTGGAGTTTAATAAGTAAGTGCTTCAGTAGCTACTGTGAATTGTGTGGTTCAAATCTTAATTGGTATTATTAAATCTGTTGACTGGCAGACTGTGGGCATAAAAATTAATATTAAAATACTGTTTTGTCTATTGTCAGATGTCAAATGAGTTGGTGCACAGAAATTGAACAGACTGTATCATAAGTTTGTGATACTAATACATTATTGGAAAGCTGTAATTCAGACAGCAAGTGGACTCTTGGGAAATGACATCGAGTTGAATGTTATAGAGATACAGTCTGATACAGCCTTGGTGTGTAAACCAATTTAATTGTAAATCAGTGCAGTTGTCTAAACTGCACATGAAGAGATTTCCTAGATACCAGTTCAAAGGAGGAAGGTAATGAAACCCAGAAACTGGGTATAGTGCAATTAAAAAGAGAACAGATTACCTGGGTTGCAAAGGGAAAGTCTGTACCCACTTAACAATTAAGTGCTTCATATTTTAGTGAAATTCATTGAAATAAATGACCAGTGCAGCATGAGTGCATATTGAACGAAATAGCTACATGTGAAGACTAGAACAGAGGGATTGTATCTAACTCAGCAAAATAGTGTGTGATAGGGTGATGTGTAAACTGGGAAGTGACAAAACTATTACAGTTAGTGAAGTGGACTGCCATGACTGGATAAAGCTTCCTGGTCCTTTCTTTTCTTTGGAAAAGAAGCAAACATGGATGCTAGAAACAGGATAGTGATGCAGTTTGATATATAACTGTTGTTCCTTTCCCTAAAGCATGACAGAGGTCTTTTTCCATCTCTCTGCTAAAAATGTATGGAAATAAAATACCTCCTGCTCTGTTAAAAAACAAAAAAACTGACAGTTTTTAAATATTTCCCATTCCGATTTCAGAAGCCACTGCAGAATTTGGGATTCCTTTCTTAGAATAATTACATTAAAAAAAGGAAAATTAATTTTTGTAGAGGGTTGTTTTGTAGTACGTAGAGGAGCTTGGTGCTGTAAGATCATATTGGAGTTTAATAGCATTTGAAGGGCTAAATGTTTATATGGGTATCTAATTACATTTGCTCTGAACAGCAAACACTTTTAGAGAAGCCATTAAACCTCAGGTTTTCATGAGATAGTCTACAAACAGTATTTCAGAGTCTTACACATGCATACTTCAATTCTCTATTGTACATTTTTTCTTAGCAGCCACTGGCAGATATAGAATCACAGAATCAATTAGACTGGAAAAGACCTTTGAGATCATGGAGAGTGCCTTGTCAACTAGACCATGGGACTAAGTGCCACATCCAGTCTTTCCTTAAACACTTCCAGGGATGGTGACTCTGCTACCTCCTTGGGCAGGCTGTTTCAATGCTTGACAACCCTTTTGTGAAGTAATTCCTCCTCATGTCCAACCTGAACTTTCCCTGGTGCAGCTTGAGACTAGGTCCTCTTTTCCTGGAAATTTGTATGGCAATCTGCATTTTATTCTTCTTACTAAAACAAAATCTGTAAATGTCTGTTCCTAAAAACAATCAGCTTTTGTGAAGTTGCAGTCTATTTATACTTATAAAGACTTATTCTAGCCTTCTTAGCATTTTCTACTCACTGCTGAAGGTTGTGTTAGGATTTAAAAAAAAAAAAATCAATCATCTTGCCTCCCCTTTGACAGATGTACCTATTAGTAAACTCAGCCCAAATTTAACACATAATCAGCCATAACCTTCTGGCTATGATCCAGTGCTGAAGATACAGAAGGGCTTTTACAGCAGTATCGTTGGAACTGGCAGACTTGTGTGGGATGTTCTGGTACTGATGAAAAAACCACTTCCCTTCAGTGTGCTGGCATCTGATTTCTTCTTTATTAACATCTAAGGCTATGGTCAAATGCACCTTTGATCTGCCTGGAATGGATGGAGAAAAGCGTGGCTGCCTGTCTTAGCTGCTAGAACATAGTTAGAGTGCTCCCATATCTGCTCAAGTCCAAGTCACCCAGTTTAGTTTAAAGCACTGTCTTTGATATTTTATGCATTGTCTCTTTCCGGGAAAGCAAGTAGAGATTCTTTGAGTATTCCTTTAAATCTGACATTCTCCCTCAGAAGACCCATATATCAAACTCTTCCAGACAATTCCAAATTAGGAGACATTAGACTTACCTGGTTGCAAAGCCAGGCTATCACAGATTGGGAAATATACACGCAAGATAATCCTGCCTAATTTGCTTTCTGTGTTTCACGTGTGTTTTGGTATAACCCTTAATTACCTAACATTGCTTTGTTTTCCTTCTTCCTTTTCCCATTGAACCTGTGAGTCATTCATTGCACAGGATGGGTGGTGGTAATTTAATTAGCTGCTGCTAACAATTGTGGAGAAAAACTGAGTTAGATGTTGTTGCTTCAAATTCTTTTTTGCTGTTTGTTCTGATGGTAGAAATAGAACACAAAGATGGCCATATCAGATCAGTACAATTACACTGCTTGACCAGCAACATGCTCTACAATAGCCATAAACAAATTCCTGTGGAGTTGTAAGAACAAGAAATATGTATGCAGTGATGTTACTTGATACGTTACAAGTTTGCAACTCTTTTAAACCTAGGAGATTTTGGAGTTTGTTGTGGCTTACATTCTTTTATCATTAGTAGATCTGCATCTCTGAATATCTTCAGCTTCTTCAAGAAGTCAGGAAGAATAGATGGCCTCTTTTGCAAATGAGCTGGTGGTTCTTCGGATGAACTGCCAGTTCCTCAATGAACCATTCATGTTCATCTGAAATTGTGATCGATGGATGAGCTGGACTCAATGGCTCCTAATCCTTGTATAGGAAGAGATGTTTGCAGTTACCTTTATCACCCCCTTTAGAATCTACCTAAACCTTCATATATGTGTCAGTCCTCTCTAGAATTCTCTTTCCCTCAATAAAGAAACTAAGATTGCTTAGGCTTAAGATTGCTTGAAGGAAAAGTTATCCCATATTTTGATCATCCTTTTTTGTCCTTTTAGGAGCTTTTCCACATCTGTTAATATTTTTGATACAAAAGGGAAAAAAATACAGTCTTAGGTATAAATATGGTTACATTGAAACACAAATTTACACAATGGCTTGATGATGTTCCTGTCCTTAATTCTATTTTTTTTTTAATCAGGGACTAAACTCCTGTTTTAAAGAGATTGTCATAACTTCAGATATCTTTTCGGAGTGATAGACCGTATCAACTTACTAGGACTGCTGGTTTTTTCCCTACATGTAGATCACTTTATTTGTTGAATGCTGCCTTGCATTCTGATGTCTGTTCAGTTTCACATTGTCCCTCCATGAAGCTTTATCCTGTACTGTTTTGAGTAACTGGATGTTTCTTGCTGCTTACCTTTGCCACAGCAGATCCATCACAGTTCCTTGGGAAATTTTACAAGTGGCCTCCATGCACTGCAGAACTGACCTTCTGTTTCCTGACACTTAACCAATTACTCATCCATAGAAGGCTTTTCTTTTTCTGTCATGATGACTTGGGTTTCTTCAGCTTTTGAAGACTTTTGTAGAAAGCTTGCTGAAAATACACCTTGACTATGCTTTTGTGGGTCTTTCTGTGGCAGTCATGGCTACTGTTAGGGTACCTAACAAATGCTGAATTTTATTTATTCATATTGTAAAACATCTTCAGTTATGGAACAGAGCATAAAGTAGCCAAAGTCTAAACTGTGTAATAACTTACTGCCCAGTTTCAGAGTCACTAATTTTTTTCTCTCAACTTTTCCCCCACAATTGTCATCCTCCTGGAACATGCCATCATTTCTGCTACATATCCATAGCGCTGACTGCAGCAATGACTAGTTCTTCTCTAAGTCACGCTCCAGCTAAATCATACTCCTGTTGGGTATCTAAAATATCTATCTTTGAAATGTGTAAATGTTCTAACAGAGCCACTCCGTGGCAGAAGTGATAGAATTACATTTACCAAGCTGGCAGTCTTCTGCTTGTAATGAGGGAAAATCTCTTTTCTTGTTCAAATTTTTGCAACAAATGATGTTGTATAGTCTATAGATTTGTAAAACAAACTAAATTTGCAGTAATTTGTCCTGTGTAGGTCAAGGATTGTTTCAGTGCCTTTGTCTTCACTGTCAAAAGACTTAAGAAAGACAAACATCATTATCAGAGACGTTTCTTTGTCACCTCAAATCTGAGGTTGGTGTTTATGACACTAGCTGGTCCTCTGGCACCATTCAGCATTGCATGGTGTACAGAGAGTACAGCAAAAGCCAACAATGCACCACATAATGACTGATCCACATAATGACATGTGGCAGCAAGGTGACAGCAGATTACTTTTCAATTTTGTTCACTGTACTCATACAGCAAATGCTGGATTAATGATTTGTTTTCTTGCATTTTGAATGACACATCTCCAGTTTCTGGGAGAATTAAAAAAACCCAAAACCCAAACAGGTTTCTGTGGAACAGAAAGTAGATGTGTAACAGGAAACAGCATGGAAAATTCCCACTGTTTTACTGGGATGGAAAAGTTGGGCTTGGAAAGAGATGGTTTATGCACATAGGTTTTTATTCCTATCCGGCACAGAATTGGATTTGATCACCATGTCTTGACATTATGAAAGGAGGTCTTCTGTTCCCCAACATTTTTTGGTAGTCAACACATACTAGGGTGTGCCCTAAGGGTACATGGGAGCCCAACTAGTCAACAGGTTTCTGTTTGCTGCAATCTTGCAGCTGCAGAGGAGTGATAAATTAAGCTTGAATGTGAGAGTATATTTGTCAGTAGATAATTAAATTTGTCAATATATAGTTATCTGATCTATTGCTGTTGTCATGCAGGAGGTAGGAGGCAGAGGGTAAGGGAACAAGTAAGAGAATGGAAATAGGAAGATGGGGATTTCCTTCAATCAGTAGTCACCCCTTCATTCTTCTGCATTTCCCCAGGTGAAATCTAAAAGTATTTTTAGGATTTTTATGAACACTGTAGAGTGTTTTAAGATTTCTACTGTTCCAGTATTGCCATCTGTAAAGCTGTTTTTCCACATACACATGTAGTTCTTCATTGGTGTATTTAGAGTACTTGAAATACTCAGTGAAGCTAGCAAAGAAAACAGGAAAGAAAAACAATCTGAGAGGGGGAAATAGATCAGTAGCTATAGAGAGTATATGTGGTAGAGTGATTTGTAGGAATGATCTATGTATTTGTACACTCCTTTTTTTTCCCCCTTCCCTGCAGTTGTTTGCATATCTCGGACATTTTTCCATTGGCAAAACAGAACATTCTACGAAAGGTGGCTTTTGGGATCTTTTAGTATAGGCCACATGGCTACAGCAGGAAAACCAGGCAATTGCCTACACTTTGTGCAACTGTGGAAGAAGACAGCCTTCCTGCTGGCTCTTAATGTGTTGACTGCTTGCAATGTTTTGTGTGTAATTACTAATTGTAGTTGTAAATTCATGTGTAGATAGAGTCTGTCTAAGTGAAGAACAGGAAGGTCAAATGCTAAATTTTATTTTTCATTTCCTTCCCTAGAAGACCTAATTTTCCAGTGACGCCTTTTTTAGCCAGAGCATGGTTATGTAGTTGTTATGTAATGCCTCTTAGTGTGGATGAAACTCAAGATGATGATGCACAAGGGGGGCTGATCAGTTGCTCTAGCTCTGCTTCTGGATGTTGGACCTGCAGGGTCTTGAGGTCAATAACCAGATGAGATGGTGTTTGTTCCAAGCTTTGGCAATCTGTGTAACCAAATTTAGTGTGGGTTGATAATATAATGCCCCATAGTTGGTAAACCTGAGTTATCAGTAACTCAACTGGTTATGTGGTAGCCATTCCTCTTTGTGAACCTTTCTTGAATTGTGGAGGATTTGTCTGTAATGGAAATGATAAGCTGGCATTTTCAAAGCTATTCTTAATAACGGTTGGTATTTATGCAGTCCCTTCCACTTGTTTTTCAAAATATGAGAGTCCTGTAATTTATAGCCTTCTCAGAAACTTTTGACTTTTGCACAACCCCTTGTCTGACTGCTCTACAGCATGCTTGTGAGCTAAATGCTGTTCACTCTCAAAGCCTTCCCACCTTCCTGTGAAGACTGGAGAAGTAACACCCATTTCATATGCCACTTCTTACACGAAGAGCTTAGTAGCATGTACAAAGTTTTGATCAGTTTACTTATACAAGAATCAACTCCTCCATTCAGTAATCTCTGTCATGAGGACTACACACAGCAGACCTTTTTAAAGCAAACATCAGCGTTTTGCTAATGACTGGTGGGTTTGGGGAAACTCACACGTTCTGTGTTGTTTTATTAAGAATTATGATGTACCTCTTGCTGCAGCATTGGGAGTTTTGTTTGCTAACACAAGGACTCAGTCCACTTTGCATGCCAGCAGCACATCTGCTTCCTGTTTTCTCTGGTACCGGTGAATGCAGGTCTTCTTTTTTCTACTCTGCCTGTGAAAAGTTCTGGAACTGATTTTTTTTTTCTCCCCATTTGAAAGAGGGAATTTAGTTTTGGTTTGAAAAAACCTGTATGCTTTGTGTCCAGTACTCATTTTCTTGAATGTGTGTTTTATGCTGGCTGCAGGTAGAGAGCAGCACTGAGCTTTTTCACACAACTTCGTTTTGTTACTTGCTTGAAGAGTCATGCTGTTCTTTTCATACTTCTGATGACCATATGTAGTGGGCAGTGTAATGTTTCTTATCAATGCCCATCCTCCCTGATCTCCAAAAGCATGGAAGATGATACCATGCAGGCTTGGGGATTCAAATCAGTAGGTTTTTCACTTTTCTGTGTCTTTCTTCCATGAAAGTAGGTTTGAAAAGGTGCTGTCAGCTTATAGGTTGGATTTGTAGCAATCTGGTCACTCACTAAATTAACAAGATTAATGTAAATGAAAAGTTAAAGAGCTCACTAGACTTTCAGTTTTGCATTGCAGCTGGCCAGCACTGAAGAGGACATGACAACTAAGGATGGAAAACTCTTGGGTGTCTCTCTCTAGTCTGATTTTCTGCTCAAATCAGTCAGCAAAGATGCCAGAGCACATGGTTCAGGGTTTTGTGCAGTCTGTCTTTGAAACCCTCAAGAGCAGGGACCACACAGCACTTCTGTGCAACCTGCACCACTGCTGGACTGTTCTATAGGAGAAAGGCTTCCCTTTATCTCAGGTTGAAGTTGCTGTCTTTCAGCTTGTGTCTGATGTATGTCATTCAGTCACCATGACTCTTTATTGTCAGGAACCTGTCCATGGGCAGAAGAGGGCTGCTCTCAGGTGCTCTTGGAGCCTTCCCTTCTCCAGGCTGAGGCAGCCCTGTACGTCAGGGTCATCTCACTGTGCAGGTGCTCCAGTCCCTGAGCATCCAGGTGGGCCTGTGCTGGGCTTACACCAGTTTGGCACGTCCTGCAGTGGGGAGCCCAAACCGAGGACTCAGTATCTTACCTTGGTGTTGTCTAAAAAGTACTGAATCAAGGGGGAACCATCACTTTCCTCCATCTCCTGGTTGTACTGTACTACTACTAGTGCCTGTACTACTGTAGTGATGGATACTGCTGCCTTGGTTGCTGCCAGCCCTGAGGCCTTTTCTGCAGAGCTGCTGCCCAGGCAGCCACGTCTAGCCTGCACTGCTGCCTGAGGCTGTGACTTCCTTGGGGGCAAGGCTTGTCTCCATGCTGAACTGCACAAGGCTCTCCGCACCTTCCTCTGCCCTACCTAGGTCCCTCTGGATGGCAGCCCTCTCTCCAGTGCATTGGCTTTTCCCCCCAGTTTGATGTCATCTGCAAACCTGACAAGCATGACTTCTGCCATGCCACTGATGAAGGACTGGTCACTGATTATGCTTCTGTAGTTCTCCACTTTGTTACTGCAGTCCTGATGGAGTACAAGACATTAACTGCTTAATGCAGTACAAGACATTAACTGCTTAAGCCAATCATACAATCAGTTTTTACCCATCCTAAGTTATCTGCTTAAGACTGTATGTAATCCTTCTCCTCTTGTAGAGGTCTTGCTCTATGACTTTCCCAGGGACCAAAAATCTAGACTGATAACCTTTAAGGTCCCTGGACAGGTCTTCTGGGGTCTTTTGAAGATTGTATGCCATTGGTATTGCCTCGGACCTTTCCCCCACCCCCATCTCAGTCACCATTGAGATGATCCTGGAGTGCAGCCTTTCTGTGGGCCACAGGTCTCTCACACAACCCCTTACTGTCCTCTCACACTGCTGGAAATTCTCCTTATGAACAGTCTATGGGTGATCTTTTTGGCACAGTAGTGAGGACATCAGTTTTTCTGAAAGGGAAGGGAATGTATCTGAACCCTGTAACGTAGAAGAAGCAGCTAAATCACAGCAAAGAGGCAAACTTCAAGTAAGGTCTTCTAAAACATTGATTTTTAGTCTATTTTCTAACCATTTCTTATATTCCTTCAGCATTGTTATAATCTTTAAAGAACGTACCTGAACATGACTTAGGTGTGTAGCTGGTTCAAATACATACAGTACCTTCTTGTTGGTTGTAAGTCAAAGTCAAGGTGGTTATTGGACTTTTCAGACTTATCGTGGGAAGAAATCTTTGTATCTTTACTTCTGTGGTTTTCTGATACTGACAGATAAAAACCAAGAGACCAAGTAAGTATTTTTAGAAGATGTTAAAAAAATTTGCCCTCTTTCTTTCTGAGCTAATTGAATGAAAAATATTTCCTCTAGTATATACAGTATATGGGTTTGTACGATTGTTTTGAATTATCTGAAATTGGTTAAACTGAATTTCAATAATTGGTTTTAGAATTCCCTGTGTAACAGATAGGGGCTTTGGGTTACAGATCTGTTTGGTAAGGAAGAGCTAGGAGACAATAGCATCAGAAAATTACTTTAGAACTTGTTTAGCAAATGAAATTTTTCACATTAAAAAGCTGTATGCCGACAAATGCACTCCAGCAAAGGTGTAGAGGGACTTCATCAAGTGTGTTTCCTGAGCAGCCTTTGCCTCAGTACCAGCTCTGTCTTTCAGAAAAGCCGGCTGCAGTCTGGCAACAGACTACTGAAGTTGCAGTTCACAGGTGTTATCAATTAAATGCATTTTTATGGAGGTTTGTTTGAAGTCTGTTACACACACCTACGTCTCCTGCCAAAAAAACACCCCCAAGTCCCCAAAAACAAATGAGGAAAGCAAAGGATTTTTCTTCTGAACCTCAATTCCTGTGGCGTGTGTCGCCCCCAACAACCGCACCCGCTTCCCTCCGATCTCTACGGGCTCCATCGTTTCCCTCATGAATAACCAGACTGCTGGCTTCTTTCGGAAGCCCGGCCCGGCTCCGGCACCCTACGTGGTAAAGCAGGAGTGCGAAAACCGCAGCAGCAGCAGCACAGAAGCGCCGTGCGCGCCACAGCGGTGGCCGTGCCCCGGCCGTTC